>JAHXMU010000722.1:0-69731 GCA_019455685.1 Philornis downsi | reverse complement strand
AAATGAGGGAAGAAAAACAGAATGACATCATACATGCTGAATCCGGCTTATGTGCAGTTTTATGCATGGATGAGGAAGCAGTAAAACTAGTACCTCAACTAAATGCAAGTGCTGCATATTATAAAATGAAACTACAATTACATAACTTCACAATCTAAAATCGTGTAACGCACGAATCGGATAATTATGTTTGGGATGAAACAGATGGAAACCTCGTATCTTCCACTTTTGCGACATGCATTATTAAACTCTTGAGAAAATTACATGCTCGATCGCCAGAAATTCATCATATAATCATTTACTCAGATGGATGTTTCTATCAAAATCGCAATGTTACTTTGTCTAATGCCTTGCTGGCATTTTGTAAGGAAACCAATGTAACGATTGAACAAAAGTATTTAGTAAGTGGGCATACGCAAATAGAATGTGATGCAAACTCATTCACTTATAGAAAGAAAAATTAAAAATAAGCAAATAAACTTGCCGTTTTAATTTGTGCAACTCATAAGGGAGGCTCGAAAAGTTCCTGTACCACTAACAGCTCATCATTTGCAATATGACTATTTTTTAAATTTTGAAAATATTACTAAGCAATACTCTTCGATTCGTCCAGGTAAAAATATTGCCTACTAAAGAAATTCTATATATTTATTTATATATCCAAACCTTTATCTCAAATTTACGGTAGAAGAACTGGTGATCCCACAGTAAATTTACTACGAGCCTTGTCATATGATTCGTCAGGATTAATTTTTTTCAAAACAAATATAATGGACGAATATCAGTTACTCCCACAGAGATCGAACTTTTCTATTAAAAACATTCATCCTGATTCTCTTTATAAAGAGAAAATACCACTCTCGAAAAAGAAATGGGATCACTTACAGGACTTAAAAAAAGTTCCTGCCCGCCGATTGTCATCATTTTTATGACAGCTTATCTTATAAAATCTAAACTTCATATATAAACTCTCTATTTAAAACATGAATTATTACATTACTTTATCTCATTTTCAAATTAGTTTTAAAAAGCCCTAAGTCGATTTTTTTCAAAAATATCACACACAAAAGGGCCTATCTTAGATAACTTTATTAAAAGTAAATAAAAAAAAAAATCCTTTTTAGAATTGAATTTGTTGGTCGTTTTTATTAAAAATGACATTAACCAATTTTTTATATTAAATTTTTTCAAGATTTTATTAAGTTTTTTCCTTCTCCTGTAAAATTACGAAAAAACGAGTTATGCCCTTTCTACATTAAGCCAACGATATACTCTTACAAATCGGGTTACAGTAGGTAACAGGACACATAGAAATATTCACAACAGGTTAATTGAGGCAATACATATGAAACATGACGAAGATTTCGAAGTCTTCAAATTAATAAAATCTGACACTCAATGGGCTTTTAATCACTTGGACTCGATAAGGAAATTCACTAACCCATTCGAACAGCACCCACCCACCCTAGGTCTTTCACATACATATCACTAACTCTACTACTTTTAGTAATAATGGTCTTTTCGATAATGAAAATTACAACCTGTGTAGCAGAGTGCAAACGCCAACCAACAGCCAGTAGATTTGAGAGAGCATACGAAATGGAATTACAACGTAATAAGAAAGATCGGGACAATCTTGCTTAACCCAGGGGGAGTTAAGGTCAGTCTCAGAGATGCGCTAAGTTAAGGTCAGTCTCAGAGATACACTAATAATATTAACTATCAATACATACATACATACGAGCTAAATATCGATAATATGACCAACCTAAATATCACATCTTATTACATGAGAATAGAATAATAAATATATTTTCTTTGTTTGGAATGATAGATATAATTCCTTTGTTTAGAATATTGTAAACAACTAAATATGATAACGAAAACAAACCAAACATGTTTATTTATAAAAATAGAGATTAAGATAAAATACTTAAAGCAAAGGATAAGACAGAATGTGTAAACAACCCTTGAAACAAGATCATAAAAATGTAAATTGTAAACAACATCATAAAAGTATCATGAATGTATTTTCAAAGACACAAACATGTTCATCTGCTAGTATTTAAGGAAGAGAAAAATAAATCGGCAGGGAGTTAGTTAAGAATATACCATAGAATAACACATAGTATTAAGTGTCTTAGCTCAAGTTTAGATATATAAAAAATAATAAATAAAAGCAGACGCATAGACGACGAAAAGAAAAATATATTTTTTATTTTTAACAACCACCAGAAGTGTTAATTCGCAGCCAACAAAATTCCCTATTGCGACAACATAAACGGCGCAAACGGAACCTACTGGAGCTACAACATTTCTTCTGACACCCCCACCCAAATAACCGTTCTAACCCATATATTTTTAGGTCCATATCTTTTATTTACTAAACATATAGTAATTTCCAAAGTAGAATCTCAGAAAAAAAACGGAGAGGATTGCCACACACATTGAGTGTTGTTGTTAACCATCAATCGTACAACGAGGTTCGCCCATGAATTCATACCTAGTCCTGCCATATGTTCTGTTACAAATATAAAACGCGATAAAAAAAAACAATATTCATATTGTATTCAAAATTATTTCATTTATTAGAAGACAATATTGGTTATTAAAAAAATTGTATTCACTCGAAATGGCCGCCTTTTGCTTTAACACAAGCTTTCAAACGGTGTGGCCATTGGGCTATAGCCGCACGTACGATTTCCATGGAGATCGAGGACGCTGCTCTGGTTAATGCTGTTTTAAGGCTTCCCAAATTTCTGTGGGGAGTCTTGCAAGCCATAATCTCCAATTCTGACCACAAAGCATAATCCAGTGGATTGAGATCTGGACTCCCTGATGGCCAATCTTCTGCTGCTATAAAGCCAGGAATATTGACTCTGAGCCACTCCTGCGTGGTTTTAGCTTTGTGCGCAGGAGCAGAGTCCTGTTGGAAGATCCATCTACGTCCATTGAAAAGGGTATTAGTCAAACCCTTCACAACACATCTTTTTGGTAAACCTTTGCACCAGTTTTTACGCCCTTTTCACAGAAATAGAGGGATGTGACACCATGGTGGGAGACCCCCCACCAAACCATTACGGAAGAGGGATGATGGCCACGTTGAACCCTTGGAACAACTTTTTTCGCTTCCTTAGATGGCATAAATCTTGTCTTTTTGTTTGTTGAAAACTTCTTCCACGGTAAAAATTTTCTCATCCGTAAACAGAATGTTTTCATTGCCATTGTCCGCGTGCCACTGCAAAAGTCGCTTGCATCTTTCCAGCCTAATTTTTTTTAGTTGAGGAGTTAGAAGATGCCCCGTGGACCGACGATAGGCTTTCATATGCAGATCATCCCGAATCAGTCTAGACATGGATCTGGTTGATATATCCAATTCCTTGGACATAATTTTCTGCTTTCTAAGCAACATTCTTGATATTCCGAGTGGTTTTAGCAACTCGAAAATTTGGCCAGCACTCTTTCCGCACTTATGCAATGCTATTACGCCGACACGATTCTCCTTAACGCCCCACTCCATGTTAATAGATTGCAAACTGAAACCAAACTGACTAGTATTCTTCACTAATCAGTGCATGTGTTCTGAAAAAAAAGTTAACGGTTCTATTCCCGCAAGAAGTTTTGAACGATAAGCGCTGGAAATTGTGTAACAGAACATATGGCAGGACTAGGTGTTGGCATGGTTCATTCAGCCGAAAGCTCGTATACAGAAACTATGAAACAAGTGAGACAACCATTAAACTCATATCCTGTACAACTAGAACTCGTACGAAATAAGAAGATAAATGAAATACGAACACGTACAATATTTCCAAAGAGTTCGACATACAATAAATTTCACAACCGAACAAAACTTGACCACAGAATTAAAAAAAGATGCTACAATTAAACAAAATGACTGCAATACATACTACAAGAGAGGAGATTTATGCATTAGGCCCTATCATAAAAAATACTTTCAGCGACATCAAATTAATATACACACCTGTAAAATTAATCGATGTTCAAGAAAAAGAAAAACAAATTGAAATAGTAAAAAATACGCATAATAGAGCACACAAAGGTTATAGAAATAATATACGAGAGATACTCGAAAGCCACTACTGGCCAGAGGTGAAACACCAATGCAAGGTGCATAATAAAAAATGCACACCATGTCTTTATGGTAAATATGAGAGAAACCTCACAAGAGAATCTGACATACCGACGCAACCAGGAATGTATATGTATATGCATATGGATATATATTTTAATGAAAACAAAACATTTCTAACTGCCATCGACTAACTGCCATATAACTCTAAGAGAACTCGATTCGAGGGAAAATATGAGCGAAAAAATCGAGGAGTTGCTCACCAACAATTACCCGAACTACACACAATTAATGAAGGATAACGAAAAATGTCTAAATACACCAGCGGAAGTGCACGACAGTGTGCGACACACTGGGCATATTACAATGCGATTGCCAACGCCCCCTGGGATAGCCAAGTAGAACTTGGGCTAACTGGGAAAAGGGGCTGACAATTGTGGTACTACCACATATTTTCAACCCTTTCTTCGCAGCCAGGAGATACCAAATTTATTATGCTAGTATGGAACATACAGGACTGTCACAGAATTTTGTGGTATGGTTTCGAATTCGCATTTTCCAAATCGATCGATATGGTTTAACCTTCTTCAGAAATCTATCGATTTTGTTAATTCCCAAATGGAAGATATCCCGTTTTTTTTTTTTGATATGGCAACGCAAACAATAAAGAACGCAAAGAAAAAAGCAAAGACCATATGTTTTAAAATAAACAAAAGTGTTAAAATTATTACAAGTGACAAGACGATAATTAAAGTTCTCGCGCTAGGAACTCCATCAACACTTCGATGAAGTCCTGACACCCGCGCCACAGTATCCTCGACATCGTTTAGGACGTAATTGTTGTATTGGCCGCCACCAGTTTTTCTGTCCTCTTTTTTGTTGTGGCACAGCTTTCTTTTTACAAACACCTTCCAGTATGCCTAGGTTTTTTTCCACCCGCTGATGCCCTTGGTTGGCGGACCGGAGGAATTTAATTTTGCAGTTAGTTCAGCCCACAACGCTTCAGCTGCCACCCTATCTCCCTTTACATTCCCCTTAGCTATGTCCTGGTGGGCATCCATAAAGTCGGCCAATATACGCTCTTGTGCGGGACTCCTATGTTTTCTCCTAAAATAACGCGAATTGTTACTAAATAAAATAATTTAAGAAAATTTTTCCATACACGTTTTCATAAATTATTTTGTTTGTTGTGCCTTTCGTTTTGTTTCGTCAAAACTTGCCAGTATGCAATCTTATTGCAAATTAGTTACTTTTACTTTGAAGGAATATGTGGTTTACACGAAAAAAAGATGGCAATACTGCATTAAAAAGTAGTCAAAAAAAAAAAGTTGCTTGCTGTGCTATCCCCGAAAAATACGCAATAATTGTTTGAATTAATCATTAATATGTCTATTTTCACCGCAATCTATTAAAAAACAGTATCTTTTATTGATATAAACCAATTGCAAAGACATTTTTTTTAGTTTAAGACTAGCTGACCCGGAAAACGTTGTTTTGCCTTCAAAATGATGTTTGTCACCTACCATTATTTGATTCAATGTTAATGTGGAAAAAAAAATTAATTGCAAAAATCTCATCTCCAACGCCATCTATCACTTCAAATAAAACCTTTTAAACCTTCCGGAATACTCTACCAATAATTTAAGACCAAAATGAGCCAAATCGGTCCAACCGTTCTCGATCTTTAGCGAGACTAACGCACAGCAATTGATTTTTATATATATAGATAGGAAAAAAACCAAAACCATTTACAAAATTGAAAGTGGTTTCAAAACGAAAAAATTTTGCGGTTTTGATTGTCTGGAGAAGCAAATTCCGAAATGGAACCATTTCGATCGAAATGGTTTTCTGTGACAGGCCTGATAATCCCCATTGGCGGAGGTGAGGCCTATCTTACCACCTCTGCTACTCTATGGGTCTGTAGCACCCGGTTGCAATGCAACTCCACATTCGAGCATAAAGTCTCTACCAGCGATTTTGGTATCAACCACAACCCGCGTGATGCTCCCACTAGGGGTCCAACACCAAATGATCAGGCGGGAACTCGGTCCCGGGGCCTCCTGATCCCCACGCTACCGGCCAAACTCACCGGTTGGAGCTGCGTAGCAAAGCACATAGAAAAGCTACTAACGAGTCGTGATTTATACACCATACTTCACGGGATTGGTCGTCCTGTGGCAAAAAGAGTACTGACTGGACATTTTCACATACCTGCAGGCACTGAGACCCCAGGCAGGTGGAACGGTCGATACTACATCGCAAGGATGCAGTATCCTCACCGGTGGGAGGCAGGGAAAACTCCAAACCCCTTCCGTTCGGCGAGGGTGAACGGCAACCATGAAATATAGACATAGGGAATAACCCCATGCCTGTCCGTACCCCCCGAGAGATCAAAAAGATACAGATGACAGGGCACGAACCCGAAATCTGCCCGTGTGTACCCCTATCCCCCCCCCGGTACCAGAGAAAGCCTCTGGTCAAACTCCGTAAATAATCTAACTCTGTAGAAAATCTACTTCCAGTTTCAACCCATTGCGCCCAGCAACTGGTGCCTCGCACACGAGCACACAGCTGCCAACAATCAAGCTGAACGGGATCAGCATGATCCGAACAGCCCCACAGCCGCTCAACCCCAGGTCAGACTGCCTTGAGAAGGTCAGCAGACCCACTTCCCACAACTACGTCAGGCAAACGAAAAAGAGGCTTGCGAGATAATCTACCTCGCAAGAGCATCATGTTGGTCTTATCAACAGCAACATCTACGCCGACATGTTCCGACCATTGCCTAACTATCGTCATCATGGCCAGAACCCTCTGTTCCACCTGAGAACGAGAGGGACCATCAACTATGATGAGTAGGTCATCAGCATATGCGCAAACTTTGCACTGGTCACTTAGCTGCCGTAATAGCGGGTCCATCATTAGTTTCCATATAAATGGACCGCAGATGGAACCCTGCGGGCAGCCACGAACAACATTGATAAGGGCACATGCCGTCAATGACTCTCTCACCCAGTCTTTGCACCATTATAGCTCGAGCTACCGCAGGCGCCATCTGGCCAGAACTCGTGGGTCGCACAACATTTCCACTGCTGCTCGCCGCTGTACCCATCCGCAGCACATCGATGCGGCCCTTAAGGCGCTCGTCCTTCGCAACAAGCCCATAACTAGATCCTGGTACTCCGTAGAGTAGTCCAGCATCTGCTTCAGCAATGCAATGTCCCGCTCAGTAAGCGAGGAGGACATCCGTCCGGTTATCCTACGGGCCCTCCCAATGACCCCAAAGCACCTACCGAATCAGCCCCGTAGGGCTTCTTCCCTGACGTCGACCCCCCCCAGATTCACCAGATCTTCCAATGAGGAAGATATGGGAATCGTTGTCGACTTCTCTGCCAACAGAAGTATCCACTCCTCACTATACACTCAATAGAATAATGCACACTATAAGTGAACTTATAAGTACCGCAAATCACTTAAACACTACAGTTGCATTGTAAACAAGATGCCATTGCTCTACAAAAACAATTGCACTACAAGAATTTGTAATGCAATCAAAGTAAAGGCAACTCCGAGAACTTCAGTTATCTCAGTATCACTACTACACTCACTGGAAAAATTACTATAAAGCTGTCGATGCGCGAACACGTCCGGTCCGTACGAGAGCACTCAGCTGAATGATTAATGCACCAGCGGTAGAAATTATGTGTATAAAATACGGTATCACAAAAATAAAAACCCCAATTTATAGATCGACTTCAAACGGACAAGTGGAACGTGTCCATAGCACAATCTCTGAATTAGCATGAATATTTCAAATTCAGAACAAAACTACAATAACCGAAGAAATTTATAAAACAATTAGAAAATTAAATAATTCTATACATACGGTCACAGAATTAAAACCAATCGACATCCAGTTTAACAGAATAAACTACGACAAAAAGGACATCTACCGAAAACTGAAAGAAGCATCGAAAAAAGTGTTGAAGAGATTGAATCAGGGAACAAAGCATCGGACCTTTGTGCCAAACGAACAAATTTTAGTAAAAATTAAAGGAGTAAGGAAGAAAAACGATACTAGATACATTAAATATATTGTAAAAGAAGACCGTGAGAACACTGTCTTAACCACGAGGGGTGGGATCGTACACAACGACAATATCAACGAAAATGATACACAACCTGATATTAGTCGCAATGGTCATGCCAAAAACCAAGGCAGACTTGGAAATAAAAAATCTAGAAGATCAGAAATACGTCCTAACCAGGACTGATGACGTTTTCTTATATGATAAACATTCATACCTTTTCCATGTCACAAATTTAACAAAAATACTTACACCATACCGACAAATAGTTACGGAAGAAATTTAAGCCCACAGGAAATAATATGGAAATGATGGCAACCCAGCTGAATGAACATAAACGATACACGAGATCCCTAAACTTCCTCGGATCAGCATTGAAATTTATTACAGGAAATCCAGATCATGATGACCTCATCTTGATGGAACAAAAATAAATGAATTAGTAAATAACGACGAGTAAATAACGACGAAAAACAACACTTGGTGAATTCAAGGCTTGAAAAATTAATCGATGCACTACAAGGCCGAACACTAGAAAATCACCTCATCATCGAACAAATACACGATCAACTCCTACTACTCGTTAGGACAATTAACGCTGCAAAAAATAACGAATATAAAGGAAATAATAGAACACCAAATAATTTCAACGCCTATAATAAATATTTTGGAATACGCAGACACACATGTGGCCAGCACAGGAGACTTATTTGTAACTATCTATACATATAAATATCCTATATCAAATAATGACTGTAAACTTTCCAAAGTCGCCCGCATAAGCTTTAGACATGGAAGAATACAGACAGACGTTCAAATTGCCCAATGTGAAAAAGATTACGATTAGATTGCAAGAATCTTTTTGGCAAGAATATTTGCAAAAAAAAACAACGAAACAGATACATGTATTCTCCCACTACTTTACAACAGAAATAGTAAGTGTACAGTTATTCAGGAATATAGCCAGGAGTTATTTGAAATTGACGAAGGATCCATGTTATTGGATGGTACTCATCAAGTCGACAATATCACTACTACAGGCATAAAGTTAGTAACGTATACCGACAAGGTTAAAATAGACAATAATACTTATAGGAATATACATGACAGACTCATAGAAGCAATCCACACGAAACATGATGAAGATTTTGAAATTATAAAAATACTCATCTCAGATCGTGAAAATGCATTTAGTAATATCGATTCATTAAAGAAGTTAGTCATCCCATACGAAGAACACCCTATACGTTCAACTTTCTAAACGCTACTCTTCATAACCATAATTTCAGGAATATTCTATAGCGGGCTCAAAATATTTAAATAAGTATTAATATATAAGAGAAAACGCGAATAACTAAACTTTAAAATTTATTACAACCAACAAGTGGAAACAATTAGTAGAGATCGGGACGCTCTTGTTTAACCCAGGGGAGAGTTAGCGACGCTCAGTTAGCAATGCTCATGCATAAATATATTCTCCTTATCTCTATTTGTAATACCAATAAAAATAAGACACTAACGAACTCATTTTATAAGTAATTCTCCATAGAGTAATTTCCAATAGACGATAAGAAAGTATCTTGACCCATGTTGAGTAATTTACGCCTCAGGATAAGAAATTGTATTATTATAAACAATCCAAAATAAATGCTTAGAGGATAAGAAATATAGTTTATCTGTAGATCAAGAACTTATGCAAACAAAAAACAAAGACATATTGTAACTACATTACTATTAAGACAAACAACTAGTCTGAGATAAGAATTCATAAACATCCGGATTAGGGACGAATTCGTAAATGTGTTTTTTTTTTTTTGAAAATATGTGTATCATTATCATGTTTACATTAAATATGTTTGTCTAGGAAAATAGTTTAAGATGAAAATTTTGTATTTAAGAACAGCAAAGCAAAATTGTAAGGCAGTCGAGAATAATCAGTGTAATAACACATAGTGTAGAAGAATTATTCTTTAACTTAATTTAAGAAAATATTACGAATAAAGAAAGGCGCGTCGCGTCGAATATATTTTTTATATATTCAAGAAAAGATAGTTTTCTAATTCGCGCTGCCATGCGTGCCGGTCACGTTGATGGATGTTGCAATTGGAAGATTTCAGGAAATTCTGATGAATCGCACATGCTCCCAATAGAGCGTAACCAGCTCTCCCTTTCGTCCACTTTTCGGGGTCCATATATGAGTTTATATTCGCAATGGGCTTTAACCGTCACAGAACACGTGTCATTTAATAAGAAAAACTAGAGGGGAGAACCGGAATATCGTTTCGAAATTTCCTTCAACCATTAAATGCTTTGATTTAGCTTCAGGTGAGGACTACTCATGCATTTTTGTCAACGATTACATCAGGAAACTTTTCGCTTTACTTGTAACATGAACCTAATGCCAACTACAAAATATTGCAACATGGCGTCAATTGTCTTTTATTGGCTACGACAATGGAAGAATTAATCCGACAATGGTGTTCTTGTGCATTTGGCTCCCGCCTAAGTAAACAGTTATGGCAATGTAGAGTATAGCTAGGTACTATGTTTTTCTTACGAGGAAAAATATTCCAGGGGATATTATTTTTTCGTGAAAGCGTGTCAGCTTTTTTGTATTGCTTTTCAACATTGAAACCACTTATGCTTTTACGTCAATTATGTATTTTTTTATTATCATTTCATTTTACTTATTATGTCGTAAAAATTTACGTTGTTCACATTTTATTGTTGGAACCAATAAGAAAATGTTGGCGTTGCCACTTAAGAAAATTTTCCTCGCTAAAAAACATACAAACATGGGGGAAAAATGAAGCTAAGTTTGACGATTTTTTGTATATGGAGTCAGTATAGTACTACCATTCAAGGACATAAAGGCTTTACATAAGTGACAAGATTCGGACACCAATTCCTCACTGCTGCTTCGGGCTCCACAGCTCACCCGATGAGAACATTTCATATTTTTTGCCCCAAGTAAAGTTACACACTCCGCTCATGCTCTAAGTTTAAAAAACTTAGCATTGCAGACCGATTTGCCAGTGTGACAAGTTACAAATATTGCATCACTTGTCTTGCAACAAACCATATCCTTTAAACTCGTGATAATCAGCAATTTGTTCCAAATTCGGTAGGAAGCAAATGCTACTAGCTCCAGCAATATTGGCTATCCACAGGCTTTCATTATTTCATTCTTGTGAATATTTATTTATTTTATGCCTATATTATAAACACATTTATAAAATACAACATATAGCATAGGCAATTCGACCCCATGTATTACATATTTAAACTCATATAAGGGAAATTGTTACAAAAGCTACAAAAAAAATTTGATAAGCAGAATAAAAACCAGATTTATAAAAGTAAAATAAAACTAATTTAGGTATAACACGGGAGAGGAACGTTGTCTTCAACGTTTTTAATTCAAAACCCGCTAAGGGTTCTGTTAATTTCTCTCTGTTGACCAAATCTTGAATCGTCTAAATAGTTGATAGACTCATTTAGTCCGGGTCTGGTCGTTCCACATTCATATCATAGGATGCATAAATTTTTTGTGTAATTTTGCGGGTATTTTACCGAACCCATTGACCGCAGAAAGCTACTTAGGCTTTAACTCTTACGATGATACAGTTGATATATTAATTTTTTGCCAACATGGTAAAGTTTTATTTTTATTATTTATTTTATTTATTTATTTTATTTTTGTTTATTACCTAGCAATGCATTAACTGCATATGAAAATTATATGAGAATGCTTGGTCTTAATTTTGAAACTTTCACGTTAAGTGCTTACAGGAAAGATTAATTACTGAAATTAATCTGGAAACTGCGATTAATATCCGCTTCTACATGATTTATGGTTTGGCACAACATTGTGTAACAATATATTGATGGACAGGCCGAAACTAATATCATGAAGTGCGTCAACAACAGCTTCCGTACCGTTTCAGGTTTCTTAAGTGTCACGCCAATAGAGCCTTTGAGACAGGAATGTAAAGTAAAGAATTCCTCTGCGATAGCAGGAGAAAGATCTGTAATCCTTGCGGGTAGAGACAACATTATGGATC
The DNA here is from genome assembly GCA_019455685.1 of Philornis downsi. NCBI lineage: Eukaryota > Metazoa > Arthropoda > Insecta > Diptera > Muscidae > Philornis > Philornis downsi. The sequence continues at coordinate 57,486 of JAHXMU010000722.1, read as the reverse complement.
CAAAAGATGGACTTCATCGGTCATTATGGCGAATAAGAATAAGATTTAAAAAGTCGCTATGCGCACAGCGTATGGTTTACCTTTTAAGAAAACTTGATGCACCTTACTCAATAAATGTAATTGTGGCAACACTGATCTTTATCGAAATCATCTTAACTCATCTCTATCATTATTAATTATTGAATTGCGATCTCTAATACATATGTGTAAAAAGAAGTAAGAATTGAAATAAATCTAAGTTGTACAAAAAGTCTATAAAATCGATTTGAGTATAAATTAATATGGGTTATTACATTGGCGACGAATGGTAAAACTGCAAAAATAGAAACACGACAAGTTGCAATGTAGACTTTCACAAAAAGATTCTGGATTAGTGAATGGGCATTGAATTGCGTACATTGAATTACCAAGAAAAAGTATAATATTGGTATGTTACCGACTAAATTCGGCAATGTGTTCAAAACTTGGTGGACTGACACCATAGATGCACACACATGTTGCATTTGATAGTTCAACTTGATCAGACAAGGTGACCGTATATGTTTTTCTCATCAAGGCCATCATTTCTAATTTTGGAACATCCAAAATCGCGAATTTCAGAATTAGAGTTATCTTTTTCATCGATACATCGAACATTAGCAGTAAAGCGACTCCTTTTGTTGGACCCGCTGCAATTGTTATCAAATTCCCTTTTCTTCGTTCTGCATTTTAATGCAAAATGCCCCACCAACGAGCACTTATTGCATTTCGCCTTTCTGGCTGGACATTCAAGAGAGTTTGAGTTTGATAAGTATCCTTTTCTTCCACATCGGCCGCACTCAATTGACAAATTTCTTTCAGCATTGACTTTGTTTATTTGCTCTGTCTCAGTGCATAACAACATGCTGCGAGAAGTTTTATGAATCTGCTCATGCACTTGGCAAGCTTCTATGGTTTCTGAGAGACTTTAGTCTTTCTCCAACAATCTTTTCTAGAAATCGAGGGGTGCCCATGAATCCATTATTTATCCTTCATCGAAATTTCTTCAGTTTCATCTTTAGTTTTGCCGAATGCTGGGAAAGATATTTCAATGGTAATTGACTCCGGCTGTCGCTTTAACCTTTTAAGTGAAAATGATTGGGATAAATTTCGGAATTTATGTGGAACATACGCTCACATTCTGCCAATAAATTTAGAGCATATGCTGCCAGCCATCCATTGGAAATTATTGTGGTCTTTGATGCTCCCACATGTGTGTGCAGAAGAAACGAAGTAATCTCTTCATTCTATGTTATAAAAGACGAGGATCAGTCTCTCTAGGAAAGAACAACTGCTCTCCAATTAAACGTACTGAAATTGGGATTGGCTGTTAATCAAATTTGTGATGATGAAAATACATGGCATTAAGGTGTCACTATCTATAGACCATAGTATAAATCCGGTCCAACAATCAGTACGCCGTCTTCCTGTTGCGTTGGAGGAGAAGGTTGCAGCTAAAATAGATGAGGCCTTGAGACTTGATATTATAGAACCAGTTATCGGTCCAAGTAAGTGGATCTCTCCAATAGTTGTTGCATTCAAAGGAAACGACGACATTCGTATTTGCATTGATATGAGATGTGCTAATTGGACCATTCTTCGAGAAAATTACCCATTGCCTACTTTTGAGCCATTTATGAGCAAACTAAAGTCTGCAAAAATCTTTTATAGACTAGATCTTAAATCTGCTTACCACCAACTAGAATTGGATAAGACAAGTCGTGGAATCACAACCTTTGTTACACATACAGGTTTGTTTAGATATAAACGATAGATGTTTGGGGTAAACTCTACTCCTGAAATTTTTCAAAAAATTATGGAAGTGATGCTTTCTTACATGTCGAAATGTTTTAAATTATATCGATGATATTATTGTATTTGCAACCTGCGATGAAGATCATGATGAAGTGTTGAAGCTGGTATTGGGTGTTTTAAAAGAAAACAATGTTATCTTAAACCAATCTAAATGTGTGTGGAAAGCTAAGAAGCTCATGTTTCTAGGACACGTACTTTTGGCAGAAGGCTTCACAGCAGATCCAGTAAAGGTTGAAGTTATACAACAGTTCCGGGCTCCAAAATCTAAAGAGGAGGTACGCAGTTTTTTGGGCTTAGTAACGTACGTCGGAAAATTCTTACCAGATTTGGCAGACATGACTGATCCTCTGAGAATACTACTTACGATAGATAAGGAATCTGTTTGAGGACGTGGACAAGAAGAAGCTTTTTGCAAATTAAAGATGATGTTATCTGGAATACCAAATATGTCGTATTTTGACCCAAAATTGAGAATAAGAGTAATAGCTGATGCAAGCCCCGTGGCTTTGGGAGCAGTCTTGTTGTAATTTGATGATGAGGGTGAACCCGGAATTATCTCTTTTGCAAGTAAAAGTTTATCAGCCATTGAAAAAAGATATTCTCAGACTGAAAAAGAAAGCTTGGCATTGGTTTGGTCAGTGGAGAGATTTTATTATTATCTAGAGGGGTTAGATTTTGAGCTGGTAACGGACCACAAACCTCTGGAAACCATTTTTAAACCGACTTCAAGACCTCCCGCTAGAATCGAAATGTGGTTACTTAGATTGCAGGCTTTCAAGTTCAAGGTAATATATCGCTCTGGTAAAGATAATATAGCGGACTCAATATCCAAACTTTGAAAAATTTCCAATGAGGACTCCTTTGATGGGGCGAAGAATTGCGAAGAGTCAATTTTCCATGTTCTTGAAAACACAATTCCGATCACATTAACTATTTCACTAATTAGTAAGGAAAGTGGTAAAGACGTGGATATTCGCGATGCAATTGCCAGAATGGAGAATGAATGCTGGGATTCGAACATATCAAATCCATATTATGTTTTTCGGTCTAAATTGTCGGCTATTGGATCAATTTTGCTACGTGGAAACCGTATCGTAATACCGAAAGTGTTGCGAGTTAGCACATGAGGAGCCACCCTGGAGAGTCGGCAATGAAGCGTCGCCTTCGTTCTAAAGTCTGGTGGCTTTTGATTGACAGGGAAGCCGAAAAATTCGTAAAGGGGTGTCGTGATTGTATCCAGGTTTCACAACCGTCGAATCCAGTTCCAATGCAGAGACATCCATTTCCGAATGGGCCCTAGCAATTTTTGGCTACTGATCTATTAGGACCCCTGCCCAATGGCGAATATGTGCTAGTACTAATTGATTACTATTCGCTATACCAAGAGATCGTATTTTTGAAACTCATTTCTTCTGAAGTTATAATCAAGGCAATGAGAGAAATTTTCTCAAAACTTGGCATACCCAAAACAATAAGAACCGACAATGGGAGGCATTGTCTCGTTGATAATTGAAGGCATTTTCTTTACTTCTATGTCTTGTTAAAAGTTGCAAAGACAATAACATTTGGAATCATGCTGGTAGTGTGGTTTACGCTTTAACGTACTAAATAATTCAATTTTTCACTCGAAAAATAAGATAAGTCGACGTAATATGTAGGAGAATAAGTCGTTTTTGAAACACACGACAATGAGTTGGTATATCGGTCAAAACTTTTATAGCTAATTTCTCTCTTACAAAAGTAAGTAATGATCACAGCTTCACTACACAGCCCGTCGAACCAGAAGTTTCGCCAAACAAATCACCAATTGGCAACAATTACGCATCTAAGGGTTTGCACATGTATTCTTTTTAATACATAGCCCTTGTTATGATCTATATTTACTCTTGCTGATTATGTGGGTTCTTTTTTTGATAAGATACCATATTCATATTTGTGGATGATGAAAGGCAAAACATACCATTGAGGTATATCAATATTGAAACCAACATCTACATATATTGAACTATACAAAACAAGAAAAATATACTCGTATATATAAGTATGCAAAGTTATTACTATTATGTTTCATAAGATTGTGGCTATATTCCCTTTAACTTTTCAGATGTTATCAGTACACTGAAGTTTGTACACTTGTCATAGTGTTTACTTATTGGACTTTCAGAAGATCTACTGATTCTACCATTGGTGATGCATTTTTATTTAGATATTATTTTTTGTTATTTTATTGTTAGCTGCTATATACATTCATTGAGGGTTTGTTGTTCTTTCCAATCGTTTTCCTTTGTGCTTGAGTAGTTTTATTTACATCATGAATTAAAGGACGTTGATTATTGCTATAATTTATAGCATCGATTTCCAGATAAGACCTTACTGTGCGACGATTCTTTATTTGATTTTGAGTCTTCATATCAAAATCACTTGTGCTTGATAAAACTGAGGCATATCGACTTGCTTGCATTAAATCGCAGTAGATACGAATCAGCGAGTAACAAGTAGCCGTCACGATTCTCTCTTATGTTTTGATAAAATCTTATAATAATAAGGGAATCAATCTCCCACTGCGTGTTGTTATGAGGTCAGAGAGTAGAAAGAAAACAAACGAGAAGGAATTGGTTGGCAGTGTTGCCATAAAAACTTAATGTGTACCAATGTTTATAAGTGTTTTCTAACATTAAAAAAAAATGTAATATCGATGATATTGGAAGAACGCATCTAGATAAACACAAAAAGCTTGCATTTAACACGCACATGTAGTAATACCAAGAAAAAAAGTATATTTAAAACTGTGTAAAATTCTGCTCTGGCAATGTTCAATATTCAAATTTTCTATCTACTCTCAGGAATTGTAATGGAAGATAAATTTGCTGGCCATATAAGATAATGGTTTTGTCTTGTTTATAAATATAATCTATTTGGTTTTTGGCCGCAACATCGAACGAATAACTTTTTGTGCGATATTCCCACAGAGCGGAATAACCTTGCAACGAAAAGCTCAAAAAAAAAAAAAATAATAATAATAATTTCCCGATTCGAATGTTAGAAATTGTGATCAATTTTTCCTTTCATTTCTTCTCGTTTTTTTCTTGAATGTAGTAAATTATAATATAAATATGTGATGCCTTTCTCCACAAATAGAAGAATTGTGCATAGTTCTGGAAATTTCTACATTATGTGTGCGAGACAGGTAATTTCAGCAAGAATCCTATTACGTTGAACTTAGACCGAGTACAAATACAACATACTTTGGAAGCAGAGTGTCAGAAATTTATCAAAGTATAATAATTTTAGATTGTTTCCTTTCCACATATTAATTTTTTTATTTATTTTATATTTTTCATTCATTTATAACTAACCCAACTCGTCCGAAACAAGGGTACGTCCCTAAGACGCACAATGGATGTTTTCATGCATATAAGCTGTGGCATTAACTAGAAAGAACTGAGTTAAGCTTTTGAAATTTCATATGACCATTTTCCCATACAACCACGCCTACATTATATTTCATTTGTACATAACTTTTCATTGGTTACAGCTTTAAATTTGTATGTATGAAAATAACAAGCTATTAAGCTGTAATTAATGAGCAATTCCATAAGTTGTTTTGTCTTAATTAAGTATCTAATAAATATACAAATAACAAATATACAGACAAATATAAAAATATGATCTAAAAGTTGATAAATTTAGAGGTAATGGCGAAAAAATGTTGAGAAATGGATATGGTTTATTTCCTTATATCGTTAACATATTTTCGAAAATTGAGCTTATTTTATTTTTAAAATGTTATATGGGCAAAAGTTTACCAAAACGTAAAAGCCTCATTTTGCGTGCTTGTTGGAGCTCATTAATTATATTCTGCTAACCCACTCATTTGCATGCTGTCCATAACACACTTTGCGACGGTGGAACCGAATACATGTCATTATCTGAGTTAAAAGTCTAGCTACAATAATACACTTGCGCAATAACAAAATTACCGCTAGCACAAATAATACTAATATAAATAACATGAGGCAGTAACATAATAAAATAATAATGTGGGTATGGATACAGACAGAATATATACACAAAAAAAAGCAGGTACTAAGATTTAAAATGTAAATCGCCAATAAATATACAATTCACGATTAATTATCTGAACAATCGAAGAGTACAATAATAGCAAACTTAATTTTGTCACCTAATACAGAGAAATCAATTAGAATATACAAAGGATTGAAATCAATAGATATTACACGAATGGGATCAGCTACAGTAAATTTAAATCCGTGGAAATTAATGTTTAGCGATTCGTAAAATATAACTGACCGAACAGGAATTATAATAAAGATATTAGAAACTGAAAAAAACTGAGCTAAGCCGTATTATTTAATATTAGAAATGCAAGCACAAAATTCTATATAATTGCCCTAATTTTTAGATGGATTAATCCCTGAAGCATCTCAGAGTTGTATAAAAGGGCGGGACAAAAACTTCCAATGTAAACTAATTAAAAAAAGCAGACTTCAAACTGTTCTTAAAGTAACTGGTGTTTCCAGTATCATTGAACGTGCCTAAAAATTAGTTCAAAACAATAAATCTCAATATTATTTTATTTACCTATAGAGAGGTCTCATGGAATAACATTCGAACCGGTTAACTTCTAGGTGATAGGACATTGAATAATGCCCTTTTTTCAGAGACGTGGACGATATCCGGTAAATTATTTACTGAAATGGTTTCCACTTGAAAACACACTGTCTCCAATTCGTTGGCATATATCTTCGGACTGAAGATTGTGTGAGGTTCTGCAGTAATTCAACCGAAAAGCGATAGTGTAAAATCCTTAAATGACAAATAACACAACAAAGTTTTTGCAGTCCATGAATGGAATGTGGGTGATGTTTTTAGACTCACTGAACTGCTGCTTCATGGAAAGTGCTGCAAATCGTAAAGTGCATAAAAAAACTTTCAAAGAAACACTATATATGAGATACTGTTTTCAGCAATTTCCAACAGGTATAGAACAGAGTGAATTTTGTATGGAACATCCAAAATTTGTACGAAATAGAAACAAGATGGTTATAGGCTATATCAAGGGTCCATCTCGCAGTTACTTGGCAAACCCCCAAAACAATTCCATGGCTGTTTCAGAAGAGCCCTGATCAACAATATAAAGGGAGTCCCAACAAGAACGCAAGATTTAAATTTTAAATAAAACACAGATATTAAAAAAAAAAATCGTGAAACTTTTTTATATCGTAAAGTAGACAGAATCAGGTTATGTATGGAACAACACATCGGGCAGATGGCCGCCGCGGCTTTGCTGGCGCACACGCGATCTTTTAATGAAATTTTCAATGACCGTTTTGCATAAATGCTGGGGTATTTCATTAATGCAGCGTCCAATTTCCTCTTTTAAGACTTGACTCGTCGTCGGCTTATTCGCGTAACCATTAGACTTCAAAAAACCCCAAAGAAAAAGTCTAAAGGCGGACAATTCTGGTCTCCAAAACGCGAAATAACACGACCGGGAAATGACTGATGCAGCAATTGAATTGTTTCTCTAGCTGTATGACATTTGGCGCAGTCTTGTTGAAACCACATGCCCTCTGCATTCATTTCTTCAATTCTAGGCACGAAAAAACTGGTTATCATTTCACGATACTGAACACCATTGACTGTTTGCGTTTGACCTGCCTCATTTTCATAAAAAAAGGTCCAATGATTCCTCCAGCCCAAAATCCACACCACACAGTGACACGTTGAGAATGCATTTGCTTCTCGTGAATCACTCGAGGATTTTCCTCAGTCATCAAGATGGAAATGGGCCTCGTCACTGAAGATGATTCTATCGCCAAAATCAGCATTTTTATGTTGTCTCTCCAATACCCAATTAACGAACTCCCTTCGCTGTCCATGGTCAGCTGGCTTCAGTTCCTGAGTCAATTGAACTTTGTATGCGTGAAGATGCAAATCTTTCGTCAAAATTCGCTGCATAATGGATTTGGAGACACCAATTTGCTGAGCTCGGTGTCGAATTGAGGTGGATGGATTTTGAGCGACATCATCACGTACAGCTGCGACATTTTCGGTCAATCGACCTGGTCGAAGGCGCGTTGTTGTCTTTACATCACTAACAGACCCAGTTTTGTTAAATTTATCCATTAATATCTTTACAGTTGACTCTTTTGGAGCATTATTGTGACCCCAAATTGATCGCAATTTGCGAATTGTAGCCGCAAAACTTTCACCATTTTGGTAAAACAATTTCACAATGAAAATGCGTTGTTCATTCGTGTAGCGCTCCATTTTTACTAACCTCGTACCTTCTACTAGCAAACAATAACAATTGTTCAAATGTCAAACAATGGCTCTTCGAATGGCGCCAAATTTAAATCTTGCGTTCTTGTTGGGACACCCTTCATAATCGGTTGTAAATGGAGTTCGTTTTTATTTTGTCTAAACTACTATTGAATTTCAGTTTATTTAATCGGTTTACTTAACTTTGCCTATGTATTGCAATGATATTATATGGCTCAGAGATTTTGGGTTTCATCACAAAAATTTGTTTGTCCGTGGAAGCCCATAGCTAGAGCATGTTACAATCCATACATATTGGAGAGGAAAGGGTTAGACTCAAGCAGCAGGAAAGAAACACGTTTTGATAATAAATTATTATATGTAGACATTCAGGTGAGTGAGAATATAACGACTTTTTCCTTCTTTATCTATTGATAAAGATAGACGGCAATTCTTGAGCTACGACCTGCACTCACTGTTAGGTATTTGACCATGATGGATCTGCTCCCAGTTCCTTTTCTTCTGGATTAAAATGTTCACACGCGGTGAAAAATAAGGTCGTCATTAGGCACAATTCTTTAATCTGTTGCATTTCTGATCCATTGCAATTAAAAATTTTTGGGACGGTAATTTGCTGTAATTGACTGTAATGCTGCAAGGTCAAAGCTCCTGTCAATGACGAAAAACGATTACACTTGTTACAATACTCAGGTGAAAGAAACTGTCCCGTGTGCCACCTTTATACATTCATTGTCGAATTTCGGTGCTGTTTTTCAATTGGCAAACTGGAATTAAGCTCAGCGTTGAATTGATTCTACCAAACCTAACATAGCTAAAGAGATTGCTAAAGCTCAGGGCGAGTACGAGAAGTTTATGTTCATTCTTTTTTAAAGTTGCGGTCTGTGTAGTACAGGGTTATCCGTTTAGTGGTTTCAAAACCACTGGTTTGACAATGCGTAAATACCTGTCATGTGAAGTATTATTTATTTAGTGAAAGGTTTACCATTTACGAATATGGGTCGTTTAACAACCAAAGAAGGGGTAAAAATAGTTAAAACTTGTTACAAATGTGGTGATTAAAATGTAGGCACTTTTCGTGCATTGCGGGGTGATTATGGTCGTCATAACGATTTACTGTGGAAAGAATTGGCAAGGTTATAAAGAAGAGACTGGAAGCGTTACAGATGTGGTCAGGCCTGTGCATCATCGCAATGTACGCACTGCCGAAAATATCGCTTCTGTTAGTGAAAGTGTGGCGGATAATTTGAATTTCAATTCAGAGCGCTATGGCCGTATAATAACCATATTTTTTTGTCTGGACTGAATGATATGTAGTTTCAATAAGACGGTGCCACGAGCTATACAACATGACCGATTTTTGGCTTTATTGCATGAGAAGTTCCCAGAAAACGTAATTTCACGTTTTGACGATGTCAATTGGCCACCAAGACCGTTAGATTTGAATCCGAGTTTACGCAGATAATGCGTTGGAGCATTTTAAAACCAACATTCGTCAAGTTATCGCCGAGATAACGCCTTAAATGTACAAAAAAAAGTGGTCGACAACTCTACATCAACTGCTGTAACCAATGCAGAAGTGGTCATTTAAATGACATTATATAGCGTACATAATGGCAAGGTCCAAACATTACAATGAAATAAAAGTTTCATCGAAATTATAGCTCTATGTGTTTTCTATTTAACTTTACTTTTGAGACCGAAAATGGATTACCCGTTATCTTGTTAATGCTTAACGCAGTTGATTCCCCCTTACGATGCGTATAGGTGTTTGTAAGCAAGGTATTATCACTCTCAGGAGAAACAGACCTGAAGTTTTATTTGAATTATCTGGTTCGAAATGTGATTTTAGAGTTGGAATGATCTCTATTATAGGCCAGTTGTTCTTGATGTTTTTGTTAATCAAAGTATCATTCAAATCAGCTAAAACATTTGTCAACATTAGACAGTCCGTACTTAATTCCATCATATCCAGTTGAAAAAACATTGGTCTGGCAGTGTTGGTAATGCTAGAAAGTTGGTTTCTGGTAATATACATTATCTTCTTTCCGCTTTCTTCTTTCCATAATCAACTAAAATTAAATCTTATTATCTCCCCCCCCCGACATAATGTCTACCTCTTTGACTTTAATGCAAAAAAAAAAACATTATTCATTCATAAATGAAGATGCATTGTGATGGATGCAATGTTTTCTCATCATCTAGAAAATTAATTATTAAAACCTCTAGACAACTGTCAACTTGCTATGATTTTAAAGCCGCACCAAATCTTTGTTGTATTGACAAAAGTTCTGGATCTTAGATTCATATTTTTAATCTTCAGTTAATCAATTAATAGCCACTTTATTGCATATACATACCTCTTTTCAATATCCTCTAAATCCTGGTTAACCTTTTTGATTCTCTTCTCTGCAGCATTAAGTTCAGTTTTACAATTAAGTAATTTCCTTTTTCTGTCCTCTACGGATATTTCTTGTAAAGCCTGAATTAATTCGTCCCTTCTTCTGAACAAATTATTTACTAATAAGTTATCCAGCTTATTTTTTACAACTTCAAGCTGCATTCGTTGAGTAAAAGCTTCCTTATTTTCTTGATTCAGTTTTCTAATATCTTCGTTAAGTTGGTCTATTTCCTTCTGGTCATGTGCAGACAGTGTAGACATTAATTCTTGATTCAGTTCGGTTTCTAATCCAGATTTTGTGCTATTCATGGCTTCGAGACTTGATTTACATTGAGCGAGAGATCTTTCTTTCGGTGTCCTGTATTTTTCTATTCTTAATAGTTCTTCTTTCATTAATCGGATTTCCCCCTGAACCTTCTCGAATATGTCTTTTGACTTTCCTTGTTTTGTTTCCGTTTTTTGCATTTCGGAGACCACGCCGTTTATATTATTTTCTATTTGCTTCAAGTCATTTCGAATTTTGTTAAGTTCTTTTTCAAAATCCCGAATCTGGGCTGTTAATTCAGTGCGCTTCTTCTGCATCTCAAGTCGCGACCTCGATGTATTGAAGTAACCTCCGGTTAGTGAGCCTTTGGATGAGACCTGGTCCCCGTCTAATGTTACACAATCTAATCCTGTGCATTTGGCCAGCTCAGTAGCCCTTTCCAAATTTCTGCATATCAGAGTTTTGCCGAATATATAGCATAGAGCCTTTCCATGCTGTTCGTCATATTTAAGTTTTGATATCATTGGAATTGAATCGGGATCATCAGGATAATCATGATTTTTCACTTGTAGTCTATTTAGGGGCATAAAAGTCACTTCTCCGGGTAGTTTGAGCTTGTTCATCTCTTTCAGAATCTGCGTGCCTACTTTATCCGACTCAACAATATGATGAAAAAGTCGGTTCCCAGCAGTTACTTCCACGGCAGTGTATATTGTTTTATCGCAGCTGAAATTTTCAATTACCGGGCCGTAATAAGCTTTAGCAATATCGGCATATGAACTACCTTTTTCTAAAAAGTTGTCCAAAACTTTTCGCACAGAATCGCGACCGTTCAAAATTGGCTTTCCAGCCATACTACGTAGCGCTTGATCGGTTTTCGAAAGCTCCTCTTTGTGTGACTGTAACTGTTGAGTCATCATTGTTTCCTTTCGCCAAAGCTCATTTCTGGTAGCTTGATAGTGGTCCTTGGTCTTCTTGAGCTCATAGTATTTTTTGTTGTGTTCGTCTATTTGAAATCTTAGCTGTTCCAATTCTGCAGAATGCTCCTCAATTTTGCGACCGAGCTCCTTCTCTGCATTAGCGTCCTTTTTCAGATCTTCTAATAACTTTGAATGATGATTTATTTTGTCTTTTATCTGCTTACTGATCGATTTTAACTCATTATGAATCCATCTATCACGTTCTTCTCGGGATGAAAATTGGGAACCACGACCTTGTTTAGCATAAAGCTCCTTACGCTTTTGTTCCTTAAGAGAGAGCTCTCGTGAACATTCCTCTTCTTTTCGCTTCATTGCCTCATATTTCGGCTTTACATCTTCAAGCTCCCTCTCTTTTTCAGTAATTGTGATTTTAAGTTTTTTCAGCTCCTGGTCAGCGCGTTCTTTGGATTTATTGTCACCCTGTACTTCATCGTTTAGATCAACAATAGTCAGGTCTAATTTAGTTTTTTCTCGTAGCAATTGCTGCTGTTCGGTAAGAAGTATAGACCGCTCTTCTTTAGTGCTAACCACATTTTTCTTTGCGTCTTTCAATGTCTTTTGAATGTCTTTAATTTTTTCCTGGGCCTTTTGAACTTCGATGCTATATATTTTTTTCTTATCAACGGACGACTTTCGTTGTTGCTGTATGTCATCTAGAGATTTTTTCGTCTCCTTCAATTCTGTCTCGTGGATTATGTATTCCAAAGTACGGCGTGCTTTGTCCCACTTTTGATACTCCTTAAGCTCCTCTTTTTCTTCTTCGAGGGTTTTCAAACGATCTTCTATTGTCTTTAGATATTCAGATATTTTCTCCAGTTTCCCTTCTGTCTCTCTGAGTATGTTAAGAGACTCTTCTTTCCTTTCATCGTAAACCCGAGTGCCAGCAACTTCACGTAATAACTTCAATCTATATGAATCAGCAGCCGTGGCCATTTGATTGATTTTTCCTTGTTTAACAATGTAATATGGATTGGAATTAGAAAATCCTGCAGATTCCAATAAATTTACAACTTCAGTTCGTGGTACGACCTTTTTATTTAAAAAATATTGATCCTTCTTTGCACCAATAACTCGTCGCAAATATATTTCTTCTTTATCTATCTGTAAAATATTAAAATAATAAATAAACAATAAAAAAAATATATTATTGATATATTAACAAAAATGGATGCGCCAAAATGAAGGGCAATTAGTATGCATTACAAAATGGGGAATCACAGATTGTTTTTAGTCGCATCACTCCCATATTTACTACAAAACTTTTCTGAAAGCTCCATTTCATTCTTATTGGATCCTCATCAGCAGACTTGGTGTAATGATTGTAAATAATTTATCAAGCTTTATACATCTTAAGTTCCCTACTTGATAAGAATAGCTTCTTGAATATATAGACTTCAAAAACTCCACAGACATTCACTTATAATAAACACTCGTAAAAGTTATTTTCTTTATCTGTGATGACCAATTTGTACAGTACTTGCCTTACAGAATTTGCAATATTTAATGACTAAAATAAATTAAATTTAAAGTAATGATTCCAAAAAAAGTTTTCCCCAATAGAAGCTGTAAAATTTGGTAGTGATTTGTGAAATAATATATGTGCCCAATACAAGTATGCCGGCCAAGCTACTTCCCTACAAAATGCTTGCATAAAGCATTTCTGCTGCGCCTAATTTAAGACTTTCCGGGTCAACAGAGTATTTTTAACCGAAGGTGATAATTAATAGATTTCTAACATCAATAGTCCGATTTTTCTTAAGTTTATGGGATAGTCGTAAATATTACTGAAAATATATTACATACATTATGTAAAAAAGCATAAATTTAATAACCATTATTGACAGCTGCAAAAGAAAAGTACACGATTTTTGCTTCAGCAGATTCTATAACGCTCCCAAGCGTATAAATTGGTTACAGTAATTATGGATTCTCTACCGTGCGTATCACTTGCCCAGTCTGCATCTGCATAGTCGACAATCGGATTAGGATCGTCTTTCATGGAATAAAGCTTCATTCGCTTTGCAGCCTTAATATAGCGAATAATTCTTTTTAAATGCTGCCAGTATTCTTCATTTGGGTCATGTTGAAATCGCCCCTATACATGCAACAACAAAACAAATGTCGGGTCTGCAACTCAGAATTGTGTACATAAGGCTTCCAATTAGCTCTCTATATGGCTAGTTGTTCTTTTCTTTATTTCCGGCCAAAAGCTCAAGTCCTTTTTCCATATGAGTTATTATAGCATTAAAGTCGTGCATTCCAAATTTATTAAGTATTTTGTTAACACTCGATTCATTCGACAGTTTAATACTTCCATTTTCATTTTCAATATTAATTCCAAAAAAATATTTTAAAACCCCGCAGTCGCTCATTTCGAATTTTATTCCAAGGCGTTTTTTTAGTTCATTTATATCCGGTTCATTGTATCCAGTTATCAATAGATCATCTACATACAAAGCTACAACTAGCACCGTATTGTTTTTAAATTTTGTATATAAACAATAATCTCAGATCTTGTAAAGTCGAGTGACAGTAAATATTCATTGAATTTGCTGTTCTAGCAGCGTGGTGACTGTTTTAGACCATATAGCGAAACCCTCTCTTACTTTTACACTTTCTGGTGGCTCAATATAGATATCTTCTTCCAAGGCACCATAAATGCTGTTTTAACATTTAATTGATGACATGTATGCCTCCTATACATAGCCACTGATAATACAACTCGTATTGTGGTTGGCTTCGCTACTGGTGCTTGTGTCTCCTTGTAATATATTCCTTTTGCAGAAAACCTTTTGCAACTAACCGCGCTTTGTATTTTGTAGGATTTCCTTTTGAGTCTTCCCTCAATAAGAAATACGAATACCTTAGAATTAATTTCTTTAGTTGTTACAATACAATTATTTTTCATACCTTTCAAATCATCGCGAATTGTCATTTGCTACAGTTGAGTATCTGGCCGTTTATAAATATCTTTATAATCTTGCGGAACCTCGTTTAAAGAAGCTTCAGCCTGTAATAAACTAAGAAATTTACTCGGCAGTTTTCTATCCCTATCACTTTTTCGAACTGTTAGGTCCTCAGTTTCGTGTAAAATCGGAACAATTGGAGTTTCCAGTTTATCCATTTCTTGAACGGTACTTGAAGATGTCTCAGCTTCAACACTTACTGTACTTTGAATTGGACTGTCTTTGAATTGGAACTCCGATTCCTCAAACTTCACATCGCGTGCAGTGAAAATCTTAGATTTTTGAAAATCCCAAAGGCGACATCCTTTTGGAATATAAATAATCATTACCGATTTGCGGCTTTTCAAGAATCAAGTTCCTTCCTTTGTTGGTTTGAGATTCAAGCATACGCTTTACAACCAATCACCCTTAGCTTTTCAAAATCAGGTTTTTTACATACTATATTTTAGCTGGTGTTATTGATTTAAAGATCTTGTTGGACACCGGTTTATTATATAAGTTGCTGCCGAAACAGCATCGTGCCACATATTCTTTGGAACTTTCAAGGGTATGCCATTGTGGTTTCCACCATTTTCTCTATACCATTTATGTTGTTCATTTGAAAGGTATTCACGCCCTTGATGTAGTTGTTGCCTCAAATTCCTTTAATTTACCGATTACTTCAGTCTTCTTTTTAATGGGATATGATTAGTCATCTATAAATCTTATAAAATAATGCAGTTTGGCTTAGTGGTCCGCATACATCCGAATGAATTCGTTCAAGCAGCGGCATTGATCTATCCCATGAACAATCAAGTGTCTCGACAATGTTGGCCTTGCTATCCAGTGTCCAAAATGTCGGTGCCATAAAGTGGTTTGATCTTCACACAATTTCGCCACTGATTTTTCAATACTAATTTCTAATTCATATAAGTGACCTCGCAAACAAGTTGTAGCTAATAACTGTCCACTATTTATAATCAAGACTTGATTTCCCTGAAAGCTCACAGAAGCACCACCTTTGGTTAGTTTTCTAACAGAGAAAAGATTGTCTCTTAACTCAGGAGCATATAGGAAATTCTTCATTGTGATCTCAAATCCTCCATCCGATCTGCCAACAATATTTCCAATTGTGTTTGCCAATATCGATTGATCGTCTTTCGCAACATTAATCTCAAGAACATCATCATCATCATTTTTTAAATCTTTGAAGCGCCATTTCCCTTTTACAAGTTCTAGCGAACATCTCCTGAATCCACCTTAAAAATAATCTTAAAGTTTTGATAAAATTTGTCAGACACATCTGCCATAAAGCAGAAACTTATTTACAGCATTAGCTTCAACTGACTTACAAAACTTCGCTAGATGTCCCAGCTTATTGCATTATTTCAGCTAAACTTTTTAAAATGTGCCCTACTTGCAAAAGCGGCTTTTTCTTGCAATTCTTCTTCACTGCTTTCATTGATTTATATTTCCTCTGCAAACAATCGGTCTTTTACGATGTCCAACCGTAATTAATCGTTCCTAAATTTTGCAGTGCCGTAACAAATGGGTCAAACTTACCGACAAAGATGGAAAGAATTGGGATATTGCGTCGACTTCGTCAAGCTTTGCTCCGGCAAGTTTAAGTTGCCTAATTAAATTTTCAAAATTGCTCTATTATCTCCTGGTTTCATCTGGAGTGTTGTCAGTTGTTTCCACGCAAGTAAGCGATTTACCATGAATTTCTTAGCGAATGTAGACTCCAAGCTGTCCCACATGACCTTTACAGTTTGTTTATCGCTAATGTAATTTAAACAATCGCCATGTGTATGATTTACCAAGCCATCCTTGGCTTTTTTGACCCTTTTCAAGAATTCTGCTCTTTCCTTGTTATCTAATAATGGATCGCCGGTCAAAACGTCCAAGAGACCTAAGAAGTCGAAGTGAGTTCTTATCTTAAATGGCCAGTTGTCGTACTTACAACCATTAAATTGTGCAATGCCAAAATCAAGAAAAGTTTATTGCTCGAAAGTTCGTAACAGAATAGAAACTTTTAAACAACTTCAAACAATAATATACATATATTAATATGATTGCTTTTCGAATTCTAATATTTCTGTAGTAATGGAAATAATTCATTAGTTCTCAAAGTTTCTGTATGGAAAATATAGTTGTTATCACGTTTTACTTTAAGGAGCATAGGCTGTTTTGAATTGTAAAAGCCGAATAGTCCGATACTGACTTGATATACATGATATGAATTAGGTTGTCTATATGCAGGTGTAAGCTTGAATAATTTTATTAGAATCTGATAATCGTAATTTATTTTTATGTTCAAATTATGTGGCTTAAATGATCAGTAACCCGAACATTATTTGAAGTAATGCTCCGACGTATGACAAAATCTGATGTAATGTACAACTAATTGAAACCGTATTCATATGCGATTAAGAATTGATGTAACCACCGTTTTAGTTTCAACGCTAGCATTTTCAACAAAAGTACTCCTAATGTAGTTGGAATACAACCAACTTAACTTTGGGTAAATATGAAGTGAAAAATCGATCGAATATTAGTATGAATAAATTCGTTTTATTATTATTTATTATACCTTCAACAGCTAGAGTATGACAATCAAAAACAATGATTAAAAATGCAAACTGCATACGTTTTTCAATTTTTCAAATTTTTCTGAAATACTGTTATACGCCCTAGAAATGTTTGCAAAATTCTGTTGTAAATTTATAGCACTTGCTTGAGATATATCGCAAGTAGTTTATCAATCCCAATGTGCAATTTCAACGTTTTTAACGTATACGTTTCCCACGTTTCGCATCTTATATAGAGAACTAATCTATGAATGAATCTATTATATAATCTCCCTTTTTAATAACTTCTTCCCTCATCTCTGGCAGCTTTTTAATTCCTCTCTCATAAAACTCGCGTGATTTTTCTGGAAAAAAGCGTTCAATTCGATTTTTCACTTCCTCGTCGTTATGAAAATTCAAGTCCTTAAAGTGGTTGCTCAGACTGCGAAATAGGTGATAGTCGGACGGGCGAGGTATGGGAAGTACGATGGGTGACGGAAAACTTCTTACCCAAGCTCCCACAGTTTCTGACGGGTCCGCAAGCCAGTGTAAGGGCGGGCGTTGTCATGATGGAAGATGACGTCTCCCCGATTGATAGTAGTCCGCAGAAGGCCCATTTGGTTTCCCCCATGATCTTTTCCGCGTTACATTGTTGTAGACTATCCATTTTTCATCCCCTGTGATAAGGTTCTTCAGAAAAGGTGTCTTGTTATCCATAGGTTATCGCATACGCCAACGCGATTCCTTTTCGGAAATAATACAACATACTATGCATAAATGACTTTTTTCTGCTCATTTTTCACTTTTTAAAACTTTTTTCTTAAAATGATATCACCACTCACGACTAGAACGAGAACACGAGTAAACAATAGTAAACATTTTAGGGAAGGGGTGGGAGGAAGTTATGATAGTGTTTGGAGGCACTCTACGTCATGAGAAGTGACGTATGGTGAACTAACGAATTAACCAAACGAACTTTTTGAACCCGATATTTGTGACAATTAAGTTGTAGGGTCGGAAAGAGAGAGATAAAGCAGTAAAGAAGAAAAATGCAACAATAACGATTTGTGACCACTTTATTATCGGTCTCTGTGTTCTGCGTTTGTCAATACGCACCGATTACGGGAACGTCAACGTTCTCCTTTCCCTTTGGAATCTTATAATAGGGAGTCAATTCCTTTATTTTGATGGGATGCTTTTGACCACATAGCAGCGCTATGTGACCGGTTAATCATTTCCAAATGTTATGCTCAAGTTAATAAACAAATACTGCTTAAGTGTAAGAGACGATTTTTGCATTAAACTCCCTTAACTAAATTCCAGAATTAAATAATAAAATTTATTCTTAAATTCTTAAAAGTAGTTACAACAAACAAAAATATTCAATTCACTTTCTCTATTGCGGACTCACTTATGCCAACTTTTAATAAATGTTATGATTCAGGTGATTTGTTAAACATTTGTTTAATTAAAAAAAAATCAAACTAGCAAAAGGGATGAAATTTTTGTTCGAGTCAAAGTCAAATCAATGCTTGCCATTAACTTTTTAAAATTATTTCACCTAAACGTTGATCATGATTACGAGATAAATGATATATTCTAGAATTTGGAACCATTTTCTACAGCGTAGCTGCTAACAAAGCTAACTTAACATGTTTGAATATAACACGTGTTTAGCTCTAAACGTTTGGGTTTCCCCTTACGACCAAATCATTTTCAATGGTTTGGCAACCGCTTTCGTAATGTTCGAATCGGTTTGAACATTGTCTGACATTTCACTCAGACTACAATATATAAGTTTTTAACGAGTAACGGCTACCACTGATAGAAGCCACCTCGCTCCATCTTGTTTAAAAAATATATTAAAATTCACTTGCTATTCGGGTTTGGTCCTAAACAAACGTATCGTCAGCACTTGCTATACTGATTTGGACATAAACGTATTGTCAGGACTTGCTACCCGGGTTTGGTTCTAAACATATCTATCGTCAGATATAAACCTCTGTGCTGGAACAAGTTTGCAACGCATACATTGGTCCTTTGCGAACCGGATACGTGGACTAATACTGCAACGCAAACATAGGTCCGAAGTTGAAGAGACGAGCCAGCCATATTAATCTCTTGTTTTTTGCACAAGGTTTTGGATTACGTCCACAAGTGAACTGGAAATTCATCCATCACAGACTTACCACATTAAACATCGGTCGTTCAAACGAGGATACTTGCTTCCAGCATCATTAAACATTGATAAAAACTGATTGTGTTTTTTATTCTGCTGTTAAGAGGAAATCTCGATGTTCCACCAATCAACCATCAGCATTTTCATCGTTCTTAACAGAAACGTCATCATCGCCATTTTTCATCAGAAATATATAAGGTGCGTATACTCAGATCATTAAAGTGAGCATATCGAAAAATTAAACTTTATTTGAATAACACTAATAAGTGCTAATTTTCCCGAAGAAAAAAAAATCACAGTGTCGTTGCAACACCATTGTCCGCGTTTGGAAAAAGAAACATAAAATAGCATTTCTGCTTATGAAATTTTAACTTCGATATATCTGATAATTTCGTAAATAGTCCAAATATCCACAATCCAATTCAGAAGTGTCGTGCAGTGTCAGTGCAAATTAAATGTTTGACCGTTTTGTGAACTTGGTGGTGGTTTCCTTAGTTGCATATGCACGTATATATATGTACGTACGTACATACATATGTAAGCAAATAAACAAGAGAGCGCCAACTAAAAGAATATTCAAGAACAACAACAGCGTCAATTCGCCGCGGTCAACGATTGAAGTTACTCAGAGAGACATTGATCTGTGCGGTTATAAATGCAAATACACACTTACGTATCCATACGTGAATATTAGTTGAATATTTGCAAATCTATTAACCCACTGCGGGACGTGGAAATCTAAACTTATACTTCGATGAACAGATATTGAATTGAATATTGAACTATTTTTGCATATTCTCGATTTTATAGTGGAATATTGCATGATCATCGTCGTACACCCTACTTTCGATCAATTCGATATTAGGTTGTGAAAATAGTTTCTCTACTGTTTTTCTTTGTGCGGTTGATTTATTCTGTTTGCATAGTTAAAGACAAAAAGAAAAAAAAAATATTATTTTTTCTCTCGTCATTTCAACGGATTTTAAAGAAAATAATATTTGGTGAAATTTACAGCCACTTTCGATAAATTTGGTGGGCAAGAACTCGAGAACTATAATTAGTATTACGAATGCCCTATAATCGGTCATTGGAGCAACGCTTAATTTGTAATAGAATACTTTTTTTTGCAAGGTTTTTTCTTTCAAAAAACAAATAAAATATACACACATACCTGATCTGGAAATTGAAAATTTGTCTCCGTTTCATATCGATTATCACTAAGCTATCACAGTGGTAAAATCTCGAGTTTAGAGAAATTTTCGAGTTTTATTCGGATTTCTATTTTCGCTGCCACCTTTTCAATTTGATTTGCCTATTTGGGCGATAGTTGTATTGAAACTACTGTTGCGTTAGGATATTATCTTTTTTATTTTTTTTGATAAATATGGCTGACAACGCTTTATCCAATTTTATAACCGAGGCGGATGCTTTGATAAAATTCGAAGCGAAGCTTAGCGCAAAAAAGGAGGAAGAACATACCGTTTTTTCCCTTGTGATTCACACAAAACACCTGGAAATTTTGTGGCAAAATGTCGTGACCGCATACAAGGACTGTCTGAAGTACATCCGGTCATCAGAAGAGTCTCAACCTGATGATATTTATGTGGCTGAGGGAAAATATGATGCACGCGTACGTGCGTTGTTTGAGCTCCATTAATGAGAGAGTACATGGTTTTCGAATCATGGAAAAGTAGCAGCAGTCATCGATTGCAAGCCCGCAGCCTGCAATATCGGCAACAGGGATTAATTCGCCCACGAATGGCGATCAAATTTTATTGGCATCTCACTCGACACCACAATTTAATGCGCAAACTGATTTGGGAAATTGTCGGATAAGAGTGTTTCCACTTATTCGATACCAGCTGCGACTCAACCAGCTAACCCTTATTTGGGCACACAGGCAACAGATACTGTATATAATCTGAGCCTACCCCCATGTGATACCGACATATTTGGGGGTGATTATCTATCATGGCCCACTTTTAGGGATCTATTTACAGCAGTTTATATCAATAATGGGCGACTAAGTGAAATTGAAAAGTTGTGTCACTTAGTTAGAAAAACTAGTGGTGAGGCTCGGGAAATAGTTTCGAAATTCCCACTCACTGGCAGCAGTTTCGCTCATGCTTGGGATGCCCTTAAGGGCACATATGAGAATAAACGCATATTGGTAAATGAACAGCTTCGTAAACTTTTTGGTCTTCCTCCAATGGAAACCGAGACTAGCGCGGGGTTGAAGTCTTTACAGCGAGGAATTAATGGTTTTTTGTCGGCAATGCTGGTATATAAGGTGTCGACTGAAAATTGGAACCCCGTGATAGTTTTTTTATACGTTCAGCGATTGCCAAAGCGAACCATAACATTCTGGGAGCAAAGTATAAGGGACAAGACGGCCTTATTCTCCTGGAATGATTTGAATCTTTTTCTTAATGAAAGAATTCAAGCACTAGACTGTCTACATGATATGATGCGCCCTGAGTCGTCGCGCAAATTTAAGGGAAACCATGTAAAGACCCACTTTTCCAAGGAAAATTCTCCAGCGTCTACTTCATCGAAATCGCAGTGGAAGGATTATGGTGTTTATTCCCGATCGAAGATGGTTGTTTGCGTTCTTTGTCCCAAAGAGTCGCATCCACTCCGTTCCTGCGGTCGATTTAAAAAACTTAACGGTTATGAGCGATTTGTTCAAGTGAAGCGGCACCATTGCTGTGTCAACTGCCTATCGCGTAACCATGAGGTTAAGGATTGTGGAAGCAAGCACAGTTGTTCCATTTGCAACAAGCGGCACCATACTCTGCTCCATAGGGACTCGAACAGCTGTCTAAATGAAAATGCGGCTTTCACTTTGTCAGCCGTGAATAATATTGTGCAACAACAATCTTCAAGTGCTCATAATAACGCCTCATCTCTCTCCGAGGACACTTCTAATAGTTTGAGCAAACAAGTTTACCATTCGTCCCATAATAGAAATGTACTTTTGGGTACAGCGTTGGTAAACATTATGCACCATGGCGCAACTTATCCCACTCGTGCTCTTATCGACCCTGGTTCTGAAGCGTCTTTTATTACGGAACGTCTTCAGAAACAACTGCAGATCTCTACCATGGCCACAAATGCCCAAATTGCGGGATTTAATCAAATAGTTTCTGCTAATTCGAAGAAACTATGCCAACTTAATATTAGCTCGCCGCTAGGTACTTCGTTAACTGTTGTCAAATATTTCCGGTAATTTACCATCATTTCAAGTTAATGATGAACATTTCTCTCTTTTGCCGAAAATAAAAATGCCTGATACTCGACTTTTTGATTGTCGTCCAGTCGATCTTTTGCTAGGCGCTGATCTCTATCCACAGATTCTGATAGGTGGGACACAGCACGTCCTTGGCTCATTACTGGCTCAAAACACCATATTTGGGTGGGTAATAACGGGACCAGTTCCTGCGCCCGCTTTCCGAACTTTTACTGTCACGGCGGATATTCGTACAAAAGGAAATAGAACGAAATTTGCAACTAGTGTTACAAGAAACCCGGTTGCGAATTGATTCAGACCCAATATATCAGTGCCTAGCATGGAATTTTATTCCAACTAGCGCCCCATATGGGAGGTCTTTGGGAAGCTGCTGTTAAAAGCTTCAAAATTCATTTTCGTAAACAAACTCAGGGAATAACATTTACATTTGAGGAATTTTCGATAATATTGGCCAGAATAGAGGGCTGTTTAAACTCGCGTCCTTTTTGTCCTATGTCAGAAAACCCGGATGAGATCGTTGCTTTAATTCCCGGACATTTTCTAATAAGATAGGCTATTCTATCTCCTTCGGAGCCGCTAATTACGACCATCTCTTGGATCTCATCAACCGTATTCGCAAAATGAAGGCTCAGGCTCATATATTCTGCACTAGGTGGAAAAAATGAGTATTTATGAGGGCTCCAGAAAAGATATAAGTGGAAATTTCCCGAACGCGATGTGCAAATAAATGATCTTGTTATCATTCGTCATGAACAACAACCTCCCACTTCGTGGAGACTCGGTCGCGTTGTAAAAATATATCCGGGTACTGATGGTCATGTACGTGTCGCGGATATTAGGACAATAAATGGTGTTGCAACGTGGCCAGTGACCAAATTGGTTATCTTACCCAATTAAAAAATTGTTTCACTTTCGCGATGATTTTCTTTAGCACTATGGAAAATCTACCATTTGCCAATTTCCCAATGTTCGGCTGAGTTCTTTCCGGGTCTTGTTCAACATAAAGGAAAGGTGTTTTATATGTTGTTTGTCTTCGTCTACAGTAGCATCGGGCTGTACAGCCCCACCTGAAGTTTTAGAAGTTGCTGTTGTCTGTTCAAAGCCATACAGTATCATCGGATCGCCTTGGCCCACCTGAATTTTATAGATAATAATAATAATAGTTCCAATTTCGTATAATTGTCCAAATACTGTCCATACAGTACCATGGGGTCGCCCTGGCCCACCTGGTTTAGCTTTCTTGGTGCTGCGGACCGTTAGCGTCCAAAATTGACTGTTCCAGTGACAACAGTACAGTACCATGGGGTCGCCTTGGCCCGCCTGGGATATTTACTTGGTGCTGTGGATCAAATGCGTCCAAAATTGACTGTTGTTTTATATCAACGGTACAGTACCATGGGGTCGCCTTAGCCCACCAGGTTTATCTTTCTTAGTGCTGTGGATCACCCGCGTCCAAAATTAGATGTTGTTCCTGTGTTAACAGTGCAGTACCATGGGGTTGCCTGGGCCCGCCAGGTTTCTTTGGAACGGTACTTTGTATGGATCGTCATGGACTTGAAAACACTCAAAATCAGACCATTAATCCTAATGTATAACAAATTTCAATTAATACAATTTAAAGCTCACTATAATCTGAATATACGCAACCCTTTATTACAGATTATGTTAATAATTATATTATTTTATTGAATTGTAAACCTACGTTGTGATTTATTGATTCTTGTTTTACACCATCCTTGATGTTGCAAGGTGGCCGGCAATGTTTAGCTCTAAACGTTTGGGTTTCCCCTTACGACCAAACCACTTTCAATGGTTTGGCAACCGCTTTCGTAATGTTCGAATCGGTTTGAACATTGTCTGATATTTCACTCAGACTACAATATATAAGTTTTTAACGAGTAACGGCTACCACTGATAGAAGCCACCTCGCTCCATCTTGTTTAAAAAATATATTAAAATTCACTTGCTATTCGGGTTTGGCCTTAAACAAACGTATCGTCAGCACTTGCTATACTGATTTGGACATAAACGTATTGTCAGGACTTGCTATTCGGGTTTGGTCCTAAACATATTTATCGTCAGAAATAAACCTCTGTGCTGGAACCAGGTAATATTGGCATAATAAAGGTGACGCCTTTATGAAACGAAAAACCACTAAAATCAATTTGTTTTATTTCCGATAACATCAATTTGCACCGCAAACACACGTATGAAGAATCACAAGGGCACTGTCAAAATTTCTACACTTAAATACGTTATAATCTCACACTGCTATCCGGTCTACATGCGAATAATTTGCTGAAATCATACGCTATGATAATCGCAATATTGGATTTTTAAAGCGTAATCGTTAAATGCTAGCAACGATTCTTCGAAAATTAATGAAGTAAAGCGCCTTTTCCGTCATAGATCTTTTGACATTGTTGGAGTCCTTAAACGTGGTCGTTGATCTAGTGTTTGTAGCACCTTAATTGCTGGTGTAAGTTCATCTTTCTAGTTGTAGATTTTGTATATTTAACAAAATAAATAATTTATTGTATGAAACTATAATTTGAACGTCTTTGGTGATATGATAACCAGATGAAATTTTTCCGCCCTTCACAATAATATTCCCACACATTTTAATATACAACATAATCCATGTTCGTTAATAGACTACATATTAGTGCCAAATGCATTGTGGAATTTTGCAAAATAACCAATTAATTTATTCCACGCCTTTATGCTTGCTCAATTCATATTCCAATCCGCTGTCGAAATTTAAAGTTTTTAAATAAATATTGTGACTGTAGTACAATAAAATGTGACACTCTCAACTATCTCAGATGTACTACCGACTTTAGTTAGTTAGTTTTGTTTTGTGAGTGAACGAACAATCGAATGATAAAAACTTTCTTAAATACAAAACAAACACTGACACATGCAAACCGTGAAGAAATGCCTTGCATTTGCGAGACGTTACCACGGCACAGATGCCAACAAATTGCCACAATGGGACAATTAAATTAATCTCATCAAACAAAATTGATGAGTTATTACACATGAGTTACTGTAGTGTAGTTTCGTAATGAGATTACAGCTAATGCGAAGTGGTAAATTGAAATTAGCTAGGAATTTATTAATATTTTTCCTTTTCTGGAAGCCGTATTGATTTTTAGTGATCAATTTGTATTTGGTAAGGCAACTTGATAGTCTTCTGGCCTTATTTTTAGTAGACAGTGCTAATAGACCGACAATGCTAATAGCCTATAGTTTTTGTGGGTATTTTTTGACCCTTCATCTGCACATTAGTTTGATTATCAATGATTTGATCAGGATTGTAATTATAGTTGTTAAGTGCGCTGCATTGTTCTTAATGTCTTTATTTGATGCATACTCGTTTAATTATCATATATGTTCCTTTCAAGTAGTATTAATATGATTATTTTGTTAGTAATCTTGTTTAGTGACACAAAGTTTTTCCACAGTGAAAGGATGTTCATTCATGTGAACGGTAATGAGTTTTTAATCAATTTGGCATCAGTTTGACAGAAACTGTTTAAAATTCGGTTCGTATAATTGTCAATTTCTTAACAACAAAAAAAGTAAAAAATAAGAAAAAGTGATTTATTTATTTATATATTTTTTGAATAATTACTATTTTATTGCCTTCAATAATTGGAAGCTTTTATTTCATTTAGATGATTGCTTCACAGTTGCAAGGCTCATATTAATTTTTGCTTATTTTTTGTTCTTTCTTATTTCATTTCGTTGCACGATGTTGGGTGGGCGTATTAAGTCAATCGAGATCGCCGATGTTGTTGATGAAATAAACAAGAGAGTTTTCATTTAAATTTTCGCGAATATATTCCCATTTTTTATCCACATATATTTCCAATTATTTTTGCTTGCTTCTGTTATTGCGAACCCCAGAAGCCGACGTTTGTTTGCTGCTCACGTATGCATATTTCCTCCATTTGCGTCTTCGCTTATTTTGTTCGATTCTACATGGCGCCGTTTCATATTTTCCATAATCGTGGTTTTTTTTCGTTAAGCTGAGTACTATGTTCTTTTCACGAGGTAAACATTCCAAGATACCATTCCAATTTAGCGGAGTTGATAACTTTTATGAATTTTATTCCAATACTTAAATAAAAATATGTTCAACAATAGGTTTTTCAAATGCAATATTGGTTACTTTATATCACAATTTTATTTCACTAGTTTACAAATATACATATATTATCGAACATACTCGTATTATGAAGTAAAAAAGTAAGTTGTTCTGATTTCAGTGTTGAAACCCAAAAAAGGAGCATTGCTGCTTAAGAATAATTACCTCGCGTATAAACACGTAGTACTGCCTGGTGTACAAATTTTGTTTCAAATTTTACGACCATTTTTTTATATGGAGCCTTTAACAAAAGCTCCCTCCATATTTAGCATATTAGGTAGCACACACATCAGCACCACACAGCTAAAATTTATTGCTCTCGCTACTTCGTTTACAAACCTATCGGTAGTAGTCTCTGTCCTGCATGTTATTGATATCGAGGTTTATGTTCAATCATCTGTTTCAGTTTGTATAAGCGTTTGACCACTTACTATAGGTATATTTGCATCTCCTTTTATTTACGTTTTTCTTATAGTTAATTTACAGTTGTATTAGATAAGGATAAGTTGTGATACTTGTGCCATCGACTCTTTCATTTCGCCTGTCCGATGTTTAAAGAGTTTGTCTCTTTGAAACCTTTATTGTGTTCTTGGTATTGAGCTCTTCCTCATCATTTCCCTCTGTGCTTAGGATTGTTGCTCACTTTGAAAATTACTGTTTGGTAAAGATTAACCAAGTTACTGCGAAGTTCTTAAAACTTTGTTCTATCATAAATTTAATTTGAATTTGGGTAATTGGAAATAAAATTATATTTCGAACTGCAGCTATAACCATAACAAATTTTTGATATCTCACACTGAGAGCGCAGTGGTTATTCACCTGTAGAGAAAACCGCAACTTTAAGCTTTTCATAAATTATTGAATACAAGACCACGACAAACACAAGTCTTATGTAGTGAAACCTACACTGAAGCTGCGTAAACTTTTGATTTCTTTTACATTTTTGAGCCATGTAGTGCTTTGTAAACTTATGTTAAGAAGTTCGAATAAAAGTAGAAGCCACGTGATTCCCAGAATATAATTTTCAGAGGATAAAATTATGTAATGAAACCTACACTGAAGCTGCGTATCATCATCTGGTCAGCCTCAAAGTTCATTATTAATTTTCTTACAAAAACTATAGTTTTTGAATGTAATCGAACATTTTAATGTTTTACAAATTTCTATTTAAGTTTTTTTTTTTTAAATAGTCATAATTATAATTCTATTTGGAATTTACATTTGATTCTTTATTAAAATAGCTCATCTGTCGTTTGCGTTTGCTTTTAAAAATCGGTCTAGTTTCGGTCGGAAACTTTTGATTTCTTTTACATTTTTGAGCCAAGTAGTGCTTTATAAACTTATGTTAAGTTCGAATAAAAGTAGAAGCCACGTAATTCCCAGAATATAATTTTCAGAGGATAAAAAAAAAAGAAATTAAATCTAAAATTGTGCTACATAACCGTGAGGAAAAGGAACAGAAAACTTGTGAGGAAAACCAATCCTCCATTGTCATTGCAGATGTAATGGAAAAAGCTCTAAGAATCAAAAGCGGGAAATTTTCGGGTGATATCTACTTCACATGTGTACCTATATAATCTGCTTATAAGTATATATACAGCTGATAATAACCAACAGCAGCGATTCAGCCACAAAAGGATATGAAGATGAACTCGGAAATGCGTCAGTCCTGTGGGTGATTACTGGGTTGACTGTTACTCCAAGCAAATACATAGAAAAAAAACATTTTCGATTTTGAAACGTCTACCTGAACTAACAGTTAATTCGGTGTACATTCTTCGGAATACTATCAAGAAAATTATTACTAACGTGGACACTATGAAAACAAAAACAACTCTGTGAGAAATTTATTCTATTTTGGGGAAAAATATTGTATATTTTTCTCAATCAATCCCGAAATTTAACGGTTTGAATATATTCATCTTAGCATGATTTTCAAAATTTTAGTAAATTTAAGTGTCCGTATCACAGAAAAATTATTTAAAGTTTAATGTAAAGTTTCTCCTAAAACATATAGGCTTTAAAAAAATGGTAGTCAAGGTCATTCTTCTTGTCCCCTTTAGTACACGCAGTGAATCATATACAAGTTACGTACAGTGCTGCGCAAAACAAAAGCAACAAAATGTACTCCAGACTATAAATACATAATTTTCATAAAACCAAAATATTTAAAACAAAGCTTACTATTTCACAAAGGTATTATTAAGCTGTAAAACTAATACATTACAACAACAACAACAACAATTGCGTTTAAAAGAAATATGAAAAAATGTACAGCAGAGTAGGAATTCACTTGCGCAAAACAATAGCAACCAAATCAATATTTTGTGTATCCGCCCTTGTTTTTAGGGCGAGGCAGCTAATGAATAAAAACAATCCTCGGGAAGGTTTTCCCACTCAGTTTTCAAATTGTTGAATAGCTCCTCTTTGTTGGAAAACCGATGTCCTGCCACTCTCCTTTTAAGGATGCCAGAAAGGTTTTGAATAGGATTCAAATCAGGTGATTGTGCCGGCCAATCAAGAGTTTGAATCCTATTGTTTGTTAGCCACTCTTTTGTCACTTTCGATGTGTGTTTCGGATCGTTATCATGTTGAAACACCCATCGAAGTGGCATATTCCACTCTGCATGGGGTAGCACTTGGTGTTGTAGTATGGCTCGATATCCCTCACCGTTCATTATTCCATCTATTTTATGAAATGGACCAGGTCCTTGAGCCGAAAAGCATGTCCACACCATTATATTTCCACCACCATGGTTTGCAGTGACGAGGATGTTCTTGGTTTTAAGACGTTGTCCTCTGTGTCGCCTGACGCTCTGCATTCCATCAGATTGAATTAGATTAAATTTAGATTCATCGCTAAACAGTGCTATCCTCCACTTATTTACTGACCAATTGCGATGTCTTTTAGCAAATTTTAACCTTTTCCAAAGAAATAATAGTAATATTAATACAGCATCACACTGAAAAAAAAACTCACCTATTTTCTTATATGCCTTATTGTAAGCAATGGTTTTTTGGCTGGTCTGTAACTTTATAAATTGTTTTCTACAACCCGTCTTCGTACTGTACTGTGATGGATATTCAGTTTTAAAGATGTTACAATTGTTTTTGACGAAATAAACGGATCTTTCTTTATCATCTTAACAATTTCACGGTCTGTCCGAGTTGAAGTTTTTCGAGGTCTTCCACCTAAATGTTTGGTTTTCATTTCTCCTGTCTGTCGATAGTTCTTTATCAACCGGTAAATGCAGGATCTATTAATTTTAATTTTTTTTGCTATCTCTGCTTGCTTCATACCACCTAAAAAGTCATTAATAATTTCACTTTTTAATTTGTCTCCAAACTTTTCCCTCGCCATGTTCTTAACGTCGTTAATATGCAAAGATCGTTGACAAACTGAATAAAATATTGCACAAATTGAAAGTATTTTACGGCAGCTTCTCAAAAACATTGTAAAAGTACCGCTAGATCGCATTCTTTTTAAACCTATTCTCTTCTTTCTCTACTTTGTTGCTATTGTTTTGCGCAAGTGAATTCCGACTCTGCTGTACATTTTTTCATATTTCTTTTAAACGCAATTATTGTTGTTGTTGTAATGTGTTGGTTTTATAGCTTAATAATACCTCTGTGAAAATAAATGGTAAGCTTTGTTTTAAATATTTTGTTTTTATGAAAATTATATATTTATAGTCTGGAGTACATTTTGCTGCTTTTGTTTTGCGCAACACTGTAGCTAAGTTTTGTTTAAATTGCAAGAAGTGCACCATCACCATACCATCACAAAAAATCGCAACAAAACTGCTTTTTTTATTTTCAAGTTTCGAAAACTGTGACTTTTACCAAACTGCGTTTTGACATCTATCGAATCTGTATGGTATATGTATGTAAGAAAGTGTGTGACTTTTCAGCAAAAAAAATGTATTATGAAGTTGAAGCAAACATGTTTTAGAAATAGAATTAACAGCAGTGCGGGACCTATTTTAAGTGATCTGAAAGGTGTAATTTCTGCCTCTCGTTATTCTTTAAAACAAGAGTTGTCTTACTTACCGGGACTCTGTTATCAGAATTATCAAATATAATTTCGACATAAGCTGATATAACACGGGCACCTGTACCTTCATGCAAAAGACCCTGGCGCTGTTCCGGTCTTAGGTGTGTGAATTCATCACTCAGGACAAACTGTATAGCTGAAATCAGAATATATGAAAATTATACATACAAAACTTACAATTTTATAAGGACGGTTGACTTAAGATTAAGGTCAATTAACCAATTAATCATACATTTGAATTTATCATATTTACGATTAATCACTATTTTGATTATTGAAAACCGTTACATTGGTTAAAGGAACAACTAAGCCAAAACTTGAATAACTGAATAGTGAATACTTCACGTTTTGTACTGTGTACCAATCAAAATATTCCACAATAATTCGTTGGCGTATTAAAGAGCTGTTCCTTATACATTTCTTTCTTATTTTTCTCTATATGTAATATTTGCCTTTCAAATTTGGGTAACCAAAACTTCGATTAATCAATTAACTAATTTTCATTAACCGATTAATCGCACATCCCTACGTAAGACCCGTCCGAAACTAAGTAGATTAATTGTATTAACCAACTAATAAAATGCTTTTTACGCTATATATTAAAAAAAAGTTAATGAGTGTTATACCGCTTAAACACAATTTTCGTTAAAGCAAAACAAAAATAATTCATGGCGCACATATAGTTTTTTCCATATTTTTTTTTTTATTTTACGCGAATATCGTACATAAGTTCATGAGTTTGAGATTAGAACAAACAATCCACCTAACGCCATGACCAGTGACTTCGTGACTGTGACTGTCGTTTTTAAGAACCATTTGGGCAGTATTTTTATTTTTATATTTATTTTCCATATTTATTTATATTTCTACAAACGGAGTGGCGGACGAATTGTAGTACAAACACAAAACGTAATAACTTTTGTTCTGTGTGAGGAACCGATTTATTTATTTTTATTTAGTAGGTTTCTATTTAGATTTATAAAAATAAATGCTTAGGATACTGAAGAGGATTTGGATAGGGCAACGGTATCATGCTTTGCAGTCCTTCATTTCCGCCCAAAGGGTATTTAGGCGGGAGTTTGATGGCACTCCTCCGAGTAGATGGACCATTATGAGGTGGGTAAACATGTTTGCCAAATCTGGAAGCATCGCACGGAGACCGTACTATCGAGATCCCTATGTTCGGGTTCAAGACACAGTCGCGGCTGTATCATTGTCAATTCGGGCAAATCCAAGCGTTTCGACTCGAAGCTAATAGACCAAATTGGAGTTAGCAGACGGTCATTACAACGGATAATTCATGATAACTTAAACTTGTTTCCGTACAAAGTCCAAATTACAAGCAAGTTAAACCCTCTGAATTTGTCTATTCACCTGGAATTTTGCAAAAAAAAAAAAAATGATTGAAGTGGCCGAAGAAGACAACAACTTGATAAACTGCTTGTTTAAGTCTGATGAGACCTATTTTTATGTAAACGGCAATGTAATAAAGCAAAATTTCCGTATATGGAGTGAATCAAACTCAGAAATACTCCATTAGACGGAACTGCACCCAAAACGAGTCACTGCGTGGTGCGCAGTTTCATCAAGGTGCACAGCTGTAGGAACTGGTGGTATATGAGGCGATGCAAAATTTGCGCTAGCGCAGGGACTGGAGTATAAACTTTATTAGTGATCGTTGTGTTTCGTCCATTATGATTGGCTCTACTGTTTCCACAAGCACCTATATTAAATAATGTGACATCGTCTACATTACAACTGCAACTGTCTCCTACAACAAAACAGTTGCATTCAACAATCACACACGCGCCACAGCACCAGCAAATCAACATGCACGCTGTTAATGGACAGTCTTTTAACATCCTGCAGTTATACTGCAAATGGGCTGCAGAACAAGATCACGGATATTGCACCGTATATGTAAGAGAAAAATACTCGTATTCCAATCGCTGCTGTACAGGAAACGAAGTTTACGGCTAATTGTAGGCTCTCATACTCTGGAAATGGCATCATCAGGAAGGATATTGAATGTAGTATTTGCTACATCCTCATCTCTGCTGCTCTTCCACCCACACCTAATCCTTTATTAGACGTTATAGGCATTGTCATAAGCACTGAAAATCCTCAGCGTTTACATACCCCAGGCATTCCAACACAGAACATCTGTTATAGGAAAACAACAGGAATTTTTTTTGGGATTTCAATGTCCGTCATGAAAACTTCATGAAGCCAGATAAATTACAACAAAACGGACTGGCCAAGCTTTACGAATGTCATTGATAAAACTTTAAGTCGCATGTCACCGCCCATATGTGCCAGAAATGGTGAAAGGATATTTCGTGAAATAATCCTTAAAGCGTCTAAGCGTTACATCCCAGCTGAGCGTATCCTGAATATTAGATCGAATTTACCATCTACTGCAGCAACAAATACTGCAAATGAGCGTCTACCACGAAAAAGCTTTCAAGTTCAGGTAAGCTTGAGGATCTCGCTGTTATTGTGTTCCAAAATGGTTAATACTCAGGCACTAGAAAATTTGCCACCCAACTCGGCATTAAGTTCATTGACCATCTACCTACGCCGAATGCGAACAAGAAAGCTGTAATGAGCAGAAACATGAATCTCGACTGAGATTTTTGGGGCAAGCTCCTTCACTGTATGTATAGTAGAGGCAATAATCTCCAAAGCTAAACCATCAAAAGTCCTTGGTCTTGATGGTGCCTCAACACTAATGTTGAAGCATATTGGTCCAATAGCAAGGGAATATCTAACATACATTCAAAATATCTCGATAATAAGTTATTCTTCTAAAATATATAAACCTACAAATGAGTGGAAATCGTATCGGAAACCATACTTGCTGCTACCATCTCTTAAAGAGCATTCTCCACATCAAGATACATGACGTCTTAGACTCCACCCTGCCAAATTCAATTGTCAGTTCAGAGGTCAGTGGTCTAAATACCGCAAGATTAAAATACGTAGATCACATACAACAACAAACGAGTTGTACTTTCAAATTAACCAAACATTTCTAAAAAAAATATAAGAAGTTACGTCTGAAATGCAGTCTTCTTCCCTTAAAAAAGGGGAGGTGCTGCAGCTTCCAAATCAAAAAGAATGTGGCGCAGAAAAAAACAACGGTCACAAAAATAATTGCGTTATCCTGTGTATCTACAAACATACCAAAGGAAATAAAAGCGAAGGCGTTAGCTTGCAAAACTGTCAATCATTTTCTGAATTTCCCAATGAATTGTGAAAAATGTTTAGAGCTTCGTATTCACTGATGTTGAATTAAAAAATGAAGTGGGTGAATACTAATTTGAATGTGTCAGTTCGTTGACCCGGATAAGTGTCTAAAATATTGCACAGATTGTCACGAAATATTTTTAACAAAAAATCAGGTAATATCAGGTCTTGATTGTACAAAAGAGAGTAATGCTGCCCACACATTTCACGCTTTTGAATATGATTTGAGAATATGATTATGAGATTTGGTACTTAAATCACATACATATGATGACATATAAACAAATGTACCCATGAAAAACCAAAGTAACAAAAATTTAGTAGTATGGGGATATGGGAGGAGCGCTTCATGGCCCACATGAATTAACATATTAGAAAAATAAGATTTGATATGTATACTATTGATGCAGAAATTAATGAACCACTAAATTGTTCTACCCTATATTAGGTTATGATTGGGCCAACGAGCGTGTCATCGCCCATACGACATAGGCTTAAACATATGTGGTAAACTGCGATCATGTTTATATCATGTTCGACCATGTTTTAGTGTACCGAATTTCACAAAATTTTAATAATACTAAGTTGTTTGCTGGACCTAGCTACATTGGGGAACAAGCACAGATAATCATAACATTCCCTATCTAAGTTCTGTTTTTGGTAGGAAGTCGGATATTAACGCAGTTTTACGATCATAGGAACCATTTTTCATTCCACATTGCCTGCAACCTTGATGTGCTAATACTCTATAACCAACTCTTTAGATCTCAGGAACCCAGTACACGGACCATCGTTCCCGCCCGATATAGACGTTCTAATGAGGTAAGCCACTTTCCTTTTGCATGAAAATATACCAATTCAATGAAAACTGAAGACGAGTTCTTTTGAGTTTTGATAAGCCATTGGAATACAGTGCCGGTCAAAAAAATAACACCAAGTTTGTGATTCCAATAAAAAAATAAATTCTGTGCTTATTATTTGAACATAACTAAGCGATGACGTAGTACTCTGTTTACTCTTTTTAAGAGAAGTTTTTTTCCTCAAGATAGTTAACGGTTCTCTAGAAATGATCGATCATTTACAAAAGAATCTACTTCCGTGCACTCAATGAAATAGCACCAGCAGGCTTTTTTAAATTAGTTTTGCAAAATTTTGTGAAAAAAGTGAAAACAAAAGGTAATAAAAATTTTTTAATATACTTTCTTCAAAATCAGGTAATAATTTTATAAAAATTGTATAGTTATGGGTCGCGGAAAGCATCCAAATAAGGAATTTGCTGGGCTGTTCCAATAAAATGATGATAAATGCCCTAAGATTTGAGCAAAAATTTGAATCTCGTGGTAGGAAGCCACTTTTGTCACCCTTAATGGTAAAGCGTATAGTACGGTCGAGTAAAGCAAATCCCTTTATGACAGCCACGGAGCTCAAAAAAACATTGGATGTGCCGGCAAGCGTGGAAACTATTCGCCGCAAACTTCGAGACAACAGCCTCAATGCCTGTAGTCCTCGAAAAGTGCCGCTCCTTACCTCTAAGCATGTTGCTAAAAGGATATCATTTGCTAAAGCACATCAAAATTGGCCAAAGGAAAAGTGGAGAAATGTGCTTTGGACTGACGAATCCAAAATTGTCCTCTTTTGTGGAAAGGGTTCCAGATGTTTTGTCCGTAGGCCACCTAACAGTGAATACATGCCAAAATTCACATCAAAAACTATAAAACATGGAGGTCATAGTATTATGGTATGGGGTTGCTTTTCGTATCAAGGTGTGGGTCCCATATATTGGATCAAAACCGTTATGGATGCATCGGTTTATATAAAAATTCTTGATGAAATTATGCTGCCGTATGCTTCCTACGAAATGCTGCTGGTGTGGGTCTTCCAGCAAGACAATGACCCCAAACACAGCAGCAAAATGGCAAAAAAAATGGTTCAACGATAACTCTATCAATGTAACGGAGTGGCCTGCACAGTTCCCAGATTTGAACCCTATCGAAAATCTGTGGACGGACATAAATAAGGGTGTATCAACAATAAAACCAACAAGCGTTGAAGAGGCTCTGGGAGGCTGTGCAGAAAATTTGGAGTTCCAACAAAGTTGAAAGATGTCAGCATTTAGTCGATTCCATGGGAAGGCGTTGTGCCGCGGTAACAGCAAACAAAGGTCACGCGACAAAGTATTAAAACAATACAATTAATTTATCAACAAGATATCTGAGTACAATTTTTGATTTATTTTACCACTATTTTTTTTTTTTAAAGACCACTACTTTTTGTTAAAAATGAAATGAAGTGCTATTATTTAGACTGGGTAGTTTTTAAGTTTTTTTGTTTAAATTAATTAGCAAATTACAAATAACCTTCTTATGATTATAAACCATTAACATCAAAGAATTTATTATCTTGTTTTGAGTTAAATTGGCCCAACTGTTAAACAGATGTAAACGGTCAATATAAATTCGTGCGTGGTGCTATTATTTGACCGCAGCTGTATATTTAATGATCAATCCCAATCTTTCGTTCCTTACTTCACGTCTAACGTATTAAATATGTGCATACTACTATTTACAAACAGACTCAAGTTCACCATATTACGTATTATCCTCAAATTTTTTCACTTCTACTTTCAACCACAAGCACATCACACTATTAATGTCGTATCGCTTTGCATTCGCAAACATCAATTCGCTTACTGAGATTTAATTTGCTTCTATTGGTCAAATTTATTTTAATTCAGCACAAAATATATAAATCAATAATACCAGTATTTTTCTTGTCCTTATGATAGTAAATTCAATTACCGCTGTTTATATTCGTGACAAATCCTTTATCGTTTACTAATAAATCTGGTGATCTGTTCATGAATGAATGAATGGAGAAACTAATGTTGAATTCCAAGAATTTCTTCCTCCCTACTGCAATTATTGGCGGACATTTTCTACGGGTTTTGATTTTGTATTACAATAGTTAAATACAAAATGACTTATGCAAATTATAGACGTCCAAGAATTGCAACGATTGCACCACAGACATGAATTCGAGCTCATAGCTATGGCAAGTGAAAAAAAAAATAAAGTCTGATAACCGTCTGTCTTTTCCAAAAGCGATATTGAAATTAGTGTTCAGCCGGCACATTATATGTCGCAAATATGGGCTTATTGGAAAGCATTTTGATTACACTATTACACGCGTCTACATGTGCTTCTCTAACCTGTGCGGTCGTGGTATACTTCGAAACTGTAAAACTCGTGGGCACAAACATATTACGGAAAATCCCTGATTTTTTAATTTTTTCAGTAGGTTGTAGGTTAGACCCATCTTCAATTTCCAACTGTTGGCAAATTTTCGTTAGTTTGGATATAGATTCAGTACAGCTACCGAGTCCACAAGCCAAACAGTCGAACAGAAAACTCAAACGCCTGAAATCAATTTCGCCTTAAAAAAAAAAACCTAAACCAATTTTCTACAGCACCATCTAATTCTTTACATTTTGTAATAACATAAGATATACATTCTCCATTCCTATGGCTGAAGAGACTTCCCCTGAAAGCAGACTTTATATCTATTATTGCGAAGACCAATGTTATTCCTCGAAACCATTTTGCCAGATTATTCCGGAACATTACTCTACACATCATTAAATGTACTCACCATAAAAGAAATTGCTTTTGCCAGATCCATTTCTGCCGACAACTACGTTGTGTCTTTTGTCAAACGGTTCCACAACGGTCTGATCTTTGTAACTTTTAAAACCTTGTATAATAATCTGCAAAAGCAATAATAATTATGAGAAGCCTTAATTATTTAATAGTTATACCTGTTTTATGTGCATGTCAGATTTTGTTTACAACATAATAAGCTTTGAACGCGAAGTATACAGTCTATACCGAGTATCCCCTTCACCGAATACTCTGCAGAGTTCCAAGCCCACCGAAATATTAAAAGGCGGCGATTAAGACCATTACAAAAAAAGGTCGCCTCATTGAAATATTTATCTACGGCTTTATGATTTCCTCACAAATATACTTCACTGAGTTTTTGCATTTTGCAGTGTAAAATTAAACCAAATTATTCACAAATGTCACACAAATATGTCTTTTTTACCCTATTTAAGGTGATCGCACACCAACTGACCGATATGGCAGATCTAATCCTATTTGTGGACAAATACTACACACACTATATATTAGCCATTTTTCTTAAATGGAATTCTAGCTGTCAGACAAATAATTCATTGTGTCATATCTTTCACAGATAATCAACGGCTTCTGTGAACCGATGGGGGCTCAAAGTTTTTGTGATGTTTGTCCGGTAATATTTCAAGTTGATGGCTTTTACGGCTATCTAGATTTTAATAAAACATTGATTTCTATAGGTCTAATTTCGCTGCAGCTGATCCAATTCGTAAAATATGTGCTGATTTCAATTCATTGTATCATCTGATTGATTTTTTTTTTATTTTTTTTTTCTTCATACAATTACCATTAACAGTGTTTATAATGTCTCTGCGCCTTATAGGCTTTAATAGAGACCAGTTGGCAAAATTCATAGTATTCAAGTTAACATTTAAAAATCTGAAGAAGAAAAAAATGTATATATTCATTAATAACATAATAGTAGTAATAAAAAAATATAAATATATATGTAATTTTAAATAAATTAGAAATCATAATATAATATTTTAGAGAACAAAATAAATTATAGGAGTGTTTCAATTCTTTTAAGTAAATATAATTTAATTTTCAATTTAAATTCTGATATTCTGGTAATTTGCCTAAGGTCATGTGGTAATTCATTGAATACATGAGGCCCAGCGTAGCCAATTTTTGCTTTCTGATTTCTCTATAGGAATTGATACAATTAAAAAACCAATAATCTTAAAAAAAGATGTCAGATTCAATTTTTATATTATAACCAAAGTTTATAATTGGTGTCTAAAAAACGGATATTTCCCGGCATTTAGAAAAAATATGGGAGGAAACCAAAGTCCGCAACAAAATAATGTCTCATTATGCTAAACTGTTTGAATAAGGTGAAACAAACTCCATTTTTAAAAACAAAACAACTTGGTTTGCAGAAGGAATGCTCTGCAATACACTAAATAAAGGAAGAAATCTTATGAAATCGATCAAATCGATTCACAGAAGTACCGCTATTATTTTTCTATATATAGAAAAAGCATTCGACACAATATGGCACAATAGCCTTATTTATAAAATTAAAAACTTTGAAAGTATATTCAAAACATGATTAAAAGTTTCTTCACAAGCAGAACATTTGTGGTAGAAGTAGACGCAACACGTTCGTGTTCAAGAAATATAATAGCGGGTGTTCAATTGTATCACCAATTCTGTATTTTATATGTATGTGTATACACCTGACTACAACTGACCAAAAAATTCAACATTGGCTTTATATGCCGACGAGTCAGCTATAGTTTGGAGCGGGGGAGTCTCAAATGCTATTGTCAAAAATATGAAAAACATTTCGCGCATGTTGGAAATACCGACAATATGGAAAATTTAAATAAATCAAGGGAAAACACAGGCAATATTTTTGTTCTTTAGTGTACAAAGACATCGAATTTGTCTTCAAATCTCCATAAAATATCTTAGCACCATTCTAGATAAGCGTTTGTCGTTTAAAGAACATGTATCGCATACATGTAATAAATCTGTTAAATCTGGGAGAACAACTTTTCTTCTCCAAAATTGAAAATATGCGCTGAATACCAAGAACAAGCTTCTACTATACAAAATGTATATTCGTCCTACTATGTCTTATGGATGCAACAAAGTATAGCAAAAACATATTCGAAAAAATTTCAAAAAACCTGAAATAAAAATCTTAAGATAATCTATAATCTAAACAGATTACACTCAACTTTTCATCTCCACATGCGATTCAAGGAAGATATGCTTAATACCATAATCGCAAAAATTTGAAGATCGAAAAACATCCTAAGAAATTTGATTTATTAATTCCACCTATTATTTCAAAAATTAAATCCATAGATGTTATTAGATACTCAAACTTTTCTAATTAATTAAAAATGGGGAGTCAGAGAAACGTTTTTCCTTGAATTATTTCATTTTTTATAAGCTACCTATATTAGCAGAAATAAGTTCCTAATTGTTGCAATACTTAATACTTAATACACTTACTTAAGATATAACTTATATAGCTCAAGATATGAAACTATTAAAAATTATGTACCTATATATTTTAAAATTATAATGATGCTAGGCATAAAAGAATAAAAAATCTGCTATGATTCTGCACTTGCATTGTTCAGGTAATCAATAATTTTTCGGACGATTAGTCACATTGATTTGCATATTCAAAAGTAATTTAAAATTACAATATAAGTGAGATGGGAGTTTTTTGTATTATCTATTTATTTACACTTATTTACCATTATTAATTTAATAATAATATATTATTTTATTTCTAATATTAGTTTCATTATTATGAGTAGTATTATTGATGTAGAATCTGTAGCTGGTCTTCAGTCTCTTCTGTTAATTCATCACGACTCTGGTCACGATGTGTACTCGGTCCATCCATCAGTAGGATATATCGCTTGTTATAGGTGGGAGTGTTAGTGAAAGATGAAACGATTCGATAAAAAAAACCGTCTGTGATCTCAATAAATGTTTGGCCAGAGGTAATATTTTTTAAGTTGTGATCGTCATTCCTTTTCGATACGTACCAGTTGCTTCGCTGCATCTATGAAAAATATATTAACTGTTTTGTATCGCTTAGTCAACCGTCCCTACATAACTCCAGATGATTATTAAACAAATTCCTTTGCCTCCTACTAATGGAATATGGGAGAGTATCTCAAATTTAGTGAGCTTGCACGTATTTCACTTTTAGGCTCATTAGGTTATTGCTAAACCTTTATTTCCATGTTGAGGTGAGTTATAATTATTTGTAGGTTTTATATGCATACTCAAAATATTTATAATTTTAACAATTTTTACATAGCTTAGGTGACTGATACATAACGAACTACTACACAAAATGACCGAGTATTACGCTGCGAGCCTAATAAAAGTAGAATAAAAAGAATAAAATAGAGAAATTGCAGTCAGGCGAACTAATTTATATTTTCCACTGGCCAAAATTGAACTGCTTTGTGCTGTAATTTGCAAAATAAGATATAATAATTTGTTAAAGGTTTGGTGAACCAAATTTCCACAGCAACAAAGCGGCCATTGTATTACCGTTTGAAGCTTGATTAGATTTTTACAATAAGAATATTTTGACAAAAATATTATTTTAGAATATGTGGGGAAGCTTATTCCCAGAATCATAAGTTACATTCAAGTCCATGAATTATTAAGGTCCAGCTAGGCATAATTCAATCAAGCATATAAATATTAAATAGTAGGCCTAGACGTAATTTCTGATAAATCAAATTTGTACGGGGTGCCCCGGGGAATTTGGTTCGCTTAAGGTGGGAATACACGACATGTATTTTACATATCGCATGTCACTTTTACATACCAAAAAATTATCCATGCCGTGTGGGCCCTGTCAAACATGCCATATGCACCATGCCATATGCAATACATATGTAAATTTTTGAAATAGAGCGTGCTCTATTTTCGTATGTAAACCGCATCGCCGTCAGCTGTTTTATTATAAACAACAAAGCGTCAAGTGTTCAACGACTACAAAAAAAAATAAAATAAAAATAATTTAAAATGAATAGACAAAACGCAAAAGTAAGTAATTTATTAACAATATAAATAAAAGTATTAATGAAAAAAAAAAAACAAAAATGGTTTTTTGTATCATAACATCAGCTGTTAATGACAATGTTATGTGGTTTACACATGTATGTTTGGACACATAGAATTGAACGCCGCGTTTTTCTCATAATTTTGACAGACATACGAAAACAGACGGGTCAAAAAAGTGACATGCGATATGTAAAATACATGTCGTGTATTCCCACCTTTAGTTAGTCTTTACTTAGGGCATGAAAAAAAAGTGTCAAAATGCATGATTTTAGATGAACAATATAGAAATCAGAAAAAGGTGATTTACAAAATATTTTGTGGTTTAAGGAAAACAAAAAATACATTGAGTAGCAAATTTTAGATTAATAGGCCATATCAATTCTAAATTAATAGGGAAAGGATTATTTTTGCCAGTATTTCGTTTTGTATTTCGTATTGTAAAATTTCGGCAAATGTGTGTCCAAAACATTTTAAATTATTATTTTATTGGAATTGGTTACATATTAAACTAACTCGAAGAAACCGATTTAAAATCGTTTTCGGATTTTCTTCATAAGGACTACGACTCAAATAAAAGTTAGCCAGTATTTTCAACAGCTTAAAATTTCAGTAGCATATATTCTTTATAGGAAGCGAAAACTTCGTTTGGGCTGAGTACTGACCTTTAGCCGGAAATGGTCTTTATATCGAAACTGGTTAGGTGTTTTTTAACCTGTGCCAGCTTCAGGTTTAAAATCCTTGAAATTGTGACAAAAACATATATGTATAAGAAACAGAAACAATCGTGATGATAAGGATGAAAGGTGCGACACACCACAGATTAGTTTGACAGATTTAGTTCTATTTGTGAGTAATTTGTTTCAGCTTTGGTACTAATTATTTGGCATTTTTTGTAGGACAATTAAATTTTTTTTCTAAACATTTGTAAAATTGTTCCAATCTGACAGATCAATTTATTAGTGTGCAATCCCCATAAATAGCTTATAATAATAACTAGATAGAACGAATCTCACACTGCGTGTTGTTATAAAGCCAGCGAGTAAAAAAAAACCAGAATGTAACACATCTCTGTCAGCGATTTTGCAAATTGCATCAAGTATTGCCAGATTGGCGGCAGTGCTGGCATGTTAATCTTTAGTGCGGCTAAGCTCACCGGCAGAACTTTAAACAATAC
The DNA here is from genome assembly GCA_019455685.1 of Philornis downsi. Classification (NCBI taxonomy): domain Eukaryota; kingdom Metazoa; phylum Arthropoda; class Insecta; order Diptera; family Muscidae; genus Philornis; species Philornis downsi. The sequence goes on along the minus strand of JAHXMU010000722.1, from coordinate 14,382 downwards.
AATAACTTATCGGCGGCAGCTCTTTCATCGGTTCAAGATTTTTTTAATGGAAAAAATATTTGTCGCCATTTACAACTAAATGACGTGCGTCATTATAAACATAATTATTTAAAAATTGAACTCTCCCAAAGTGGATGGCATATATTTAAATTACCATTTAGTGCAAGTCAAATAATACCTTTTGTTATTTCTGTCGTTAAAAATGCATTTTCCCTATAGCAATGTCTTGGCAGAATGTCACCATTTGATCAGTTTTTGAAATAAGGAAATTTTAGGGACTATGCGTAACCAAATTAACACAATACAATGTAAACAAACCCTATATAAATTATTCGCATTTGGTAATTTTTATTTGTGTGGTATTATATGGATGACACAACGTTACATATAATGTGGTGTTGAACAAATCCATACGTAATTTGATATAATCGACTAACACATGCAGGAGTTTTAGATCTCATGCAGCAAACAGAAGGTCTGGCACGAGCTCATTATTGTAGTCTGGATTGAAGTACATCTATAAAATGACAACAATGTGTAGGGATTGGCCGTGATGTGGACATTAAGAATAGGAAAGGATTGGAAATAAATCATTCAGCAATAATCGACGGAGGTAAAATTTTACAAGGAACAATCAAAAAGCAAAATGTAAAAAAATATCGAAGGCAAACATTAAAAAAAAGCCAAATGGTAAGATAAATGTATTCAACAAGATATTAAAAAGGTTATTAAAAATAACAGCAAGCAGCACATATTTTAAAAACCTTACGAATATATGTATTCTATAATTCTACTAAGTAAAATTCTCACATGTAATAAAACACAACTTAATAATCGAGAGCCAACACTCGGCTGTTGCACCACTGTCTATTATAATTTTTGATTAATCTTTTGAATGTAACTGATTGGCGAGCAATTTCTGGTAATATATTATATTCTTCTCAGGTCCAAGGCAATCTCCGTCAGAAATTGGTGGTTCGTGGTTATTATTTATTTTTTTTTTTTTTAATTCTGTATTTATTACAATCTGTCTTTCAGTAATATTTACGTTGGTCTACATACAACTTATATACTAAAAATTTTGTTTTTATTCGGGAACTTTCTTGAGTGTCCCTACTGCTATATTCGTCCTGAGTAGCTAGGTCCTGCGTGGTTCTCCTCCTTAGTCTGGTAAATAATGGTGTTTCGCTCATCAGATTGGGCGCCAGCTTATTCAGATGTTGTTGAATACGATTCATGTATCTAGCGGAGTATTTTTGGACTTAATGAAGGGTTTTTTAATTCTCTATGCAATTGTTTGTTCGAGAAGTATCTGGGTGCACCGGTAATGGTTCGCAGTACTTTGGATTGAAAGCGTTGCAATATTTCAAGGTTGGAGTTTGCTGCAGTTCCCCATAACTGGATTCCATATGTCCATACGGGCTTTAAGACACATTTATAGATTTTTAATTTGTTATCGAGGGATAATTGAGATTTGCCATTCAAAAGCCAATTTAAGGATCTTAGTTTGAGCCCCATTCCAGTCTTTTTTGTAAATATATGCTTTCTCCAAGTCAGTGTTCTGTCCAAATAATAACAGATACTTTGCATCATTTGCTTGACGTATTTCAACATTATTAATAGACACGGGAGGTCAACATCCTCTCCGAAGTTTTTTTGTTCTATGAAATGCTAGAAAAATTAAATTTCCAACCTTTTGAACGTGTTAAGGCTTAAGTCTTTCGTTCTTCATCGGTTCTGTTTTGTCACCTTTCGGATTTTGGGTTGTAAGGGCGGAAATAATTTGGTCAACTTTGTAGGAGAGTCAAAACTTCAACTTTAGTGAACAAGTTTTTGACCTATTGATTTCTATACAAATTAAACTTACGCCACTTTGAGTGTGCAGGAGTATTGTGCATACTTTAGATCATCGTTACCAAACAGTCCTTTTTTGACACCTTTTGGACTTTGGGTTCCAGGGGACAAAATATACATATCCTTGGTGGAAATTTACTGATGGTGTACAAAGACACACAAAAAACACACGAATATCATTATATGCACTTCAAATTTAGCTAATAAAAGAATAAAACACATGTAGTTTTAAAGTTGTGAACTTATGTTATTTATTTGTAACTTTTTATTTATAATTCACAAAATATAATAAAAATTTTCTTATTTCACTGTTTTGGTTTATTGATCTTCCAATGTTTTGGTTTGATATCTTTATGTTTTACGTCAAAATTTTCTTCGGGGTTATTGTGAATTTTTAAACTAATGAACGAGTGTTACCGTGTAATTTAATTACTGTATACTGCCACCCGAAATATATTAGCCTTGCCACTTTAATGTAAATCAAACTTAATTATTATCTGGAAATGTTGAAACGAGAATTTTTTGTTTTCTCTGAGAGTTTCGTTTCTCTCTCTCCTTTTGCGTATTTCCTCTGTCTTTCAATTTGGTTTACTTAGATTGGTTTGTTATCTTCACGCCGGTGCAATACGTTAGCAATTTTCGATGACACCTCTTTTACACATGAATAATAATATTGGTTAAATTGAGTCTCTCAGAGAGTTAATAAACATCTGAAATCGGAGCAGATTGCATCCGTATAAGACTTTCAGATGTTTAACTGTTCGTGCTCAACCATGTAAGTAAATGTGTAAGCTACCTGTACGAATGTATGTAAGTACAAGCAAGAGATTTATATGAAGGAAAAAAAACGGGATTCTCGCCGTGCAATTGGAATTAAATCGGTTCACTTTTTTCATATACCTTAAAAATCGTATTTTTCTACTCCCGGTTGATTGGTGACAATGATTTCTCTGTTTCTTGTCAATTTGCGACGATATATGGTATATAAGGTATATACGATGATGAGTTAGATTTACAAATTACACAAGTCTTCGGCAACATTTGATGAGTTGTAACTCACTCCTTTACAAATTATCTGTGTTTAAGGACCAAATATGTTGAGTTCTATTGTTGGAGAATATTGCAAAATGCACGGCGAGAACGATGGAGTGATGTGGCCTTCTATGTTCCAACGCAACTGCCCGCAATCATAAACATAAGATTGTACCAATGCTGTGATTTCAGAATATTGGAGACATATTCTCTGAGTAAATAAAGCTTTCAGAATAATAAGCAGTGAGTAAAAGAGAGAATGAAAACGGCATTGCCGCTCCATTACACATACAGTGAAGTTAAAAAATATTGTATACAGTTTAAACAAATAATAATAAGGCGAAATTCAGGGGAGTTGGGTGGTTTAATGTTTATTTCACTTCAATTTGGATAAATTTTCCAATAAGATTTTGTATGCGGATAACTTTATGTGATTTAGGTGCGATGACTGTATACAGTAATAAAACAAATTCAGGATAGTGTTAATAATAGTAAACAAAACCTTATTGATTATAGATAAAATTAAAGCTCTGCTCGAGGCAATAAAAATAGGTATAACAAATAAAAAGAAATGGAAAATGTGTAGCAATTATGTGAAAAAATGTTATCGAAGTCAACATCGAAATATTGGAGAAATTCAAACAAAAAACAACGAAGTATGCGACGAAATAAATAAATGAAGGAAAGCTATGGCTGAACAAAGTTCGAGTTAGTTGCCAGATATTGTAAAACAAATTCTATTAGTGATAAAACCTATGTTAAAGCTAGACACTATTATGCTCTTTATAACGACGAAGTAATGCCACGACCCATTCTTTCCTTGGGAAAATATTTTACGGGATTGCCAGTTTTTTCAGTTGTATTGCAACACTGAAATCGGAACAATTTATGTTTGTGCGTCATTAAATGTTAGATAATATATTTAAAAATTGCACAAAAGTTTCCAAAAGCAGTATAGAACATATGGATTAAACATTTATGTAATTCTCATTACATCTCTCATCTCATGTAATTATTTCTCATAATAATTTGTACATATGATGAAGTGGTTTTCCAATGTATGGTCTTGTAATGAATCGATTAATTTTTTAAAACTTGAATTAATTATGCGTGGTTTTTCGTTATTGCTTATTAATGAATTCATTACTGCCTCCATCTTGATGAAATCGTCATAGTCTGGATTTCCTGTGATGAATTTCAGTGCTGAGCCTAAAAAATTTAGAAATTTGGTGTATCGTTTGTGTTTATTCAGTTGGTCTGCTAGTATTTTTATTTTCTTAATCAAAATTATTTCCTGAGTGGTAGGTTTTTAATTTTCCGTGATGATTTGTTTATATGGTGTATTTTCGTAAGGTTGGTTATGTGGAAAAGGTATGAATACTCATCATATAAAAGTGCATCTTCAGTTCTGGTTAGTAGGAATTTCCTGTCTTTCAGTTTTTCTATTTTCACGTTAACCTCTACCGCTAATACGACACTAATATTATTAAAGATTTGACCATTTTCATTGTTAAGTGTATAGTTTTGTTAAGATCGCGGTCTTCTTTTACTATATGTTTTTTGTACCTTACGTTATTTTTCTTTCTTAATCCTGAAATTTTTACTAATATTTGTTCTCCTTGTTCAAAAGTTAGATGTTTTCGTCCTTTGTTTAGTCTATCCAAAGTTCTCTCTGATGATAATTTTATTTTATTTGGTGCTTCCTGTTGGTTATATTGTACTTTTCCGAAGTGTATACCAGTAGACCTGTACCCCGTCACGGTATGTACAGAGTTAATTCCTTGACTGTTCTAAAAACTTCTTCTATTATAGTTGTACTGTTTTATATTCTGAAAATTATAGCTAATTTTGATATGGAATTATGCGCTCTCTCAACTTGACCGTTTGCCGTTGATCTGTATACTGGAGTTTCTACTTTCTGTATGTTGTATTTGTAACAAATTTGCTTCACTGAAGGTGACGTCACACATGATTCGTTATCTGCCATGAGTCGTTTGCGGGAAATTGTTTATGATTATTTCCTCTACCTATAGTTTATCACTCATTTGTTCTTTCGATTCCCATTTTCTTATCACTATGTATTTTGAGTATTTGTCTATTTGCTATCAAAAATAAATTTTTATTATTATAATTGTAAATCTGCGTGTATATGTGTACCTTTTTCTATTGGTATATCTGAGTCTCTCAAGGGTTCTCGTGTAGGTTGTCTCTCATATTTCCAAAAAAGACATGCTACACATTTTTTATTGTATGCTTTAGATTTTTTTAGATTTGGTCAGTAAAATTTCTCAAGTATCTCTTGGATATTGTTTTTGTAACCCAGATGTGCTCTATCGTCAGTTTCTTTAATTATTTTTATTTGTTCTTCTTTACCAGTAATATCTAGTATTTTTTTCGGTGTGTAGACGAATTTCATTTCTTTAAACATTACCTTTATCTTTTTACTGAAAGTGTATGTGGCTTCGCTACTTGTGTGTGCTGCAGTTATTCTGTTTGGGTTCAAAAAATTTTTTTTTTTTAATTCACTGATTAAACTTTCCTCATTTATAAAATGTATCTCGTGTAGAGTTTTGTTTGTAAACACCGTGTGTGTTATCGTGTTATTAGTATTTGCATTTGGTATCAGTTCAACTTGAATCGCGTATGCGTTGAAAGGTTGTGGTACAGTTTCAATAGGGTTTGTAGGTGAACTTGCAGCAGAATGAACAGTACTGATTGTTGATGAATTTATTTGTTGTCTTGAAAGGGCATCGGCGAAGACATTTAGATGGCCCGTTTTATATACCATACTGTTTTATATACAATTTTGCTCCAAAATCTTCGATTATATTCTTCCATATAATTAATTTTGTATTTGGGTTTTTTTTTCAGACGTTGCAAATGCTAAAGATTGATGGTCATTGTATATTGTTAAATCAGCTACACTACATATATAATTTCTAAGTTTTTGTGAATGATTGCCAAAAGTTCTTTTTCATTTGCTCAAAGTACGTGATAGGAAAAATATTGGTTTTTGTTTTAGCTAAGAACCGCTCTAAGTGCTATATTGGATGCGTCAGTTGTTAGTTCGAATGGTTTGGAGTAGTCTGGTTGAAAAAGCTCCACCTGTTCCCTTAAGCAAGTTTTTAAGCTTGTTCATCAATATCCACAGGTCTCAAGTGTACTGCCAAGGGTTTGACTATGCTAGCGTATCCCTTAATAAATTTGCTGTAATATCCAGTCATTCCTAAAAATCCTCTTAAGTCCTTCACTGCTCTAGGAACCGGGTAATTATTGATTGCCTCGACCGTTTCTGGGCTAGTTGCAATTCTATTGTATTTGATTATGCATCCTAAATATTCCACTTCCGTTTGGAAAAACTTGGATTTTTCATCAGAAATTCTCAGTGTGGCTTTGTTTAATGCGTCAAATATTACTTTTATGTGTTCCATATGTTCTTCAGGTGAGGAAGAATATATCGCACCCTAAATACAAAAGGGGCACAACTCAAAAATTGTCAAAATCTACTTTTCCCATAAACTGATTCACATTACACATCTCTAATTACTATAAAAATTTCCATCTCATCACTATCTTCTTTAACTGGAAAAATGCCGTTATGTCTATTTTTATGTCAAGTGTGTTGCTTCTGCACGATCACGGTTTTTTGCCTCTACTGAATAATAGAGAATTTTGAGTTGTGCCCCTTTTGTATTTAGGGTGCGATATGAGTACATCATCTATATATGCGTATGCAAATTTTCCTATATATTCCCTATCTCTGAAAAATAGAAGGTGCGATTGAAGAACGGGCATACGGACAAATTCGTATTTCCCGCCATTAACGCAGAAAGCCGTTTTCCCCCTATCTTTTTTAGAGATTTTTATTTGATGGAAGCCAGATTCCAAATCTAAAGTGGTGAAATATTTAGCTTTACCTAAAATTTGTATTGTGATGTTCACGTCTGGGATAATATACCTATCCGTAATTGTGTTGGCATTCAATTTTTGAAATTCTATGACCATTCGTTTCTTTGGTCAACCGTGTACAGTTTTCATTCTAACTGGCCTAATTTTTATTTTATCTGAGGAATCACATTTAGTATTTATATAATTGTGGGTTGCACCAGTATCAACTAGGATTTCATATTTTTTATTCGTTAAATCGCTGGAGTTAAGGTCGGACTCGAAGACGACATAAATAAAATAAAAAATTAAGATCAGTCTCAGTAAATGACCAAAACACAGACATTATTTTATCTTAGTATTTAAGAAACACATTTAAACTGTGATAAATATGTAAACACATTTTTGTCTAGACTAAGTATCCTTCTATAAATAAACATTATATTTAAACTGATAAAACCACTAATCCTAAACTAACAAAAACCATATTTAAACCACAGACATAAGAACCCTTATTATTCACACAATTGGTCCTAAACACAAATTGAGAAGACTAAACATTAAACTAAGGAAAAACCCCAAACATCTGTTCGTTTAGGAAAACATACGTTAAAAGATAAGAAAACTCATATTCATTACAACTGATGAAGAATTTAGTATTTAAGGAAGGAAATAGAATTGTAATCGGGGAGTTTTTTAAGAAAATACCACATAAGAACACATACGTGTTACGTGTAAATTTTAACTCAAAATCAATAAATATAGTAAAGAAATAAAGACACATAGCCGACCAAAAATATATTTTTTGATTAAAATAAAAGTGCAAACTTTAATTGGCGATCCTGCCAGGAGAATAATTAAATTTATTCCTCAAGCGAGAGGACTAAAATTGGAATCCTTGTCGCAGCAAGGACAACAAAGTAAAAATAGATCTTTTTATAAAAAAAGACAAAAAAACTTTCACAGAAAGACGTAAAATATTTTCGTACGAACATAAAACATTGATGCACCCAACACAAAGGAAAAACACCTACGACAGAAACAGATCCTTATCCTCTGAACACTCAGAACAAACCACAATGGCAACACCAGATATAAACTCATTAATACGAACAATGGCAAATTTTCAGGCCATGGTGGAAAATATGAAGAGGGAGCACGCAACCCAGGTACAACAGTTAGAGGAACGAATAACGCAAGTCAACTGTCCACATTTGGAAGTCGTACCTGCAAACCAAAGGACACCAATACAACCCAGTATTACAAATGAAAACGAGGTTGAATTGGATGTGTTTAAGTCACTACCTATTTTTAATGGTGATTTAAAAGCTATAGAATACGGAGAGAAGACGTAAGTAGGATGATGGAGACCATATATAGCTTGAGCGATAAACCAATCTACGCCCAAGCCTTACAAATAGTAAAAACGAAAATTCAAGGAACTGCAGCTCAAATACTAGCAAATCAAGGTACAATATTTAATTTCTGTGCCATCCGGGAAAGGCTTGCAAAACATACGCAGATACTCGCCCACTGTACGTGCTTCAGGACGAAATGAAAAAATGCACACAAGGAAGGAAGTCACTGAGCGAATTCCATGATGAAATAAACAAATGCCTTAACCTGATCATTTCTGAAATAGCGATGTCCGGCCACATTGAAGCCGTTACAAAGGCAGTTAGAGTATTTATAGCTGGGGTAAATAATACTTTTATTCAATCAACCCTTTACGCCAATGCGCCAAACAGCTTGGGACACGCATATACAATTGCAAGGACGATTGAACACGACAACCAACATCAAAACTTAAGTTGTCTCATGACACAAGGAATCCTCCTAAATCATTCCACGAACAACGAAACCAACATCATAGAACACATTATATGCAACACCGGCAATATCATCAATACCCTCAACAGAGCTATCCACGTCACCAACCAAGACAAATGGAAACAACACGACAAGTACCAAGATACAACAATCCTCAACCTCGTCCAGAGCCGATGGACATAAGCTCGGGGAACACCATTCAACAACAAGAACAACCAACACGACACAACCCCTTCAGCACATCCCAGAATTTCCACTATCACAACCAACCATGGAAAAGAAGAAGAGAACCAAGCGGAAATTTCCAGCATAACAAACAAATGAGGAACAACAATATCCTCACAAGAAAAGATGACGATACCAGTAGTCTATCAGTAGAAACAGGTACTGTAAATAAATTGATTGTTAAGCATTTAAAACAAAAAAACGGGTTGCCCCACATAACCATGTCAGACAACGAAACAACTTACAATATATTAATAGACACTGGAGCAACCCATAATTATGTAAAAAAATCTTTAAAATTTAATTGTTCAAATAATGTAAAACCTATGGCGGTTACTTCCATGCACGGAACGACAGTAATATCTATCAAGCAAAAAATTAAATTCTTGACAAAGTCCTAGACTTTTTCGAGTTAGAAAATATTAATGAATCGGATCTAATACTAGGATGGCAAGGGATAATTGCATTGAACGCAACAATAGATGTACAGAATTTGACATTCATAGTAAATAAAAAAGAAGAAATTAGTAATATAAATTATACGATAGGTAATGAAATATATAGGAAAAGGATAAATAAGTTGATGTCATAGGACCATTGCCCTTTACCACAACAATAGAAGCCACGATTAGGACAAAAACAGATGAACCCATTTGGACGAAGCAATACCCACATCCCATAGCGGATAAAGACTTCGTAAATAAAGAAATTGAAAAACTGTTACAAGAAAGAATTATTCAACGTAGTAATAGCCCATACAATTCGCCCATTTGGACTGTTCCTAAGAAAGGAGTTGATGAAACAGGTCGACCAAAACGACGTATGGTCGTTGACTTTCGAAAGCTAAATGCCGATACAATAACTGATACGTATATAATCCCTGATGTAAATGTGACGATACAAAATTTAGGACAAGCGAAATACGATCTTAGATTTAGAATCCGACTTCCACCAGGTTAAAATAAAAAAGGAAGACAGTGAAAAAAACTGCCTTCTGCATAAACGGCGGAAAATACGAATTTATACGTATGCCGTTCGGCTTAAAAAACGCACCATCTATATTGATCTATATGAATTGTAATTTTTCTCTCTGTGCAGACAGACGTGTTTGTGCATCGGCTTTAGAAAAATAATTATAAAAAAGGTTAAATATACTCTTAGCCCAAAAAATATTCAGTCAGAAGACGCTAAATCAAAATTCCTCAGTGCAGTGCTAATAATATACAATTTATAATATTACAATCACAACAAATCTGCAAAAAAATATAGTTTACATTTCGCATATCTTAAGGCGAAAAGTGCCTATATGAGTGTCTCACACTCAGAGAGACGCCTGAGTCTTAACGGCAGAAATGCGTATCTCTCAATAAATGCAAACGAGTGTCAGAAAAGTGCATCCCAAAACAAAAAAGATGACAGTGCCTTCCTAACCGCGAAAACTAGTGTCAATATGAATTCCCCCTCAGCTCACATCTCTCCAAACAATGATGACAGTTTGGCAAGTAGACAAAATATGTTGCCGCCTAAAAGTATGCCCGTAAGTACTTCCCATTCCCATGCTCCACAAACAATCAATTCGCCCCAAGTTAAGATTTCGCCTAAAAGTATACCCGATATTTCACCTAACATTTGTGTAAACGGTGATATACTGGCAACTCTCGCGAGTGCTACTCAACCGGCAACATCGATCTCGAAGGGTGCTATACCGAAACAAAAACCTCAAAATGAAACGGTTCAAACTGGGATAGACGTTTACTTTCCCATTCTGAAAAGAAAATTGAGCCCAAAGTCTAGCCAAAAACTTCCAAACTCGAAGTATTCCAGAAACATCCCTCCCTCACAGGTTGACCCAAGAGGTCAAAATTACTACGCAATTTTGGCCACAGAAGAAGAAAATTTGCAATCACAACCTAAGAAAGCACAAAAACCTCCCCCAATATTCCTAAGGGAAGCTATCTCTAACAATCTGGTAAACAGATTATCTCATTTAGTTGGTAAAGACGGTTTCCATGTAGTGTCCCTGCGCAAGGGGAAGGTGCTGGAGACAAAAGTTCAAACATATACGGAAGAAAAATATCGTGAAGTTTCCAAATTTTTTGACCAGGAACGTAAGAATTACTACACTTACCAACTCAAAAGCTCTAAGGGACTAATAGTTGTAATCAAGGGCATTGAAAGCAACGTTCCCATACAGAAAATAAAGGAGGCCGTTGAAAATGAGGGTTACGAAGTGAAATCCATTCACAATATACTCAATAAGTTCAAGGCTCCTCAGCCCATGTTTAAGGTGGAAATAGCGTTTGACTATGCCCACATGAAAGGAAAAAATGAACCCCACCCAATTTACAATCTCAGATATCTGCTTCATCGCAGAGTATCAGTTGAGGAACCGATAGCGCGCAAAGACCCTCCTCAATGCTTAAACTGTCAGGAGTTTGGGCATACTAAAGCTTACTGCAAATTACCATCAGTATGTGTGATATGCGGAAGTATTCATAAAACTTCAGAATGCAAGTTACCAAAAACAGATCCCAGTCTGAAGAAATGTGGAAACTGTGGAGGAAACCACACAGCTAATTATAGAGGTTGCCCCGTGTACATAGAACTAAGGAGGAAGCTCTCTCATAGAAGGCAGGAAACTCCTCAGTTTCAAATGCCAGAATTTGGGTGTATCCCAAATCCAGATCCATCAGTCTCAAATGTCAATTCAGCAACGACGACTCAAATGACATATGCACAAACTCTCAAAAATCAGATTCCTCAAGCTCCTCCCCAGAAAAACAATATTGAAACCTCAATCGAATCCCTCATAAAAACTATGAATAATTTCATGACAAATATGCAGGGGATTATGCAAGAAATGTTACGAAACCAGAATATGCTCATTCAAGTTTTATTAACCAGAAAATGAACTCTATAAGAATTTGTTACTGGAATGCCAACGGACTCACCCAACATAAGAACGAAGTAGAGTATTTTCTGAAATCCCGAGATATTGACATTCTCTTAGTCTCTGAAACTCATTTCTCGTTAAAAAATTGCTTCCGAATAAATGGATACTCAACCTATGATACAAAACATCCCAGTGGCAGAGCTTGTGGAGGAACAGCTGCAATAATTAATGATCAGGTAAAGCACTTCCCTCTACGCGAATATAAAACTGATCACATACAAGCCACTTCAGTTGCACTAACTGGATTAAACATAATAGTTTCTTCCATATACTGCCCTCCCAAATATGTTATAAGCGAAGACCAGTTTTCACACTTTTTCTCTACTCTTGGCGACAAGTTTATAGCAGCCGGAGACTACAATGCTAAACATACCTTCTGGGGGTCTAGACTCGTCAACCCCAGGGGCAGGCAATTGCTGAATGCTATATCGAGTTCAGGCCTAAAAGTTTTGTCTGGAGGTGAACCAACATACTGGCCCACGGATCTCAATAAAACACCCGATCTCATAGATTTTGCAGTTATGAAGGGCATAACAAGAGAACACATCATCGTTACTCCTTCCCTTGACCTCTCATCCGACCACTCCCCCACAATTCTCACAGTATTTAACATTCCCTTGAACCCGGAAATCTCTTACCATTTTCCAAACAGGCATACAAATTGGTTGAGATACAAGATGTACATAAGCTCTCATCTGTGGCAAAACTTTTCTCTCAAAACACCAGATGAAATTCAGTCTGCCATCAACGTCCTCACTACCACAATGACAACTGCCGCAAACTTGGCAACTCCGCACAAGGTCCATGCTACAACAAAAAATGACTCCTCATGTCATATTGAATCTCTAATTAAAGAGAAAAGGAAAGCGAGAAGACGATGGCAAAAGCACAGATCTCCCTACCTCAAAGCTCGTCTCGACCAGTGCAAGTCAAAACTGAGGTCAACTCTGGATGAAAAAAAAGAAATCTCCGAAGCCCGCTATTTATCTCGTCTAGGAGCCACACAAAACACTAACTATAGCCTGTACAAGGCCATAAGACAACTACAGCGTCCTATAACACAGGAGTCTCCAATACGGATGAAAGATGGAGGTTGGGCAAGGAGTAGTGATGAGAAAGTAAAAGAATTTGCTGATCATCTGGAAGAAGTATTTACTCCAAACGATATAATCTCTCGTGTGAATCCGACGATCATTAGCCCAATGGTCACAAATCCAATGAAAATAAGTCTATCTCTCTTAAAGAAAAATGTTCTCTCGTTGAAAATGAATAAATCTCCTGGACACGATAAAATAACAGCGAAAATGATTTCAGAACTCCCCCACAATATCCTCAAATTAGTTTTATTTATATTTAATGCTATACTTCGAATTGGTTACTTTCCTCAATCATGGAAGCTGTCTGAAATAATAATGATCCCAAAACCTGGAAAGGAACTGTCACAAATTACATCCTATCGACCCATAAGTTTACTCTCTATTTTATCTAAACTGTTTGAAAAGATCTTTCTCCAAATATTGTACCCCTATATTGAAGCAAACCAGGTAATACCCACGCACCAGTTTGGGTTTCGCAAGGGTCATGGAACGACAGAACAAGTACACCGTATAGTAACCCAGATCAGAAAAACTTTCGAAGATCGGAAATATTGCTCAGCTCTCTTTATAGACATCTCCCAAGCCTTTGATAAAGTGTGGCATGAAGGCCTTATTCACAAAATAGTCTCTTTTCTACCGGCAAATACCCATAAGCTCCTGGAGAGCTATCTGAAGGATCGATCTTTTGTAGTAAAATCGAAAGACTCTGTTTCAACTCAAAGAAAAGTTTCAGCAGGAGTTCCTCAGGGCAGTATACTAGGCCCTATACTATATACCATCTACACCTCTGACATGCCTGTGCAATCCCTAATTCAAACCTCAACTTTCGCTGATGACACTGCATTCATGAGCACTAGCACTTGCCCATTAATGGCTTCTAGACAACTGCAGTCTCATATACACACATTAGAATCTTGGCTCGAAAAGTGGAAGATAAAAGTAAATGCCACTAAGAGTGTACAGGTTACATTCTCTCTTAGACAGAACAATTGCCCAGCCCTCACTATTCACGGTAGTATCATACCCGTTCATAACCATGTCAAATATTTGGGTATTCACCTTGACCGACGTCTCACCTGGAAAAATCACATTGACTCAAAAATCATACAATTGAAATTAAAAATGGCTCAACTCCACTGGCTTATTGGCTCCCAGTCTACTCTCAGTTTGGAAAATAAAATCACCATCTACAAAACCATATTGAAGCCAATATGGACATACGGCATCCAGTTGTGGGGAACGGCATCGGCTTCTAACATAAATAAGCTGCAGAGAAGACAGTCAAGAATACTGCGTCAAATTTGTGGTGCCCCATGGTATGTTAGGAATGATAACATACACAAAGATTTAAACATTCCTTATATTTCCGAGGAAATGAAAAAATTAAGCAGGTCATATATATCGAAGTTGTCCTCCCACTCAAACCCACTCGCTCAAAACCTTCAGCATTTTCCCGGCCATATACGGCTAAAAAGAAAGGACACGCTAGACTTGGTCCGGTGATAA
>JAHXMU010000721.1:756808-777033 GCA_019455685.1 Philornis downsi | reverse complement strand
GATGATGATCGCCATGGAGAGATCACTGACGAGGCCGCCAACAATCTTTGTGGTGTCGATGCTGATGGTGGTGGTGGTGACGTTGTTGGTATCGATGTTATCGGTGATGATAAGGCTTAATGACGGCCAAATACACACACACACACACAAAAGCATGTAAATACAGTCATTATTGAGCTCATAAAGTATTTTATTATCTATGATTTATTTATTTTTGTTATGATTTCCCAATGAAAATAACCAAATTTCAATTGATAATGATTTAAGAGAGTTCAGCGATTTGAAATCATCAACGTGCTATTGGATGAATATAAAACATTTTTTCATTTCATATCCATTTAAAGAAGCCAAATGTTTATTGAAAATTTTGTATTGTTGGTTTTGTTTTGAGAATTTAATATTAAAGTAAATATTGTACTATAAGATTTATTTACATTTTGTTGGTTGTGTTTAATTTAATATAATAACGCGATTCGCTTTAGTTGCCATAAATCTTGTTATCGTCATAAAGATAATGAAGGACTTAGAGTGTAATGCTTATTGTGTACTCTAGTCGTATTATATCCAGCCATTTGAAAGCTGTCAGCTATCAATAAAATGGGTTTCTGTGCACACTTTCGTATCAATTTACAATAAAGCAGAGATATGTTGTAGTACCATGTACGAGTACTTGTGTTGTCTAACAAATTTGAATGTAAAAAAGCCATTTGTTATAATCTAAACTCAATTAAGAGCAATCACGAAAACCCTACAGCAAGGAGGGGATGATTTAGATGCAGAGGATTAGGGTCGAAGCCAATTTAGAATGAACATTCATTCGAGGGCGGACCCAAAACTAGCCGATCTAACAAAGAACACACAAAAAAGTTAGGAAAATTTTTCTTTATTTTTCCACATTATCTATTTTTACTCGATACACTTTTTCCAGCGATATTCAATAGCTCCTATACCCTGCTAACAGTAAGAACTGTAACACTCCTTAAAATAAGCATCAATCGCAGGCTCCAGCCCTTCGTTGTTGGTACATCTTTTATCACTGAGTCAATTTTTCAAGTTTGAAAATAAAAAATAGCCCGAGAGAGAGAGAGGGAGTCTGGCGAATAAGGTGCGTGATGAAGCAATTCTAACTTGAATTCATTAATTTTGACCATCGAAATAGTGGATGTGCGAACTAAAACATTATCTTGATGGAACAACACTTCATTTCTCGCCAAATTCGGCCTTTTTTCTATGACTTCATCACCTTAACGTCGCAATAAATTAGCAGCCTTCGCCTTCTTTGGACACGGTTCTCCCATTTCAGTCAACTGTTTTGACTATTCCTTTGCCTCAGGTGTGAAATAGTGGACCCATGTCTTATTCATTGTTAAAATTGGATCAAAAATTCGGCTTTATTACGGTAAAACATCGCCATGGCCAAACACTTTACTTAAACATCTTCACGACGCTGTTTTTGCTCTATTAAAAGCAAAAAGCGGCACCCATCTTGCACACAGCTTTCACATTTTCAAATCTTCGATCAATATACGATGTATAGTATTTTTTGAATCGCCCATCATTAACGCACCTTCGGCCGACAATCATTTGATACCATTTTGTGAATTTTCCTTAACCGTGTCCGGCGTGGACACCTCAATTGGTCGATTACTACGGCGTTTGTCTCGGCAGCTAGTACGGCCTTGTTTAAATTCTAATATTCCAATATTTTACAGTCGTAAACGAACGAGCGGACTCTCCCAGAGTAGAATATAGCTCGGTTCGGTTTTTTTTACTTTTTAGCGCAGAAAATTCAATTAATGACAAAACTAGGTAGAAGTTCGAAATTGAACGAAGACGCAGATAAAAAACAAATCCAAAATCTCACGAATTTTATTTAAAAAATTTTCCGTATTTTAAGGTTATTCAGCTGTTTTTAATTGCAACTAAATTTTTTTTCATATGAGTCGCAATCTAAATAAAAAACACGGATGTCGACAGAGCGAACGAAACTCTTTTCAGAAAATGTCTTTATTTAGTTCTAAATCTATTTATTATGTATTCTTAAATAATTTAATATTTTAATGTACAGGTTGGCGCACCAATTGTGGTACAATAAGAAATTCAAATAAAATTTTTTTTATACAATTTATTTCACTTATTTTTTTTTTTTTTTTCATTGTATAAAAACTTTAATTTTATTTTATATTTACAGCTAATTGGTTTTGAAGATGAATCATGAATATGAGACACTTGGTCAGAAAATTATTCATTGCGACCTGAAGGGTTAAAGTCGGACCTCAATTATTGATTTAATGGACTGCTTCAATTCAGTCAAACTCCCTGGTTTCGTTTTGTACACCTCTTGCTGGCCATGAACACATAAAAAATGTCTGGTGAGTTAGGTCAGGTGATCTTGGGGCCAGCGGAAAGTGGAGCTTCTGGATATTAATCGGTTTGGGAATTTTCGTTAGAGCTTCCCTATAACCGACCTAACTATGTATGCAGTTGCTCCATCTTGCTGGAACTAAATGCTGTTGAAATGGACATGTCTTGGGCGCAGTTGTGGATAACAAAAATCCTTCAACATAACGGTCTATCCATTGACATTGTGTTTGTAACACGATTCGTGCGTCACCCTGTATATACGTTGTGTAAAAAAAGCAAAAATTGCTCTGAAGTACACAATTAATTAATAAAAAAAAACTTACGTTGTGACTACAGGTTTTTATAAAGATCGAAAGCCGATGGTTGAGTCACTGATAGTATCGCCCTATAAAAATGGGCAATTTTCCATATTGTATTTTTAGGTCATTCTTCATTTTGAAATCTCGCCCACAAACAGATTATGAAAAATAACCCTAAGTTGGAAAAAGGTAGCCCATAATTGTGGATGACACTCATATAAAATTCCAATCAAATTTAAACGCAAATTTTTAACTCGATTTTTGGAAAAAAAAATTTGGTTAATTTTTTTCGATTTTACCTTGGTTGTTAAGATTATAGGCGTATCGCCTGGTGCTACAGTTAGCCCAAAAATGCCATTTCTCCACACACAGTATATCTATTTCGGTAATTTTTCAGTGAAAATTGAGCTCGGTGTCGAATTGAGGTGGATGGAGTTTGAACGACATCATCACGTACAGCTGCGACATTTTCAGTCGATCGACCTAGTCGAAGGCGCGTTATTGTCTTTACATGACTAACAAACCCAGTTTTGGCAAATTTATCCATTAATCTCTTTAGAGTTGACTCTTTTGGAGCATTATTGTGACCCCAAATTGATAGCAATTTGCGAACTGTAGCCGCAAAACTTTCACCATTTTGATAAAATAATTTCACAATGACAATGCGTTGTTCATTCGTGTAGCGCTCCATTTTTATTAACCTCGTACCTTCTACTAGCTAACATTAACAATTGTTTAAATGTCAAACAATGACACTTCGAATGGCGCCAAATTTAAATCTTGCGTTCTTGCTGGGACACCCTTTATAATGAGTTTTGACTTAATTTTGTCTTAATTTTGCTTGGTAGCATTTTCCCATGTTTAACATCAATTTTTGAATTAGTCATGTTTTAAAAGACGGTCAAAGTAGTAAACAAAAAAAATGGGACAAAATTGTACGTATGTTTATTCTATGGTTAGTTCCCCTAAATGTTTAAGAAAAAAGTACAAAATTAACACACTGTTAGGTGCGCAACTAAGTTCTCGCTGTTTTTATTTATAGAAATGCAACTTTATTATGAAAACATGTTTACAAATGATTCATTGAAAGTATTGTCCACCGCTAGGTACTCCTTTTTTCCACCTTTCTGGTAAAGCTCGAATTCCGTCACATTAAAACTATTCATCTTTTAAGGCTATCCACGAATCTACCCATCCCTTGCTGTTGTCATATGAGTGGAACTGCTGGTCAGGCAGATCGTGTACCATCGAACGGAATCAGTGAAAATCGGACGGCGCAATATCTGGAGAATATGACGGATGGGGTAAGACTCCCTTTTCGACGTTTCCAGGTAGTTTTTAACGGGTTTGGCCACGTGAAGCCGAGCGTTGTCATGCTAAAGAAACACTTTTTCGTGTTTCTCTACGTATTGTAGGCATTTATCGCGCAAAGCTCGGCTCAAGATATGGCGGATGGGGTAAGACTTCCATTTTTAGCGTTTCCAAGTAGGTTTTAACGGGCTTGGAAACGAGAGGTCGAGCGTTGCCATGTTGAAGAATCATTTTTTCGTGTTTCTCTACGTATTGTAGGCATTTCTCGCGCAAAGCTCGACTCAATCGCATTAATTGAAGTCGATACCGGCCGAGTCGTTGACGTAGACCATGACCGGGCAGCTCCCCTGACTTTCTTTTCTTTGAATTGCTGTGATGAATCCATTTTTCATCACCCGTTACAATACGATGAAAAACCCCTTCCTTTTTTTATCGCTGCAGCAGTTGTTCACAGGCTAAAAACGACACTCAACGTCCCTTGGCTTCAAGTTATAAGGAACTTAAATTCCTTGCTTTTGAATCATTCCCAACGCAAGCAATCGCTTGGAAATGTCCTGTTATGTAACTCCTAATACTAAAGCAAGCTCTACTTGCCTTTGACACAGATCCCCATCAAAAAATGCTGTCATTTCAGTGTCTTCGAAGGTTTTTCATCTTCCTTCACGCCAACGGTCCTCAACATCAAAATTACCGTCTTTAAAGCGACCGAATCAATCTCGACACGTTGTTTCACTTAAAGCAGTGTCTCCGTAAACATGTTGAAACCCTCGATGAGCTTCAGGCGCCATTTTCTTCGATTGAAAGAAGAAAATCAAAACTTCCCGCATATAACGATTATTTGGCACAAAATCATACATATTCAGATAATCAAAAGAATATGACGTTAAAAAAAATCATTATTGTGTCGAGGCGGTATATTTACCATATGCCTAAGCTTGGCTTATGACGTTTAGGTTATGGCAGAATCACTTACAGTTGGCGCCATCTATTGGCAAACAGCGGGAACTTCGTTGTAAACCTAACAACTTAAAATTGAATTTTACCATCTCCTTAATAACCCTCAAAATCTGCGGCAGAAACAATATAAATCTGATTTATGTTTTTTTTCCCTATTGTCAAAATACAACACGAATTCAAAAGAAAAACACTTCAACAAACTTTCTATCATTCACACCCTCAAATGATAAACTAAAAACGTATGCAAAGCTAACAAAGATCTTACAAAAAGACTTAATCACAATACCTGCCGATTTTACTAAAGCCATTAAGACCACATTTCGGTGATGGGAAATAAAAAGGGAGAGAGAGAGAGGGCGAAATCAAGGTGTTGCCTAAACTATTCCTCGTCACACCTGTCAATTGATGGCGTTTGTTAACGAATTTTTGCATTGCATTATACAAAGTCATAAATTATCACCTTCATTATAACGATAAAGCATATCTGATTGGCTTGGCATAATTCTTTTGTTTTCATTTTTGCACTCAAGCTCTAATCTCGTTTGAACCAAATTGTCCAAAACAAAAGGATATGAAGCTACCACAAAAAATGAAAACAAAAATCACTTTTAAACAAATCATGCAAATACTGTTTGTTGCCCTTCATATGGGAGTTGTTTCCCCAATCAAAGTGTTTTGAAACAGGCAAATAGCTTTTATATGTTTTCTCTTGGTTAAAACAACAATCAGCATGTGATCCGTTACGTTTTCACATTTTTCGACTAACAAGATTTCGATTTTTGTGCTGTATTCTCGTAAACCCACCGTCACCCTTGTCAAAGGTAGTTGTATTTACATTCCTCAGTGATGGCTCACTCCTGCTGACGACATTGTATGTACGAGTATATTTTGGAGGCACAGTTTAAGGACTTGAGTTGTTCATACTTTTACCGCCAGCACAAAGCATTACAAGTTCACTTTTACTGATCCAGCTCACACCCCAGTTTTTTGACTTAGTTTTGCTTTAAGCAAAATTAAAGTTTTATTTAACACATACGTATACAATTAGGTTAAATGGTATTACCATGAAAACTACATTGATTTTTTTGGTTTTTTTTTTTTTTGGTATTTAACTTATTGTCCTTTTTATTTGACACGCTACAGTCAGCTATTTTAATGCAAAATGAGATTGTAAATGAAGTACAGGTACAGTTGGCGCCCAAATCTTTCTACAAACACAAAACATAATAACTTTTCTTCTGTGTGAGTAGTCGATTTATTATTATTTATAGAATTTATTATTATTTATAGAATTTTTACATTCTCAGCTTTTGCTGGAATTCACAAAGCCGGGTCAATGACCAAGGTATTTGCTCTGATGATGTGTAATACAAGTTTTACATCCGTTCTTATCCTAAGATTTTCCTCATTACTGATGATGTTGCCCATCAACTCCAACCTATTACAGTATCAGAATACTAAACTCTATTCATACGAAGGCGGTCCCAAAACTAGCCAACCTAGTAATGAAGACACGAAGAAGTTCTGAAACACTTTCTTTATTTTTCAACATAATATCCTTTCAGCTCAATACACTTCTTCCAGAGATATTCAAGAACTGTCAAACTCCTTAAAATAGTCCTGAATCGCAGACTCTACCTCTTCATTGTTAGCAAATCTTTTGCCACCGAGTCACTTTTTCAAGTTTGGAAATAGAAAATAGTCCGAGAAAGCTAAATCTGACGAATAAGGTGCGTGGTGAAGCAATTTCATCCTTAGTTCATTAATTTTGGCCATCGCAATAGTGGATGTTTGGGCTGAAGCAACACTTTCTTTTTCGCCAAATGCTACTCTTTTTCAATAATCTCACCACATAAACGCTGCAATAAATTAGCAAAATATCCTCCGTTGATGGTTTTTCATTTCTAGAGATAAACAAAAAAATAATCGAATGCGCATCGTAAAACAACAGAACCATCTTCGCCTTCTTTGGACACGATTTGCCCATTCCAGTCCACTGCTTCGACTGTTCCTTTGTCTCAGATGTGAAGTGGTGGACCCATGTCTTATCCATTGTTATATCCATTGTTCGTTTTTAGTGCAGTGAAACATCGCCAAACACTTTACTGAAACATCTTTACGATGTTTTTTTTTGCTCTATTGAAAGCAAGCGCGGCACCCATCTTGCACACAGAGTTCTCACCTTCAAATCTTCGGTCAATATACAATGTAGAGCACTTTTTTAAATGCCTGTAATTTCAACTAGCTTAAGCACCTTCAGCTGGCGATTATCCAATACGAACTTATACAGCTCAGGCTACAAATTACTAAAGCTGTTTATTTGAAAAATAATGGATGTTTTTACTATACCTTATAATTTGCCTCTGAATTGTTAAAGATTTTGAATATTCGAGTCTCAGACTCAGAACTTAAACTGAACTAAGTACAAACTGTGTCTTTGTCAATTACGATTTGTCATTCAGACCTTAAAAATGTGTTTCCTCATTGCATTTATATCATCCCACTGTGATTTAGTTGATACGCGTACTTGGATAGCTTACTTTAAGCACAAGTATTCCTTTGGTTTAGAGAGATCCAACTTTGGAGCTGCTGCAAACCCAGGCCAGTGCCTTTGCCGACTGGCCAGGTGTTAAACCAATTTTTACATATATTGTGAGTTTGAATGCATTATTTGAAGAAGTCATGAACGAAAGCGATCTATTCCAACTGTTCAAATTTTTGGCAAGCTTTCTGCTACAAAATGTGATATGACATAGTTTAGTCTAAAAGCGCATTCATCTCGTTGAGCTACAGGCTGTAGTTCATTCAGTCATTATGCTACTTTAATTTGGGAGCATTATATGCACAATGTCGACCAAGATTCTCCAATTCGAACTCGAATAGTTTGTATTCGTTAAAACTGAGCCAACAATAACATCTAAATGAATAAATGAAAATGGGGAGGACGAAAAGGAAGATGAGAAGAAAAGAATAATAACTAATACATTGATATTCCTTGCAAATGCAATGATTTACTAATTGGTTTCCTTAACACTGTGTAATGAAACTGTGCAGGACTAACGCAAAGGGAGTGAACTGATGAACAACGAAGCGGGTCATACTAGCGCACAAGGTGGATGTTAAGTGTTGATGATGTTCGTGCTACTACGATAAGATTGGTATTGTTTTAACTGCTGTCAACAAAATGTTGCGTGTCAGGAATAAATTCTTGAAATAAGTAAGACCTTAGTTAAACAGAGAACAAGGTGACATTCCACGGCCATATGAGGGTTGTATGACATTTATTTAGCGTCAAACGGGATTAAACATATATTCAGTTCGATACGTTTTTCACTTCTCTATGTTTGGTTAGCATTTTATCATTAAATCGACTACTAAATCCCTAGTATAGGGTTATTTTTAAAGATTTAAGTTTTTCAAATTGGCAGCACTGATTGATAATGACATCCAAACGTCATCTGTCAAAGTGAAAAGTGTACAGTATACTCTGCCATTTCATAATGGAATAACGAATGACCTACCACAACGTCTAATTTTTGGTGAATGGGCCTTACAAAAGCTCAATGAAAATCCGCTGTTTTGTCGAAAAATTGTGTTCAGCGATGAGGCTCATTTCTTGCTGAACGGATACGTAAATAAGCAAAATTGTCACATCTGGAGTGATGAACAGCCACATGCCATGCATGAATTACCGATGTATCCCGGAAAAAACGACAGTCTAGTGTGGTTTATGGGCTGGTGGCCCATATTTTCTTCTTCATCGGTTCATTTTTCTTCAAAGACGACCATGGAAGAAACGTTACAGTCAACGGCGAACGATATCGAGCTATGATACGCAATTTTTTTTTTTGCCCCAATTGGCTGAGTTGAACTTGGTTGATATGTGGTTTCATCAGGACTGTGCGACATGCCACACTGCTCGTGAAGCAATTGATATGTTGAGGGATGAATTTGGTGAGCAACTTATCTCTCGATTTTGCCCTGTGAGTTGGCCCTCAAGATCTTGCGATTTTACGTCTCTTAATTATTTCTTGTGGGGTTATGTCAAGTCGTTAGTCTATGTGGACAAGCCGAATACTATTGAAGTCTTACAGGATAACATAAAACGCGTTATTTGTGGAATACAGACCGAAATGCTCGAAAAAGTGACGACAAATTAGACCTTACGAATGGACATTTTGCGACGGAGCCGCGGATAACATTTTCATGAAATTATCTTTAAAAATTAAATAGCAAAGATCAATTTATCGATTCCAATGAAAAATTTTAATGTATGATGCAATTTGAGTGTATTATTCGATTTTAAAAAATTAAAAAATCACCCTATATTTGACATATGTTTATTGAGTTTACTGACAATGAAACAAAGCATTACCTACGAAGTCAAGATAGATAAAATCATTCAAATCTCCAAATTGCGTTCAAACAGCGATTTGTTCGTCGTCTACCGCTAGATCCACTTTTGCTGACTCCTTCTCAATGAATGAGCTTGGACATAGATTCATAATATTTTTACCGTATCAGATTGTCGATGGATAATGAAAAATTAGTGTGTGCCGACCAATTTTTCTTCGGCCTTTACCCGGATTTGCCGCAGTGTGAATATCTCATCAGTTGTAGTTTTTATCACAGCCTAAATTCGCACAAATAAGATTCAATCTGGTCAGATAGAATATGATTTAGGTTTTCATATAACACATATGTATCGCCTCGAATGGTACGTCTTTTTTGAATACAATATCTTAGATTCCGATCACTGGGCATGCATTCGTTAAAACCAAATTTTACAAATGTAGAAAATTTAGAACCTGATGCCTGTTTATTATCAGTTCATCGTCGTTAATCTTAAAGAGCTCTGCCGGCTGTCCAGCAGCACCTGCAGAAGGATTTGATACAACTTTTCTGATCTCATTTTGGTTCTGTGATCGACAAATTTGGAAAAAAAAATTTGATTGCAGAAACGAAGCTAGTTTTTTAGCTAATCTCGGTGCGCTGAATTCAAATCTGGCATACCAGTTGGGCTATCACATTTTGTTCATTTTTTTGTCGCATGCTGGCAATATCGTAAAACAGTCAATACTGATACTACAGGGTGGGCCAAATAAGACCTACTACGACCTACGAATAGCAATTTGAATTTTGTATGGGTACATCTTAAGATCCAACTTTAAAATTCTATGTCGTTCTGCAAATGCCCAATTGGCTGAACGACGGCGAGTTGAAACAGATGGATCATCTACAACACTCTGCCGCACAGTTTCCACGTTGTCTTCAGTGCGAATATTTCGATGGGCACCTCGTCAAGGGCGGTCGGCCACTGAACCCAGTTCCTCAAAACGACCGACCAAACTCCTAATCATGAAGGCTGTGGGAGCTGATCTGGAATTAAAATTTTGCCGATATTTACGCTGCGTATAAAACAATTGATCGTTGACAAGAATAAAAAAAACTCGATAATTTTAACGCATTATGTTGTACTGTAGGGTTCCATAATAAATTTCCAACAATTTAATTATAACCTACAAAAAGAGAAAAATAAATATGTCAAAAAATAAAAAAGTTATTTGTGCTTAACATTAGTAGATCTTATTTTGCCCACCCTGTACAATTTCACAATTATTAATTGAACAGAAGCCCACATTACTTCTAAATCTTCATAATAGTAGCGTTTAAGCATGTCAGGGAAATCGTATGTTACTGATTCAAACTATTTTTGCTTTGTGTGTGGTGAATATTCGGTTGGAAAAAAGGACGTGCAATATCGGAATCATTAAAATATGCATATTTACATTATTATGGTTTTTCTGCCAGAAACTTGAACAAACCGTGAACACCGACAATGTTTTGCAATAGTTGCAAAAATGTTTTCAACGAGTGGTCAAATGGCAAGAAGATCTATTTCGATTTTTCAATGCCAGTACTTTGGAGAGAGTCGAGCAACCATCAAACCGATTGTTATTTAACAAAAGTTACTGGCTTCAATATGAAAAATCGACAAAATATTACTTACGCAAGTGTCCTATCAGTTTCCAAACCAGTTCAATGTCCACCAAATGATCCAATACCAGTCATTCCCAGTGCTACGAGCAGAGAGTCCGAAACATCTTTTTCTCCAGCAGTGACAGTTTGTATCAGGCTGATGATGAACGTCATTTAGTGTCTCAAGCTGAACTGAATGATCTAAATCGAGATTTACATTTAAGGAAGCAAGACGCAGAATTACTAGCTTCACGCATGCAGCAGTGGAAACATCTTGTATTTGTTACGAAAGTATCAATCTATAGAGATAAAAGCTTAGAATTGGCTGCATATTTTGAAAAGAATTCACAGTAGCTGTGAAAACTTCTGAGAGCCTGATATCTTAAATTTAGTACAGAAATTATTCGAACCATTTTCTCTACCAAGAAATGTAACTCTACATTAAGTTTGGGTTCCGATTAAAAATGGAAAGAAAAAAAAAGAAAAAAGGAGAAAAGAAAAACTAAAAGGAAAAAAGGAAAAGGAAAATGAAAATGAAAAAGGAATCTGTTTAACAACGTTTGGACAAAAAAAAACGAAAGAGTTGTTATTTCAAATAGGAATCTGAAAAAATTTCTAATGTATTTTAAATATGAAAATTAATTTTCGTGAAGATCTCTGATTTAAACATAAGCAGAAATATCTTGCAAGATCACATACATATGTGAAAATGTACTTGGAAGACGCCTTTCGTATAGAAGAATACATTGCAAAATATTTCTCTTAGAGCAAAGAGCCTCAGCAGCCATTTCTATATGGGAAATATTCTTGAAATATTGTGTAGCATAGAAAACAATTATTGGAAAATTTGTTCGAAAGAAACTTTTTATGTGAAGTAGAGAGGACAGTTCCATCTGCTGGCAAAGTCATGGCGTCTGTTTTTGGGAATGCGCATGGATGTTTTTTTTATTGATTATATTCAGAAAGAAAAAACCATATGCTAATTTATTAGCAGTGTTAGTGTTGTTTCATCAAGATTATAGTATAGTATTGTATTATTATACTAATGTACATATATACTAATACCACATATACTAACAGTATTATATTATACTAGTATACTTTACTAAAGAGTGTCCCAACAAGAACCCAAGATTTTAATTTGACGCCATTCGATGTGTCATTGTTTGACATTTGAACAATTGTTATTGTTTGCTAGTAGAAGGTACGAGGTTAGTAAAAATAGAGTGCTACACGAATGAACAACGCATTCTCATAGTGAAATTGTTTTACTAAAATGGTGAAAGTTTTGCGGCTACAGTTCGCAAATTGCGATTAATTTGGGGTCACAATAATGCTCCAAAAGAGTCAACTGTAAAGAGATTAATGGATAAATTTGCCAAAACTAAGTCCGTTAGTGATTTAAAGACAACAACGTGCTTTCGACCAGGTCGATCGACCGAAAATGTCGCAGCTGTACGTGATGATGTCGCTCAAACTCCATCCACCTCAATTCGACACCGAGCTCAACAAATTGGTGTCTCCAAATCCACTATGCAGCGAATTTTGACAAAAGATTTGCATCTTCATGCATACAAAGTTCAATTGACTCAGGAACTGAAACTAGCTGACCATGGACAGCAAAGGGAGTTCCTTAATTGGGTATTGGAGAGACAACATGAAAATGCTAATTTTGCCGATAAAATCACCTTCAGTGACGAGGCCCATTTCCACCTTGATGGCTTCATCCATAGGCAGAATTGTCGCATTTGGGGTGAGGAAAATCCTCGAGTGATTCACGAGAAGCAAATGCATCCTCAACGTGTCACTGTGTGGTGTGGATTTTGGGCTGTAGGAATTATTGGACCTTTTTTTTATGAAAATGAGACATGTCAAGCGCAAACAGTCAATGGTGTTCGGTATCGTGAAATGATAATCAGTTTTTTCGCGCCTAGAATTGAAGAAATGAATGTGGAGGGCATGTGGTTTCAATAAGACGGCGCCACATGACATACAACCAGAGAAACATTTCAATTGCTGTATCAGTCATTTAAATCTTGCGTTCTTGTTGGGACACTCTTTATAATATACTAATATATAATATAATCTATATATATAAAAATGAATCGTGGTTTGTTCCGATGCTTAAAACTCCAGAACGGCTGGACCGCTTTGCATAAATTTTTGTATATGCGTCTGGGTGGTACCCGGGATGGTTTAGATTTTCAATTCGGTCCAATTGGACAAAGGGGCGTGGTACCTCCCATACAAGCAAAAAATTAAAAATCAATTATTTCTGCTCCTGTTTACGGTATTTGAACAAAATTTGATGCGTAGGTTTGGTGTACATATCTTAAGTGCTACTGCAAATATGGACGGGATTGGACAATGGGGAGTGGTATCTTCTATACAAACCGCAAATTAAAAAGCAATTATTTCTGCTCCTGCTAATGAAACATTTCCAATAAAAATAAAATTTGAAGGCAAAGCAACGTTTGCCGGGTTGGCTAGTATAATAATACTATAGAGATGGCAAAAATTTATGAATTAAAGTTCGAATTACTTCATCACTTATCTTATTCGCCAAATTTCAGCTTCCTCGGGCTATCTTCTATTTTCAAACTTGAAAAAAATAACTCAGTGGTAAAAGATTTCCAACAATAAAGAAGTAGAGTCTGCGCTTGATGGAATTTAACAATTCTTACAATAAATAGCTGTTGAATATTGCTAGGAAAAGTGTATTGAGCTAAAAGAGATTAGATTATGTTGACAAATAAAGAAAAATGTTCCCAACTTTTGTTTGTGCCGTTTTTGTTAGGTCGGTTAGTTTTGTTACCGCCCTCGTACACAAGAAATGTTTCATATTAAAAATGTACTAATTGTGCCACTCATTACGACTTTGACATTTGTATCTGCACTACGCTAATCAGAGATGGTGATGATGGGGCAACACTCATTCGTTCACTTTGTAATCTGATGATTTCTATTAAATTATGCAGTATCGAATGCAGACCAGTAGACATGCGATTTACGTGTGTATAAATTTAGCACTTTGTGTATTTAAGCAAACGTGATTGTATGCGTAACTTTGTTACAACAGAGTGTGCACGTTTCGTGATCGCTTAAGGATATGAAATATCTAGTTTTGTAGCAAAAGAAATTTTTGCGCAGGAGGAAAATTAAACCAGATTTAAAGCTTTCGATAAACTTTATTCAATCCTAAATGGGTCAAATGATAATCTTAAAGTTTATCGGTCTCCTTTAAATTCTTAAACGTAGTTGAAGATGTGAGACTTAAATTAAATAATAAAATTTCTACAACCTACAATAGATGGAATCTTTGGAAGGAATCGTTATTTATCTTCAAATGTGGAAGAACATAAACTCTATGGACATAAAATGACACACAATTCTTGTGTCATACATTTATCCGTTTTGACAATTTCAGGGCAATTGTCTTTTTAAATATGTAAGTACAAACAACATTAGAAATAGACTCTTATTCATTCTTATGTATGGCGGAAATTAGGTGAATCGTCCAAGTCCATAACTAAAACTACAGTGAACAGTGAATAAATTTTTTGTTTAAGTCTTTTTTTTCGTCTCTTTACAGAATTAACTAAATATTACTTGAGAAATTTATGATGGAAAAGCTCAGCACAGAACAAAGAACCAAAGTTGTTCAACTTTACTTTGAAAGTCAGCATTTTATATCGAGACAGCAAATCATATCGAAATTTCTTTTATGTTCGAAATGCTCCTAGAGCTCCAAGAATTTACCGATTGGTTCAGCGTTTTTAGCATCAAAGGGCTGTCTGTAATCTTCCGCGGGCTGGAAGACCTCGTGTAGTTCGAAATGAAGTAACCATTGCTCGAGTGCAAGCAAGTATTGAGGAAAACCCCGAAATTTTCACCAGGCGATGTTTTCAGCGGTTAGAGATGTCTGTGAAATATTACTGCAGTCTTCTCAAGCCTTAAGAAGGTGTTAGCAAAAATGTTGTTTCGATGGAAAAAGAGTTTACTTGCTTGAGTCACTGCATGAAAAGTCTTTGCAAAGAATTTTACATATGTTACATCTTTTCCCATATAAGATGCAATTAGTTCACGAGTTAAAACCAAATGATGCACAAGAATGCATTCACTATGGTCGTCGTTAACGTTAATTATGCGCCACCCTTTAGTTATCAAAAAGGATATAGAATGTGTTTCTCAATGGCAATGGGCTGACACGTTTTTTAAACTGACTATTAATTAATGGCGATCCCGAACATCACTTTGAAAAGCTTTTACTAAATTACGCGACCGCTCGAAGTATTCTTCAGACACACCGACGCACGGTGGGGCCGATTTACTGAAAAGTGGAAAAAATTCAATATCTCAAGAACAGATTAGCATAGAAACCTGGGGCCAGTCTTATTCGACTCAGAACAAAAAAAATACATTAAGTTCAACAATGCTTATATACATTTTGAAGAAAATTAATGAACTAATGAGGAAATAAAAGCCTATTGGCAAAGTAAAAATTTCTGAAATTTTTGTCCTTATCAAAACAAGTTGTAACAAGAATTTAGAGTGTATATATAATCTAAATAATGTGTACAGTACCTAAATCAAAGAAGCATAAGACCGAACAATTTGTAAATATTAAAACCCGGAATTCAAAGTCAAATGTTGTTCAAATTGAAAATATACGATTTTGAATTCAAGAGACTTACCTGTATTAACAGCTCCTTAGCTGCGTCACTGATTTCCAGGTGTTTTATCTTTGGTCCACGTCTCATGCTCGTGATTAAAGGATCCGATGTCTCCAGTAGCTTGTGGAACACGTCTTCGTTGGTTGATATACGAGACATTTTCCGCGAATTTCTGACCCTGAATGCTTTGTAGTCTTTGTTCCTACTTTCTTGGGCCTCTTCCGATAATATTCCGAGGGGGAGAATTGAGTTCTCCACTATGTCAACCCCATGGATCAAAATCTTATGCACCGTGGATGGCATGTAGTATCATAAATACTTCTCAATTGCCATCTCTGCTGTTTGTTTTGAGAACAGGCTGAATTTTTCGGGGTCGGTCATTGCATTGCTATTTATGACTTCTAATATGGTAGCGATCCGGTTGATTAGAGTTTCGTCGGCTACCGTTATTGCACTTGTGACCGTGCAATCATGGAAAAAACGACTTCTACAGCTAGACTGAACTCGAATTAGAAGTCTTTTCAAGTGTGGGCATGTATTATATGAGCCAGCTGGGTAAACAAAATAGTGCAACAAGTTCAAGTGCAAGTTCTTGGCGGTGTTATGATCGGATAGGCAGATAAAGGCAGATGATTTTTGTTCTAATCTTCACTTTAACTCATCTAGTTTGAAAAGTGACTATCAACATCTCGGAGGAAGCCGGAGCTTTTTTCGTAACCATAGCTGTTCTCAATTATTATTTGAAATTCGTAACTTATAACGTTGTAAAGCGCTCTAATATTTTTTTTGCCAAGTTTTTTTGCCAGTTTTGACTAAGGCCATAGTAGAGCAGGGAAAAAATTTGATAATTTTTTCTCCCTCTTTCACAATTATATGCACTCATTTATAGTAGAGTGTAATTTGGTCAAACTTCCATTATTCTGACAGTTGGCCTAAATTAATGGGAATACCCTTGAAACAGTGAAAAAAATCATGTTGTTCCTTAGTCCTGCAGCTATAATAGAGTGAGAATCACAAACTTTCGCTTTCGATAATCGATTTTTTTTCGCCTTGGCCCCAGTGTGCGACGTGATCGCCGCTTAAATAAACACATTTGATGGTTGTATCAGGGCGGAAATCCACCATCATAAATGTAGTGCTATGGCCGATTTTTGAAGGTGTACTCACTGAATATAAGCCAACGATATATCCGTCAACAGCAGGGTAACAAATTATTACACTTTGAATAAGTTTAGGGCACCCAAACATAAGCCAAAAATTTGCTTTTCTAGAAAACTGTATTTTATGAATGTGTAATCGATAGAATTCATTTCCATCAATAATCAAACGCTTCAACTACATTTATGAAATTGCAAACATCCTACGCACACGTTACGTATAATTTGTTAGCGAAATTAAAGAATTTTATGGAAAATATATTGGAGTAATTGAGTAGTTTATTAGAATATGCTGCCAAAACAAACCACAAATTCCAAACGAACATTTGTTAATAAGCGTTTGCTATGTGTTTTATATATTCGAATAATATTATTCGATTATATAGCAAAATAACCAAGGAATTAAGAAAAATACCCAAAACCTTGAATATCGAAGCATTAATAATAACAAATATTAACCTCAATTACTGTGGAAGAAAATAGGCGTTTGCTTCAATTACAAGAATGTATGATTTTCCATAGGACTTTGCAATCAATTATATCCTCGAATGTTAATGACAGGAAAAAGCGTAGTCATTATCATAATTTCAATAATAGCATAAAGCGAAGTAGAGGCAGCTGCTGTGAAATAGTTATTGGTTAATGGCAATTGGTTAATGGTTAAAAGTATAACACAGTGCAACATTTTGAAGGTCATCGTCTGGTGCCACCTTGGAACCCGGATATTTTTGAAGTATATACCGAAACTAAAAAAACCCCCAAAGGACTTGGCCCCAAGACATCGAAATTTTTTTTTTAATGGATACCCCAATGTTTTCACCCCAGCACGATTTTTTGAAAAAAAGGACCATTTTTACGGAGTCCATATTTCATAAACCGTTCGGAATTTTGTTTTTTTGTCTTCAGCAAAGTTGTAGATCTAAACAAGAGCAAAAAACCCCTCAAATAGACCGACCCAAAAAAATTGCAAAAATATGTTTTTTGATAATTGCGAATAGGCCAGGGAAAAAGGTAGTGTGATAACGATCAGCAAGCAGATAAGGTGTTTTTAAAGCTTTGATAAAAGTGCGAAAAAACATTTTTCAAGCAAAATATAAAACAGTGAACGCAATATGGAAAATAGCCGGTGTAAAAACATTGATCATTTTTGTTTAGTTTGTGGCCATATGGTACCTACAAGTGTACAAAGGAAAAAGTCTACTCCGGAATTTAAGCTAGCTTATACAGGCTATTTCGATGAGGTTTATCCAAGCGGTGAAGACTATACGCCAAATACAGTATGTGGCACTTGCTACTCCCGCCTTTTGGATTGGCACCATCGACGAGATAGAAATTTGAGTTTCATGAAGCCGATGGCGTGGATAAAAGACGAAAATGGACACGTCGTATCCAGGTGTTATTCATGCATCAATTACTCCCCTAAGTCAAATAAACAAACGTTGAAGTGCGCTTATACTGGCATACTTCCGATTCCAATGCATGATGGTGCCGAACCACCCAAGCCTCCGAGTCCGGATGCTATGTCCACATGGACAGCCAATACGGCTTTCACCAAACAAACCGATTTCCAAGATGCCGATTATGAGCCTGATATTGCAGACGATAAACTAAAACCGCTCGCACAAAACGAAATGGACTATCTTGTGGCTAAGATGGGCTTATCACAGCGGAATTCAGAGTTTCTAACCTCATTTTTGAAGCGCAGAGGTCTTACAGAGCGTACCGTTAGTGCCTCATCGTACCGGAGCCGTCAAACCGAGTTCCAGAAATTTTACACCGTCGATGCAACGAACACGTTTACCCACTGCACTGACATCGAAGGTTTAGTAAATCAGTTGGGAATGGCGTATGCTTCTGATGACTGGCGATTGTTTATTGACGGGTCAGTTTCAAGTTTAAAAGCTGTGTTGCTGTTTAAAACAAACAACAAGCCTTCAATTCCATTAGCATATGCCACTAATATGAAGGAAACCTATGAGACTTTGGGTAATATATTGATGAAAATCAAATATGAGGAGAACAAATGGAAAATTTGTTGCGATCTAAAAGTCGTCAACATAATACAAGGTACTATTTTGTATTTGTGTTTAGTAGTATCCTTTCTCAAATGCTCCTCTTTCAGGAATAATTTCAAAGAGTGGTTTCCCTAACTACTTTTGCTTTATTTGCGATTGGGATTCACGATACAAAGGCAATCAGTATAAGCGCACAAACTGGAGAGCAAGAGATGACGTGAACGAAAAAAACCTTAAACTGAAAAATGAACCGTTGATAAAGGACACTAGTGATATATTACTGCCGCCACTCCACATTAAATTGGGAATCGCTTCAAAGTTCATCAAAACTGCTGTTAAAAGTAGTGCTGAAGTTTTTGATTGCTTGAAAACCATATTTCCGAAACTGAGCGAGGCAAAAATTAAAGCTGGTAATCATGTAATCTTAATTATAATTAGTTTTATATCTGACTTGGCTGATCCCGCTTTATCTATATAGATATTAATTTTTGATAATACATTTTTTTTACATTCTACAGGTGTCCTGACTGGGCCAGATATCAGGAAGTTAATGAAAAACGAATCATGAAAAAATTAATGAAAAAATTGAATGAATCCGAATCAGATGAACAAGGGGAGCGATTCCACCAGATCACAATGCCAATGGAAAAAAGGTTCAAAGGCAAGAAGCTGGACGCAATGCTCTCTGAGGTTTGTTGGTGGAGCCACAAAGTATGCCTGTATGAGGATGATGACGTGGAAGACCCAGGAGACACTGGACTTAGAGATGTGTCTTTGGATCCTCTATCTTCTTCTAGCAGTGCAGTGTTAGACCATGACCTTCAACCACCACCAAAAAAATTTAAACCTTAACAGTCATCAGTAGCGATAGCAATTGTTTGTTATTTATTTATTTATTAGGTTAAAATGATATTTTTTCCTATTTTGATAAATTTCATATACATCGAAATAAATTTTTTGGTGAAAACATCATAAAAAATAGCCTTTTTTCCCATATTTTTGCAATTTTCATGCACTGGATGCAATTTTTTTGGGTCGGTCTATTTGAGGGGTTTTTTGCTCTTGTTTAGATCTACAACTTTTCTGAAGACAAAAAAACAAAATTCCGCACGGTTTATGAAATATGGACTCCGTAAAAATGGTCCTTTTTTCAAAAAATCGTACTGGGGTGAAAATATTGGGGTATCCATAAAAAAAAATTTCGATGTCTTGGGGCCAAGTCCTTTGGGGGTTTTTTTAGTTTCGGTATATACTTTATACTTCAAAAATATCCGGGTTTCAAGGTGGCACCAAATTATGTGTTGCACTGCGTAATAAGACAAAAGCTATACCCAAAATCATACAAGAAAAAGCAAATATAAATTTAGAACCCTTTAAAAGAAAGAAATTTCAAAGTAACCATTCAAATGCGATAATGAAAGTGCTAAAATTCAAAATAATATAATTAGAACAGTTTTGAAAATATTTTTT
>JAHXMU010000721.1:730040-750698 GCA_019455685.1 Philornis downsi | reverse complement strand
TAGTTCATCAGGAGTTCTTACCTCAAGGTCGCGCGGTAAATAAGGAGTATTTCCTTGAAGTTATGCGCCGTTTGCTTGAAGCAATACGAAAAACTACCGAAATTGTTGAAAATATTCATGGCTTTTGCATCATGATAATGCACCTGCTCACTCATCTTTGCCTGTTAGAGATTATTTCGCCAAAAACAACATCATAATCAAGCCTCAGCCACCAGATTTGACCCCCTGCAATGTTTTCCTGTTTCCAAGATTGAAAAGACCCATGAAAGGACGGCGTTTTGCGACGATAAAAACCGAATCGCTGAGAGAACGCAAGGACGTACCAAAAAGTGCATGCCAGAACTGCTTCGAGGATTGGGGAAAAAAAACGCTGGCACAAGTATGTACACAATGTGTGCATTTTTTTCTTTTATCAATCAACGACTTTAGCTTTTTTTTAAATCTGTTGACAAAAATAAGAAAACGGTATTTTGTGTTGGGTTGGTTTCTAAAATCCATCAATTTGTACTGCACAAAATATTAAAATGAATAATCATTCCAGTAATTCTAAGCAATTACATTGTAGATAATTTCAACGGTTTTAATATCAACCTAAGGATTATGGAGATTGTACTGTGAAGTTATGGATTTTCACATCAACTTTGGTTTGATTGACAAATTATTGATATATCGTTTCACATATGACCTACTAAGCAAGGGACTTCAATTTGATATGTATTTGCCTCTAAAAAGCGTCATTATCGATACAACATTGGGTATCCTCTTTCAGGTTTATAAATTAATTATTGATCAAACCAGATACCTCTTTTTCACCTTAATAGATGGAGACCTAAATAATGATTCGAAGAATAAAATTTTATATTAATTTAAAAAATGAAATGAAATCGAAAAAAATCATAACGTCAAAAGAAAAAGTTCGCTAACTCTAGAAGTAAACAAACCGATAATTAAAAATTAAACCAGAATTAAAAATTAAATTAGAAAAAAAAAATAGCCAATATCAAATACAATATCAATATAAAAAATAGCCACAAAACTAAAAATGAGTTGCTGAAAGTTAAATCATTACTCACCAAGATTAAAAATGTCCAAATCGAGAACGCTAGAAATAGAAGTAATTCAGTATTATTATTAGTAATACAATAAATAACTAAAAAAGTAAATCAAAAGCATGCAAAAAACCTACTTTACTGAATGTGAAAGACTAGAAACGTGCTATTGAATGACGCTATATTAAGAATCTCAAATAACTTTTTCCAAATGCCGTTATTTGGGCTTTTAAAAATAAATTAATTTAAATAATAACCACACTCGGTGGCGCATTACTGTCCGAAACATTGCTTCTAGTACCTATTTCTTCAGCTAATTGTGCGCAGAAGCAAAGCAAAGCACTTGGAATTATTCTCTACGGGAGGCGTATAATAGATAAGGATGTCTATTCCAGTCGCCACCTAGGAAGAAGATTGTGCTAGATGATTGATGGTACTAGACAGACTGCTCTGAAACCACCCTTCCTTTCTATGAACCGGCAAACTTCCATATGTCCTTTAGGCTGTTTTTTCAAAATGGGTTAAAAAAGGAAGCAAAAACAGGGCTGCAAATATATTGTAGAGGTTCCTGCATGTAATACAATATCATTTTCTTCCTTTTTTTTCTGTCTAGAACAGAGAAAACTGATCTAAAGGGTGATTTTTTAATCATAGTTTTTCCACAAATCGAATAAAACACTCAAATTTGCGTCATATATTAAAATTTTTTATTGGGATCGATAAATTGGTCTATGTCATTTAATTTTTAAAGATAATTCCATGTAAATGTCGTCCTCGCCTCCGTCTCAAATTGTCCATTCAGAATTTTTCGTCACTTTTTCGAGTATTTCGGCCTGTATTCCACGAATAACGCGTGTTTTGTTACCCTGTAAGGCTTCAACAGTGTTCGACTTGTCCACATATACTAACGACTTGACATAACCTCACAAGAAATAATCAAGAGGCGTTAAATCACAAGATCTTGGGAGCCAACTCACAGGGCCAAACCGAGAGATAAGCTGCTCACCAAATTCATCCCTCAATATATCCATTGTTTCACTAGCAGTGTGGCATGTTGCGCCGTCCTGATGAAACCATATGTCAACCAAGTTCAACTCAGTCAATTGGGGCAAAAAAAAAATCGCGTATCATGGCTTGAATCGTTCGCCGTTGACGGTAACGTTTCTTCCATGGACGTCTTTCAAGAAAAATGGACCGATGATGCCACCAGCCCATAAACCATACCAGACTGTCATTTTTTCATTCATGTATGGCATGTGGCTGTTCATCACTCCAAATGCGACAGTTTTGCTTGTGTACGTATCCGTTCAGCAAGAAATGAGCCTCATCGCTGAACACAATTTGTCGATAAAACAGTGGATTTTCACTGAGCGAATTTTGATAATAAATTTCAACGATTTGCAATCGTTGCTCGTTTGTTAGTCTTTCCATGATGAAATGGCAGACATTTTGTACATTTTTCACTTTGACAGATGACGTTTGGACACCGTTACCAACCAGTGCTGCCACCCTGAAAAACTGAAATCTTAAAAAATCACCCTATATATTGAAAGTTATACTGGACCAAGATATTCTTCAAATAAATTTTGAAAGAGATTCCACTAGATTTTATCGAAGGTCAAAATACATTTACTTTAAACTCCATTTAGCCTTCTTATATAAAAGCCCATTCAAATAAATATTATTCTTGAAAATAAACAGCTTGTGTATAATACGTAAATGAATTAAATTAGAGTGTAGACTTTTGATCATAAAAGGATTAACATCCTAGCGTCCAAAATGATTCGACGCTACTTCGAAGAAGAATCATTTTTTCGACAAATTTCATGGACATCGATTTTGATTTAGTTACGAGAATGGACGAATTTTTCTAAGTATTTAACCTCTCTTAAATAAAAGTCCATTAAAAAAATATTTTTCTTGAAAATAAACAGCTTGTGTATAATAAACAAATGAAACAAATTAGAGTGTAGACTTTTGATCATAGAATAAGTAACATCCCAGCATGCAAAATGTCTTGATGTTAGATCGAGAAAGAATAATTTTTTCGACAAATTTTATCGAAATCGATTTCGATTAATTACAGTTACGAAAAAAAGAGCGAATTTTTCTATGTATTTAGCTCTCTTAAATAAGAATCCATTAAAATAGATATTATTCTTGAACATAAACAGCTTGTGAATTATATACAAATGAAATAAATTAGAATGTAGACTTTTCATATCACAGAATGAGTAACATCCCAGCGTGCAAAACATCTCGATGTTACATCGAGAAAGAATAACTTGTAAGTAAAATTTTATTGAAATCGATTTCGATTTAGTTACGAGAATGCTCGATTTTTTCTACGTATCGTGCAACGTGACATAGAGTTGAAATATTGTGCACTTATCGATGAAGTATTTAATCGAAGTTTAATTTGTTTTTCGGTTCTGAAAGTGCCACATATCGATGCGAAATCGATTCGACAGCTGATTGAAAAATAATTCTATAAACTCATTTTTTGTGGATTAATAAAGCAGATTCCAAAACAAGTGATTTTTCATTGCTAAAAATGAAAATGCGCTGAAAAAGACTTTGTAAAAAAGTGTTTCTGTCCCATAACTAGTCTGTTTTATATTCATTGGTGATTGCCCAAATTTTTTAAACAGCTTTGATTCAAAAATTGTTATGAATTTCTACTTTCTCGCATGTATTTTTATGCTGGGAGTTTCGTTTATAAAATGCAGTAAAACAGTACTGTTTCTGTTGCCTACTTCAATATTGTTAAACTACTATGAAATAACCTAAATTCTTAGCATTTAATGACATAAAATGCATAAATATTTATGATCCATTATTCATGGTTCTCAAACCATTCTAAAGCAGTAGAATTATTGTACCCCTATAAAAAGAAAATACTTTCTTAACATTCCAATTTAAAATATTCATTGAAAACTATTAAAAAACATATTGCTATTAATATCAAAATGATTTCAGTACATGAGAATGATTGCAAATGACTGCTGTATTTTAAAAATAGTTAAAAAACTGAAAAAACTTGTTTTTCCGGCGAAACTCTGGCGTACTCGCTAACATTCAACACGTACAACATGTTTTCTTCAACGTTGGCAATTGCAACATGTTGCTTTGGAAATACCGCAACAAATATGAGTTCAACAATTATTTTTAGGTATTGTGCTGTGTAGCAACACATGTTGCCTGCCGTACAAAGTTATTTATAAACATGTTGACAGCACTCTTGTGGCTATTGGAGGCAGTTAAAAACGTCACCAGCAACAAGCAGAGTGGCGCAGTGGAAGCGTGCTGGGCCCATAACCCAGAGGTCCGAGGATCGAAACCTTGCTCTGCTATCACACGTAGGATGGATAAAGTTTCACAAACGATATCCCTGCTCTCATCGTTTTGATTTTGCAATTTTATTTTTAGCATGTATTAAATTAAAATTTCTAAAAAAAAACCTGAAATATATACCTGTATATATATTTAATACAC
This sequence comes from Philornis downsi, assembly GCA_019455685.1. Lineage (NCBI taxonomy): Eukaryota > Metazoa > Arthropoda > Insecta > Diptera > Muscidae > Philornis > Philornis downsi. The sequence continues at coordinate 746,154 of JAHXMU010000721.1, read as the reverse complement.
AAAATGGGCAAATACGCACACACACATGCTATATTATATACGAGTACCTTAAATTCAACAAAGTTGATGTAAGCTGATAATTGATCTCTAAAGGATTCATTAATTGCCTTACCTGAATATTGGAGATAAAATCACAATATTTAAAAAAAAGATTTCAGAATGAAGCTTTAAATGAAGGCAATTGGATTGGTTCGAACACAAAAATGGATATACGGCTAGCCAATTAACGATAAAAGCTTCCAAATGGAAAAATTGCCTTCAAAATGTTAAAACGAAATACGTCAGAAGAATCAGAAATATAAAAAATAAAGCTAAAGAAAAGAAATTTTAAAAAAGACATTAAAAAAGGCTAAAATTAGAAAATCTCCATAAAAAAGCCGAATAAAAAAACTATGAGTCTATATAGAAAGGAAAACTTTTGTAAACCCCCATCCGGAAAAAAATAAAACTCGAAAAAATGGTCCACATATACTTCTTTTTGTTTAACCTGCTTATATATAATTCAATACAAATCGGTTTGTCAGACACAAGCTTTTATATCGTCCATCCGATTGCGTTGAGATTTTGGTTAATCTGGAATACTTGTCTGAGTTTGTTTGTAGTGTTCTCGTTCTTAGTCTTAGAAAAGTTCCAAATAAAGTCTCTGTTAGCACCAAGTATAGGAATTTTATCCTTTGTTTCGATTTACTTAGAATATTTTTTAAAAACTTTGTTTTACTAGTTTAAGTCAAAATTTTATCTGTGATATCAATTCGCGACTCCCGACCTTCGGGCAAGTATTCCCTGGTAATGTCATCAGGCATCCATTTGATGGTAGCTAAAGTGAGTAGACGACTAGTTAAGAAACCTAAATGGTATGCTAACACCGATACGTCTTAGGCCAGTAGGTAACTTCTGTTTCTGAAACTCAACTTACCAGCCTAATGGTCGTTGGCAGCCCCAACGCTAGATGCAGTGGCCTGATAAGCCGCTCATCTTAAATAAAATTTATCATGAAAACACCGAAGAAAATAAAATGAACCCCCCCTAAATGCTGACGACCCCTGCAAACGTTATAAGGACGATATGCACCTGGAGTATCCGCACTCTTTACAGAGAAGGTCTCTCTATCTGACTAGCGGATGTCCTCGATAAATATAAAGTTAACATTACCGCCATCCAGCAGATGCAATGAGCAGGACAGGGATGTACTCGGCGTAAAAACTGCGACATTTACTGCCACGCAGAAAGCCAAGAATTCGGATGTGAATTTGTTGTGGGAAAGAGACTGAAACACCTTGTCTCGCGGTTTATCAAAGCGAAATATTTTGTTATTACATTGACCTGCGTACATGCCCCGATGGAAGTGAAAGACGAAGAGACCAAAGATACATTTGATGAGTGCCTAGAAGAAGCGTATGACCATTGCCCTGGCCACGACATTAAAATTGTTCTGGGAGATTTTAATATCAAAGTATGAAAGGGAGATAAATCCGTCAATTCGTACAATTGTTCTTCTTCTTCATAGGTAGCAACAATATTAGACATCCTTATCTATTATATGCCACACGTAGAAAATAATTCAAAGCACTTCGGTCTTCTGCGCTTCTTCTCCAATTAGTCACACCAAGTTTCGATAGTATTCCAAAAGTCTGGTCCTTCAAACAGTGTTTTGGTCTCCCTCATCTACGCCGTCCATCGAGTTCGTTGTCGAAATCTTTACGTGCTGGAGCATTTGTGTCCACCCGCATATGAGCCAACCAACGCAACCGCCATATATTGATGCGCTGGGCCACGTCGATGTCGTAATACTCATATAGCTCATAAAGCTCGTCGTTCTTGCGACTCCGATGCTTTCCGTTAACGATGATAGGTCCATATATTTTCCGGAATATTTTTGTCTCGAAGACTTACAGATTAATCCGCTTGCGTCATAACTCAAAATTCTGTGCCTTACAGCAAGACGGCTAAAAACCGCGTCTCGTACGGTCGGATTTTTGTTTCTCCAGAGAGGGCTTTATCATTGAATCGCTTGGGTAGCTCATAGTAATACTCTCTTTAAGCTTCAGATATTCATAAACTTAGTACTGGGAAGTATCAGCGTCGCATGAATAATGAGCTGTATAAGCTACATGCTGACATCGACGTTGTCAAACGCATTGATATACAGCGATTGCGTCGACTGGGTCATGTTGTGAGGATGGACCCAAATGTTCCGGCATGGAAAGTTTTCGACAACGAACTCGATGGACGGCGCAGAAGAGGGCAACCAAAACTCTGTTGGAAGGACCAGACTTTTGAAATACTGTCGAAGCTAAGTGTGACGAATTGGCATATAATAGATAAGGATGTCTATTCCAATTGGCACTTAAGAAGAAGAAGAACTACTGGGACGGAAAGTGAACAGAGTTGTCACTTTCCTTACGGCACCGTACATTTAAATTGGAAAAGTTAACTAAAATAGGTACTTCATCTATAATTTATAAACGAAGGATTTCGGAAAGTTATAATTTTTCTTCTTTTGCTGTGTTTTAATGCAGAGCATTGTTTTGGTAAGAAATTAGCGCCTTCTAGCAACTGAACTTCCGGCATCCCAATGCAAAATGAGGTGTACGTAAGTCAGTTCACTTAACTGAAATGTTAGTACTGGTTAATCAACTTAGAGGTTAAAAGTTATAGAATAAACTATTGTACTGAGAAGTTTCATTTCATATTTTTTAAAAAAGTCATCTTGGATTTGTATATAAATCCACCTATAGGTGGATTTGTACGAAATTATTTTCCTATGTTTTTTCTTATCTTTACGAAATTTATATTAAAACAAAAGAATGGAAATAAAACACGAATCAGGAATATAAAAATGAATATTCTTTTTTGTCACAATCAGACTATCGTTTCTAACCATAGAACTATTGGCATCGCAGACCAAAGAATTAAAAAAATTGAGTGCATATGCCTTTTCAAAAAACTAAGCACCGCAGTGATCCGATGCCATGGATCAATTTCCCCAATTTGTGTCACATTTAAATTAACACGTTGTATTTTATGCATAACTTAAATGTGCATTGACATGTCTGAAAATGTTAATATTTTTGAAGCATTTGACCCATTAATTTGGTATTAATACACACTTAAGAATTACTTAACACCTCATCTGTTTCGAGTCAATTTCCAGAATCATTATCTCCTTTGTTGTCAACAAAATGAGGTTAAACGTACCGAAAATAGCAGAAAACCATTAAGGGGAAACATTTTTCAATTAAATGTATATTTAACGAAATGCATAAAACTCAACAAAATGATATTAAAATGTTACACAAGATAATAAAAATAATATTAAAATAAAATATACAAAAATAGAAAATTCTGATGAACATCAATTTTTTTATAGGTGAATGTTATTTCGATTGAAATAGAAATAGAAATATTCTGTGGAGGAACATTTTGGATTCTTTCAAATATATTTCACTTTCCGGCAACAGCATAACAAACATTTTCTATCTCTATTAAGATATCGTATTTGAGCAATTTTAAAAGAAATATATAATCTGTCCAATAGCTCATTATATGAATATTTCTTATTTTACTGGTTTCAATACGACTAAATTGCCCCACTTTTAACGAAATAGCATAAAATAATTTGAGACAATACACTCAATTTAAAGAACCAATTAATTAAGAAGTGCTTCTGTATTTATATTTGTATTAAAATTTTGCTTTATTTCATATTTTAAGCTGTGTAAATGTTTCCAAATATTTCTATTATACGTCAAAGTGAAAAAATTGTTCCCGAAAGGTTGACAGCATTTTTACAATGTATTTCGAGCAAATAAATATTAAAATTAGACACTGACAACTTATTTTTAACAAGCTTAAGTAAAATGTGCGCAAATGTGGGGAGACATCATTACGTGATGTTAATTTCGAAAGACAATACAATTAAAGAAATTACGGCAGTTATTGAGGATATCACAGACTGGCCCCCACCGGCCAAAAAAGATGTTAGAACAGAGATATCAAGGATAACTAAGCTAGAAATGTCGATAGCCTTCAATAAAGCTATTTAATTCCAGTGGAATTGTGTGCTACGACTAAGCAAGAATCTGGCTTTTACCCATTGCCGGGGCTGCAATATGAAAGACTAAACATGATCTATCCGACGTGATTGGACCTTATCAATATGATTTTAGATCTGGTAAATAAACAACTAACTAATATTTACTATGCGATAAATCCTGAGAAAGCGTTAAGGAAAGCAGATTGACGCGCATAATATTTTAGTCGACGAAGAAGCTACCTCCGATAGCTCGACGAAACGGATACGTCTTCGGCGCTGTTCTGGGTAAAAAAAAAAACTCCTTCAACATTTTTAAATAACAGTACCCAATGAAAGTTGACAGTAGCACGATTCGTGCGTTACTCTGTACCTGTTTGCAAACAGTATTTTTCTCTTATTGCCGTAAAATCATCCACAATTTCAAAATCATATTTGCGTCCCATAAGATTTGGTTCTACTCTCTTTTACCTCGAAGTCCTATTCAATAATTAAGAAGGTCTCCCCGTTTTCGGTCAATGATGCCAATATCATTAGCAAGTTGCAAGTTGCAAGTTTCAAGTTGTTTTTTTAAGATTGTAGAATTTCTCATTAACATTTCTATTAATACGTTGAAATGACCGTTCGATAGACCATTGTTCTGGCTAAGACAGTCTGTTGCGAAATGTCTCAATAATATCTTTGCCTGTCTTTAGTGGAGACCTCGTGCCGGACAAGGTCATTCTAAAGGGTGGCGCATAAGTAACGTTAACTGCGACTATATTGCATGCGTTCTTGCCCATCATTTGATTTTAACTCGTGGATCAATTGCATCCTATATGGGAAAAAGATGTAACATATGTAAAATTCTTTGCAAACACCCCCTAGACATCTCTAACCGCTGAGAACGTCGCCTAGTGGAAGTTTCGGGGTTTTCCTCTATACTTGCTTGCACTCGAGCAATGGTCACTTTATTTCGAACTACACGAGGTCTTCCAGCACGCGGAATATCACAGACAGCCTCCTGTTGCCCAAAACGCCGAACCAATCGGTAAATTGTTGGAGCGCTGGGAGCATTTAGAACATGAAAGAAATTTCGATGTGATCTAAATAATCGAATACTGACTTTCAAAGTAAAATTGAACAACTTTGGTTCTTTGTTCCGTGTTGAGCCTTTCCATCATAAATTCCCCAAGTATTATTTAGTTAATTCCGTAAAGAGACGAAAACAAAAAGACAAACAAAAAATGTATTCACTAATCAAATCTTAACGTTGCTTATGCAACACCCTGTAGTTGAAATTTTTAGTACATTCGGTTAAGTGGCCACTTTTGAACAACTGGGTCGTTTAATGAATTGGTTTGAAAGCGCACTCGAGTTGTGTTTTTAGTTCGGTTCAAAACAAAATATTGGTTTCGCATATAATTCATATCACGTAAACCAGAAAAAAAAAAATTACCAAAAAATGTAAACAAAACACGAATTATTTATAATCCCGTATATAAAAAGTGTAGATCAATTTGAGTCTGGAAGTAGATATGACTAGATATCATCAGATCCGTAAAATGGTTATATCTAACAGGATCAGATTACATTGAAACATATAAAATTGTAGCTAATTCTAATCCGGAATTTATTCCAGATCTAACCCTATCTGCTAGTTTCTAATTCTTAGATCGAAGCTGACATAAATTTGTTTCTATTCTAATCTAATCTAATTGTCTCTCTTTTGAATGTCATACAATTTGATATGGGAATAGATGATTTATTTAAATACTTACTGTGAAACCAAAAAAGTGGTTGCATTTGATGACAACAGATTAAACAAAGAATGACCATAATCTTTCCTAAATATCGTACGTCACATTTCCGGCGTATGACAATTTTGATATCGTTCTGCTCTGAAGTCTTGATACCGAAACGACATTTTTGTGGAAAGATGATATCATAAATCTAGATTTTAGGTCGTAAAAACTACGATAAGTATTCATCACAAACGGTAATTATTGCCAAACAGGTGATTTCGCTACAACATCATAACGATATGGTTTAGTTTTTATGACTCTTATAAAGGCTGTCCCAACAAGAACGCAAGATTTAAATTTTAAATAAAACGCAGATATTAAAAAAAAAAATTGCGAAACTTTATTATATCGTAAAGTAGACAGAATGAGGTTATGTATGGAACAACACATCGGGCAGATGGCCGCCGCGGCTTTGCTGGCTTACACGCGATCTTTTAATGACATTTTCAATGACCATTTTGCATAAATGCTGCGGTATTTCTTTAATGCAGCGTCCAATTTCCTCAAACAATGTAATACCCATGCACCAGTTTGGGTTTCGTAAGGGTCATGGAACGATAGAACAAGTACACCGTATAGTAACCCAGATCAGAAAAGAATTCGAAGATCGGAAATATTGCTCAGCTCTCTTTATAGACATCTTCCAAGCCTTTGATAAAGTGTGGCATGAAGGCCTTATTCACAAAATAGTCTCTTTTCTACCGGCAAATACCCACAAGCTCCTGGAGAGCTATCTAAAGGATCGATCTTTTGTAGTAAAATCGAAAGACTCTGTTTCAACTCAAAAAAAAAAATTCAGCAGGAGTTGCGCAGGGCAGTATACTAGGCCCTATACTATATACCATCTACACCTCTGACATGCCTGTTCATTCTCTAATTCAAACCTCGAACCTCACTAGCACTTGCCCGTTAATTTCTTCTAGACAACTGCAGTCTCATATACATACCTATACATACATTAGAATCTTGGCTCGAAAAGTGGAAGATAAAAGTAAATGCCACTACACAAGGATTTAAACATTCCTTATATTTCCGAGGAAATAAGAAAATTAAGCAGGTCATATGTATCGAAGTTGTCCTCCCACTCAAACCCACTCGCTCAAAACCTTCAACATTTGCCCGGTCATATACGGCTAAGAAGAAAGGACACGCTAGACTTGGTCCGGTGATAAAAAGTTCGGCTCACCAAAAGTAAGATCCGGCAATGGCAGTATACTTTAGTTTAAGATATGATTAAGATTTGAATACCTATTGTAAATTTCAAAAGAAAGATTCAATAAAGAAAATGAATAGAAAAAAAAATTCCTCTTTTAAGACTTGATTCGTCGTCGGCTTATTCGCGTAAACCATCGACCTCAAAAAACCCCAAAGAAAAAAGTCTAATGGTGTTAAATCGCACGATTAAGGCGGCCAATTCTGGTCTCCAAAACGCGAAATAACACGACCGGGAAACGACTGATGCAGCAATTGAGTTGTTTCTCTGGCTGTATGACATGTGGCGCCGTCTTGTTGAAACCACATGCCCTTCACATTCATTTCTTCAATTCTAGGCATGAAAAAACTGGTTATCATTTCACGATACCGAACACCATTGACTGTCTTGCGTTCTTGTTGGGCCACCCTTTACAAATGAATGACATCCAGTGATAGTAATTTCAAAAGGACAGTTTAAAAAATGGATTTTCTTCCACTCTACAACTGTCTACAGTAATCCATTTTCATTTTCATTTTAGCGTTTTCCCATTGTCGGACGTAATTAAGTTGTTTTTGGTCGAATTGTTTTTAACAATCTGCTAAATGTCCCATTTGACCACGCAACGTCGACAGATCTGTCAACAAAAATTCAAATTATGTGTTGTTGTTGGCAGCAAAACAATTTTTACGTTATTCTGTCTCATATGAGGGGTATCATGCGTGTTGTCAAAGTGTATACAAACATACGACAAATAATTCGCTTTTTCATATTCGTCGCAATTTTTTATTTAAATAATAATTTTTCGTCTAATTATTTTGGATATCGGCCAAACAGGGGGGGAGGCGAAACAAACTCAAAATGTGACACCAAAACTCATACAGACTGGGGGAAGTGTAAAGTTCTCATGTTTAGATTTTACACCTCATTGGTAGTCGGGTAGGCAGGCAGACATATCATCATCATTGGCTGTGAGACAACATTCAAAATCTGAATGTGAAATGTCAATCACCGATGCGACATCGAACAACAAGTGGCTGTTCCGACACTGACACTCAAAACATATAAATATTTATATTTGATTTGCACACAACATTAAGGGATAATGTGATATATGATCGTTTGAGCCATTTGGGTTCTGTCGACCAAATTATAAATGTCATCTACGCCTATGATATATTGGGCATTACCCTGAAAAGGCCTCTAATTTGATTTATTTAGTCGATTTTTTCGGCTTACTTCGATTATTCCCATTATCATAGAGTTTATGTTTATTTTCTATATATCTGCTAGATGGGTTCTATCATAAATTTTCCAGTGAATTTATGTGGTTGAGGGTCCACCAAAAATTATTCGATGACAACAGATTATATTAATGCGTGTTGTGTTGACAAAACTCTCTTTGGTGGGCTCTTAAAATTATAATTTATATTGTGTCAAATTTAAACGGAATATTTCAATGACATATAGAGTGCGACAATTTTTATCTTCGGGAAAATGTCAGAATGACAGCACAATTCAGACAAAATATAACTTTTTGGTTTAAGATTAATTAATTTTGCTTTTTTTGTGGTTTAAGATTAATTGTGGATTTCGGAGAAATTTGAACATTTTAAATTGAGCCGCTGTAGTAAACTATTTGCCTTGAAAAGTACTTTTTAAACAAATATCGATTTAATTAAAAACCGCTGCTTCGACATCATTTTGTAGCTAATACAATTTTATGTCAGCCTGTTCTCATTAAACTGTTCTATCGAAAAAATGAACATGAATTCATTATATGGCACTTAAGTTCTTCATATTTGAAAATCAATATAAGGTGAAACCAAGGAACACCTCAAAGATTCTCAAATGTTAAGAGCCAACTTTCTCTAATGGAGAAAGAGACATTCTTTTCTATAGAAACCATCGATCTTCTGCGCTCCTTCTTCAATTCGTCATACCAAGTTTTGATAGTGTTTTTTTTTTTTATTAAATATGCAATGAATTATATGAATCGTTTTAGAAATGAATTGAAATGAAAATAATTATTTGAATAACTCTTATAAAGGGTGGCGCATAAGTAATGTTAAGATTTATTCAATGTATAACTTCTTTTTTTCTGCTTTTATTTAACGTTGGCATTTTTAAAAATCTGCAATATTGTTTGGAAATATGTTCACTTTATGTTTTAAAGATAACATCTTTCAAATAGTGCTTATTGTTTGCTTCTACCTGAAGTGCTTTTTCCAAAGCATTTCCCATAACTTTTCTTAGAATTGCAGGTCCCAGCTCCCCAACTTCTTCTCGGATATTGGCTTTAAGTTGTTGGATGGTTCTTGACTTATTGCCATATACCTTACTCTTTAGGTAGCCTCAAAGAAAAATAAGCGTTAACCGCTAAATCAGGCGAAAGTGGTGGCCACTTAAAATCAGACAAACGTGATATTATACGACTGCCAAAAATTTCGCGCAAGATAGCCATAGTTGGAGGAGCTATATGAGCTGCAGCTCCATCTTATTGGAACCACAAATCCGGATTGTTCTACACCCCTGGCCTTAAAAAATTTTCAATCATTTCCCGGTATTGAATGTCGTTCACATTAACCACAACTCCTTCATCGTTTCCGAAAAAATATGATCCAATGATCCTCTCTGAAGTTATTCCACACCGTAATGTGCGTCTAAGTGGGTGCATTTGATCTTCAACAATTATCTTTTGTCGTGTTTTCTCGGTGTTTTCTAAGCACAATTCTTGCAAAACTGTTTTAGCTCGTGAACCAATTGCATCTTATATGGGAAGAGATGTAACATATGAAAATTCTTTGCAAAGACTTTTCATGCAGTGACGCAAGCAAGTAAACTCTTTTACCCTAAGACACATTTTTGCTAGCACCTTCTTAAGTCTTGAGAAGACTGCAGTAACATTTCACAGACATCTCTAACTGCTGAAAACGTCGCCTGGTGAAAGTTTCGGGCTTTTCCTCAATACTTGCTTGCACTATAGCAATGGTCGCTTCATCTCGAACTACACGAGGTCTTCCAACACGCGAAAGATCACAGACAGCCCTGTGTTGCCCAAAACGCTAAACCAATCGATGAATTGTTGGAGCGCTAGGAGCATTTCGAACATGAAAGAAATTTCGATATGATCTCTGTATCTAAATAATCGAATGCTGACTTTCAAAGTAAAATTGAACAACTTTGGTTCTTAGTTCATCATAAATTTCCCAGGTATTATTTAGTTAATTCTGTGAAGAGACGAAAACAAAAAGACTTAAACAAAAAATGTATTCACTCATTTTAAGGTTACTTATGCGCCACCCTATACAATTAGCTTAAATTGAATTACAAAATGAGCCCAAATAGCCAAACAAGTCTCAAATGTCTAACCCCATTCTCTTTTTCAGAAATGATCAATTCCCAGTTAGTAAATTACAATACGTAGGCCGAACGGGAATTCAGACCTCCCGGTTTCCAGATCCCTCAATTATGAATTGGACTCTAAGTTCCAAAAGGAAAAAGGCATAATATTTTACAGTTAGCATCATCGAATAGTATTTATGCTAGAGCGTTTAAGTTTATTAGCGCAAACATGATCCTTTCAAAGCAATCACTATATTTTGATGCGCTTGACCACCGCGAAGTGGGTATATAGGTCATACAGTAAATGGTTTATACGATGGCAATAATCTCCATTAGTCCATACATTTCTCGAGTATGCATCCGGTTGTATCATAACAGCAGCAAGTCTGGAATAATTGGAATTGTGCCAGTCCTCTTCAAGAAATTATTTTGTCAATAAATAATTTAATGACAACTAACACATGCGAATAAATTATTACGGGGGTTTTAGGAAAAAGAAAGCTCGCAAAAATATATATGTTTGTGGTCAAACCTATAATAAAATCTGTTTTTTAACAATGCTCTTCCTTCAATCTCCAGGCTGATATCATTAGTTTTATGCCCACTGCAGGTTGATGAATTCAGCCATAACCCCAAAATTTTAGTTATTACTTTTCATGCAGCGTCTCAAGCAAATAAACTCTTTTTCCATCGAAACAACTAACTGATAACGCATTTACCATAAAACACATTTTTGCTAACACCTTCTTAAGGCTTGAGAAGACTGCAGTAACATTTCACAATTTTCTGCCAATGATATTTATATGTATATCATCGGCATACGCAAGTGACATATGGCTTTTGTTACAGACTGCATATCTTTACGGAAGACTTCGTGTCAGTCAGCATAATCTTACATGGATGTATCGCTTCACAGATACACTAAATTCCACTTTTGCCATATCGGACTTTTTAATGCAGTTTATAGTCGACGGAAAAGGTGGGGTGTGTCGATTTGTTGTTCTGTTTTTGGTTCTTCTCCAGTCAAGCTGCACTAATAAGGTTCAAACAGGAAAGTTAAAATAGGCTTTAGTCTTCCACACATCACAGTCGACAAAAACTTATAAGTAAAAAACTGATACGATGATATTTGGTATATACACTATGATCGCTTTCTCTGAGCACAGAACATAATATAATTAAATTTAAATCATCTTCCAAATTATGTTTAATATCTGATGCATGCTTATTGTCAGCTCATCGATATTGGTATTAAACAGCTCAGCGCGTAAGGCATCAGCATCCGAAACTTTGTTATTCTGAAGTCATAATGCAGCCATTCTAATATCGTTTCGATTCTTTGTTCGGTAGCCTATGCTATCGTCGGTAATTGATGCCATTTCTTTATTTGTGTTGGCAATCGGACCTGATGGCCTGTAGAAATGCTCCCCCTATGATTGAAGCGTACTCTGGCTTTCTGCGACCAGATTTCGAACGGTGTTCTTGTAGGAGCAGAACTCTGTTACATTACCTTTAATTTATACCTTTTAGTAGAATTTTGAGTCTTCACCTCTATCCCTGTACTTTTCTATAACCGTGTTCTCCCACTTTATACACAAACGTTTCATTTAAATAGACGATGAGCCTCTCTTCTCCTTAAAGAGTAAACTGTATGAATTTCAATTGGCTGCAGCGTTGCCATGTATGAAACATCCTTTTCCTCGGACACGATACGACATTCGGTTATTCTTCCAACGGTTGTTTGAGAGCGATTTTTCATATCGAAATATGGGGTTTTCGGCAGTGGTCATTGAATGTGTAATATGGTGAGACTTTGTGCCAGATAAATCAAGATTATGAGTGTCTTGTCAAAGGAGTTAAACGAATTTGTTGGCATAGGCTTCGGTCACCCCGGAGATAGGTAGCTTAGCACACGTGCAGCTTTCTTTGTACTTGGTTACTTACATTTATCGCTCTATCCAATCTCGTGGGATATTGGCAATATATTTTCATATTATCGATATGGTTTTCTATATGTCGACCGACGCATTCACATATGGGAAACGTTTTTTAAAGTTTTATACAAAGTTTTTCCCCTTTGCGCCGGGATTCAGGCTAAAAATCATGCTATTTTCCTCAGTTTTGAACAAATACAGAGTTATCCATTTATTGGTTTCAAAACCGCTGGTCTGGCAAGGCTGCCAGTTGTTAAATACCTGCCTTCTGAAGTGTTATTTATTTAGTCAAAGGTTTGTTATTTACGAATATGGATCGTTTAACAAACCAAGAACACGTAAAAATAGTTGAAATTTACTACAAAAATGGTTATTTAAACGTGGGCTTTCAATCGAACAAAATTTTCTTCAGTGATGAGACTGAAATGTTATTTATTTAGTCAAAGGTTTGTCATTTACGAATTTGGATCGTTTAGGAAACGAAGAAGACGTAAAAATAGTTCAAACTTACTGCAAAAATGGTTATTCAAATGTGGGCTTTCAATCGAACAACATTTTCTTTAGCGATGAAGTTCATTTCTTACTCTGCGGTTACGTCATCAAGCAAAATTATCCACATATGGGATTCGGAGAACCTAGAAGTGATTGTAGTTGGCTTTTTAACAATCACTTCTAGGTTCTCCGAACCCCATATACGGATAATTTTGTTTGGTGCATCCGAAAAATTTACTGTTTGGTGCTCTTTATGGTCTGGGGGTATTATTGGGCTGTATTTTTTTACAATGAGGCTGGAGAAACCTCAAAAGGATCCACTGTTGCAGTCAATCCAGAGGCGGTAATTTAAATAACATTGTATTTTGTATATAATGGCAATGTCCGAGCATTATAATGAAATAAAAATTTCAGTGAGATCATAGCTTTATGTGTGTTTTATTTAACTTTACTTTTGAAACCGAAAAATGGATAACATTTAAACTTTGATAGAATTGAATTTCTGGGAGGTTGAACTTTGTCTATCCTCCATCTCGTCTACATATCAAGATGAAAGTGGATCACAAATAAGTTTTCAGTTGTTCAAACATTTCCATTATAAACAATAACTGTTTGTCTGTACTATAAAATATTCCGCAATACCCTCTTCCCGCCCATCCTTCTGCCACAAAACAATTACGATACAATCAAAACAATTGCGATGTATTAAGAATGGAATCAATCAATTTTGATTTGTTAATCGTGACTAATGATGCAATGACCGTTTTTATTCCTCTTGCTTAAATTTCCATCATGCCATTTACGCCTAAAAGCCACAATTAGTTGATGTTAACCAGAAACGAATTACTCTATAACGCCAGTAATGATGAAATGATGTTCCCATCTTGATGAGACTCTTTGTGTAAAATTACATTTGTTTAATTTTTCACTTTTCTTTGTTTTCTGTATCGTTTCAGATTTTCCGACAATTGGAGCGACCGGCCGAAGTGGAACGCTTGCAAGAGTTAAAATTAGTGGTGAAGACACAACGTGAGAAATTTATAAATGTGATATTAAATAATACTGATGTTAATAATTTGGATGAATTGTTCAAATTCGAATTAGCGAAATATGAAGCGGTAAGCTGTCTTACAAAATTCATGTCCAGCTTATACAAAATACTGTAGATGCTTAAAAATATTTCATCAAAAATATGACTTTCAGTAATTCAATTCGTTTTTCCTGTAAAACAAATACAAATTTTTGCGTACGGCCAATACACAAAATTTAAGAAATTTCGTTGCTTATATGAAAATATTATTATATTTGTCGTACAATAAGATAAGCAAATAAAAATTTGAAAATCATCAATAAACAAAGATCTGTATAACATTTTAGGCCAACCGGTATAAGATAAAAGACTTGGAAATCGGTGACTAATGAAAGCGTGCCGCGGCGTCTCACAGTGGAAACAAATGTTTGCAGCAAATTGAGAAAAAGACAGTTTGGCTCAAGCAAATTATGATGGGGAAACATCATCATCTAAATTACAAAATTAAATTTTTTCAAATATTAACTTTAGAATAACTATTAGAACATTCAAGAAATTGGAGAAATTTGTAAAAAAAAATTATTTAATCAAATAACACCGAACACAGTAGGTTATCACAGAAAACCGCAGAGTGCTCCTGGATACTCATTTTTCTGATCATTTCCGAAATGGAACTGTCGCGGACAACACTGCGTCAAATCAACCATCGACTGCTGGCATGGAAATCGTAACCAAATCTAAAACTGCGTGGGCTTTGAAACCTTCAAGTCAGCCGAACCCGTCATGATTTCACCGGTTGAACTGCAAGCAGAGGCTGATACGCTGGATACTCATTTTCCTGATAATTTCAGAAATGGAACTGTCGCGGACAATACTGCGTTAAATCAAGCGTCGGCTGTTGCCAGGGAAAGCGTAACCAAATCCAAAATAGCGTGGGTAATTAAAAGCTTTAAACCCTTCAAGTCAGCCGGACCGGACATGATTTCACGGGGCGAACAACAAGCAGAGGCTGATACGCTGATTCAATGGCTTGAATTATGTTGGCTGTATCGACCTAACATACATATATCCCTGCTATGTGGAGGGAGACTAAGGTGGTCTTTATTCCCAAAGCCGGGAAAACCTTCCATACGGGACCAAAAGATTTTAAACCAATCAGCCTGTCATACCTTCTTCACAAAACACTTTAGAGATTTATTGACAGCTTGACCTAAAGGACGAGCATAGACCGGAAGTTGCTGTCGAATAGACACAACATGCTTACTGCAAGGTTAAGTCCACTGAGACTGCCCTGCTCGACTTGGTCGGATTAATCGAAGGTTCACTCGCCGTCAAGGATTTTACTTTGGTAGCCTTTCTAGATACAGAAGGGGCGTTTAATAACGTTTCTCCCAATACGATAGTTGCAGCACTATCTAACCTGGCAGTAGACGTCAGAATTAGGAGGCTAGTGTACGATCTTCTCACAAAGAGACGTAACAGGGCTAAATTAGAGTCGTCGGAACTGAACAGATTTGTCAGTAGCTTGTAATCAATCTGATTTTTCGTCCTTTGATTAAGAGATACCCAAATTGTCTTATGGATCCCTTTATTTTGAAGCTTGGCTACAATTATTACAAAGTTCCTCGCCGTGCCAACAATAATCAGAATCCATAATCGGGGGTACAGTGATATTAACTGAATTTACTGACTTTTAAGATGGCCCAAGACGGCCTTCTATTCCATTTTTGCATTATAATTTGATGGAAAAAAATCGATTTTGAGGCCGAGACAGCTACCATGTATTCTCTCCAGGCAGTAAAGTATTTCTTTGGAATCGTCGTTTTTGCCTTCAGTCTGAAGAGTGTGCACAGATCAGCGTAACAAAACAAAAAAAAAAAAATCGTCTTGAAGAGTATTGCAGCCATTTGGCTATTCGTTACTTAAAGGGTTAAATCGGAAAACAAGGTAACACCAAAGCTTCTTGCCAAATAGAAACCTGCTTCCAAAGTCATGTTCCTTTTATTTCTTTCTCTTTGTCTCAGTATACAACTGATGGCAAGTAATGAGACCAACGAAAAGCGTTTCGTCGTTCTCTTCAGACTCTCAAGTCACATAAATTAGAGAGCCATGAATTACAATTTCCTTTGAGTGACAAAACGCAGAGAAAATTTCAATTGCATAGTTTTAAAATAAGCAGCTCTTTCAAGCTATTGAGACATTCAGACAAGCAGCGCCTCAATAGTACCAAAAAAGCGAGCAAAACCTGGAACATATCTATTCTACAGGGTGGCGCAATAGAACGTGCATATTGCATCATCTTTT
>JAHXMU010000721.1:622429-700040 GCA_019455685.1 Philornis downsi | reverse complement strand
GACAAAATAATAAGTACATTTTGTTTCGAGTTTCGTTAAAAGCCGGTATATCCGACCTTTATTTTCAATTATTTTTTGACTCTTTTTGGCATGCTGGCAATAACCTTCTTGCAGGTTTCTACTGGTATTTCATACCAAGTTTTTTGAACAAAATACCTATAAATATATAATAAAATACCTAACTGATTCTTATTTTTAAGAACCTCCTTTCCAATTTTTTGTTTCAACTCTCCCCAAAGGTTTTCAATTGGATTGGGTTGGAAGTCCGGAGATAATTGGCCAGTCAAGAAAGGCAACATTATTATCTTGGAACCAATCCTTTACCGCCTTAAAAGTATGCTTCGGATCGTTATCATGCTGGAATATCCATCTAAGAGGCATACTTTCCACAACACAGTTCAGTATCGGACCGACGCCATCCCACGAGAAACAACCCCAAACCATAATATTGCCGCCCCCGTGCTTGACCGCCTTCTTTGTAAAACGAACATGGAATTCCTTACCCTTAGGTCGTCGAACATTCCGGGCACAATCGCTTCCAAATGCATTAATTTTTGTTTCATCGCTCCACAAAATGCTTCGGCATTTTTTCACCACCAATCTAGCTTTTTTTTTTTTGAATGACGACGCTGGCTCTGGACGCCCCAGCACATCAACAACGGATGAAATTGTTGAGAAAGTGAAGAAAATTGTTATGGAGAATCGTCGGATCACAATTAGAGAAACTGCTGAGGATGTTGGCATATCGGTTAGCTCATGCCATGCACTCCTTTCCGAAATTTTGGGCATGAAGCGTGTAGCAGCGAAGTTCGTTCCAAAATTGCTGAATTTTGACCAAAAACATGGGAATCGCTCAGAAATTGTTAAATGACGTCAACGATGATCCAAATTTACTTAAAAGGGTCATAACTGTTGACGAATCATGGGTATATGGTTATGACATCGAAACCAAAGCCCAATCGTTCCAATGTAAGAGTCCAGGAGAGCTAAGACCAAAAAAAGGACGCCAGTGCATCAGGAGTTCGTACCACAAGGTTGTACGGTAACTAAGGAGTATTACCTTGAAGCTATGCGCCGTTTCCGTGAAGCAATACGAAAAAAACGTCCAGAATTGTGGAAAAAATTCATGGCTTTTGCATCATGATAATGTACCTGCTCACTCATCTTTGCTTGTGAGAGATTGTTTGGCCAAAAACAACACCGTTATCATGCCTCAGCCACCGTATTCTCCAGATTTGGCCCCCTGCGACTTTTTCCTGTTCCCAAGATTGAAGAGAGCCATGAAATTATGGCGTTTTGCGACGATTGAGGAGATAAAACCCGAATCGCTGAGAGAGTTCAAGGATATACCAAAAAGTGTATATCAGAACTGCTTCGAGGATTGGAAAAAAAGCTAGCGCAAGTGTATTATATATGAGGGGGACTATTACTATTACTACTATTTTTTGAGAAAAATGAAAATTCACATGCATCGAATTTTGAAAAAAATTTTGTGTTCGAAGGGAACACATTCAAAGCTATGAAAGAGATTTGTATGAATTAGGGATGTGCAATTAATCAATTAATCGGACTTTCATACTAATCAATATCGTAATTAATCAGTTAATCGATGGACCAAAAATCCTGCTTATACAGATCTATACGACTAATTTGAATTTTCGGTAATCAAGAATAATATGAAAGAAATGCTTGTACATGTCGTACGTTTCAAACGACAACAAATTTATTTTAAAATATTTTGAGTGGCTCATAACAAAACATAAAGTACGAAATGTTCAATTATTCAATTTCAGGTTACCAATTTGTGCGATTAATTAATTATTCATGAGTTTTGTGTAATCAAAATTATGATTAATTGATTAATATGATTAATCCAAATGAATAATTAATTGGTTAATTGATTAATTTGGATTGTAATTAATCTATTTGTTTAATTAATCAATCAATTGAACATCCCCAGAATGAATGAGTGACAATTTTTTGAAAAAAAAATTTTGAAAATTGGTTTTAATTTTTTATATTAGTTATTATGTGATAGCTGAGTCTTTGTACCGAAGTGTGTCTTTGTAGCGAAATACTTCGCTGTATACTTAAAGTTTAAATATTTCGTCACATTAAATGAGTCAGAAAGTAAAAAATTTTCACTGGATACGAGAGTTTTAATACCGCCCCATGTATCTTCCCCTTTTTCGAAGCCGGAAGTTCGAAACTCAACATGTTCACAAAAGGAAAACAAATCATGTTTTTTTCCATTTGTTGTTGACAAGTTGTACAATGTATGAGATGCAGAGGCAATTTTGGTGGCATTAACGACTCATACTCATAACAAAGGTTGAAACTTTAGCATATTTGCAACAAAAACATAAACCGTGACCTTTTTCGCTGCCATTAACTAACTTAATAAACCACACCTGTTGTTTAATTAATATTCACGTGATAAGAATTTCAAGATAATGCAAACATTATGACAAACATAGTAAATTGTTTAATTAATAAATCTGGTTAATTGATAATTATTATACTACATGGAAGAAATTGTTGTTGAGTAATGAGCCACTGCTGACCTAAGGTGAGTACTATCATATAGATAGATATTGCGGATATCAGACGCACTAATGCGTAATACAAGCAGCATAACTCAGGCGTGTTAATGTTTAGTTAAAGCAACAAATAAAACAGCAGAATGCACAAAAGCTAAATATCACACATACTTACAAGCGGAGTAAACAATGCATTGTCATCATTCATAGAGCATCGAGCTTAAACAAAAATCAGAGTTGTGATTTGGCAGCCACTAAACAACATTCAAACTCACAAGATGTAAATTAGAATAAAATCAATTCCATTAATTACTGCTTGCAATTATTGCATTTACATTATGCATCATCGTTATCATCATCATCATAATCACCATCACTATTATCATGCCTAGACGCTGGCGGCAGACACTCGTCGTCGTACTCAACAAGTGCGAATATATAAAGCTGCTGCAGCGCCGTCGGCATCAATTGTCAGCAGATAGCACTTGTAGACCGCTTGCCCACCAACAGCCACACCGAGCAAAGAAAAGGTCTACGTGTGGTGACAGCCGAAGTGTGCGATCGTCCAAGTGGACCACATCGGTGGCAATACGATTGAGACCGGGACCACAACGACTCAAGCCACAGCCAACGCAGGCTATAAAAGTAAGCTGCCGTTTGAGGCACGTTCACAGTCTAACGTGAAACGCGCTTTTTCAAACTTAACGGTTACGACTGACGGCAAATTCGTAGCATATAACGAACGGATAAAGAAAGCTAAAGAAAAAAAAAGGAATATCCAACCCACTGTTTATTGCCCGTACCCGTATCTTTCAGCAACAACAAAAGCTATCTTTACAATATGCGGCAAGTGGCATAAACAGAGTGACACAAAGTGGAAAATAACCATCAAAATGAACTCAACTCAACTATAATTACAATTTAATTGTGTTCGCCTCTAATAGATGAACTAAATTTAAGCAGTTCTACTGCTCTACCTTCCGTAGGCAGAGTCTCGTCATTTCCTTTCTTGACGCTACATTTTTGAACGCGGATATCTAAAAATAACCGGCGTTAACTTGCGTCGTTCGTCACCTAATCAACGAATAATAACAACAACAACAACAGAGCCAAAATGGCTTGGAATATATTAAAAGATCCTCATCTTATAACAACGTCCGATGCCTTCTACTTCCTGTTGCTGCCTCTGCTATCGCTGTGGTTCGTCTACTGGCGCCTATCCAGGCGCCATCTGTACGAGCTGGCCGATAAGTTGCCAGGACCCAAAGGATTACCCGTTGTGGGTCATTTATTTGATATGGTGGGACCAGCATCATGTATGTGCATTTTTTTCGTTTGTGGTTGTTCTTTCGGTGATATCATTTTAACTATTAAATTTAACATAACAGTTAAGATAACAGTTTTAAAAAAAGAAGGAAGACAGAGACAGAAAAACACTGAAAATGAATTCGACTCGATACTCTCTATGGAATATCCAAACAAATATTCGCCATTAATAGAATCACGGGCAGGATATACTCGTAAAAAAGATTGTGTATCAATTTCTAATCTCAAGCCAAAATAGTGCCGCCAATATTGACTGAAATAACGCATTGCATTCGTTTCAGTTCAGTGTGTTTGACAGCAAGTGAAAGTTAAAATATTTTTGTATTTGTAGGAAGAAAAAAAAACAAGTGATCAAACATTTAAATAAAAGGAACTGTATATAAAATGCAACCAGATAGATGAATTTAAACGTGGCCGTGCTAACATTTTAATAAAGAAACCAACAAAAAATCGCGATACGGTAATGCAACATCATAGATTAATAATGCGTGAAATTTGTTGTGAGCATCGCAATTGAATAGGTGCATGATAATCTAACAAAATTCAAATAATTAAGGTTTCGCTGTCGCCAAAATGGCTACAGGAAATGCACATTCAATCAAAAATATACCGGGAATTGTTCAGTAAAAAACCAAATTATTTATCATTCATTCAAATATATTATATCGTTAACCCTTGCCGTAATTATACACTTGTGTCAAACAATAATCCTTTCATCAAAACAAGACTCAGTTATCGCACCAAATTAACTTGTATGCCTTCTACCGATTGAAAATGGGCGGCTCAAACAGGGCCAATATGAATTTGAATAGAGAAAAATACCAAAAATATCAGATGAACACGGTAGTTGTTTGATGACATTTGTTGAGCTTTAAAAAATTTGCCCACAATCAAAACTCTGTGAGATGGTAGGAAATAATTGTGATTTTTTCGACGAGTTTGCACTGTCAGACATAGCATAATATCGAGATATGGTTCTTTATTAACTCTCTGAGCTTGTGGCAGGAATTCTGAGTGCACGACACTGCGATAATCAAAGAAAACAGTTACATTATCTTGACTTTTGATGGGCTTTGATATAATTTTTTTCGAATTCGACACAATTGAAATGCGCCATTC
Source organism: Philornis downsi (assembly GCA_019455685.1). Taxonomy (NCBI): domain Eukaryota; kingdom Metazoa; phylum Arthropoda; class Insecta; order Diptera; family Muscidae; genus Philornis; species Philornis downsi. The sequence continues at coordinate 695,055 of JAHXMU010000721.1, read as the reverse complement.
CGAAGCTTGTTATAACTCACAACCTGTTATAATACGTTTTATAAAACAGGGATCGAAATTGGCATTCCACCATGTTTACAGCGACATTTATGTGACTGAGTTTTTAAAGAAGAAGAAGAATATTCTGTTCTTACGGAACTAGTCGAAACACAACGCATTTCACACCACAAAACAATCGTGTAAAATGAGGCATTTACTTCATTTTATCGATGTTAGATTCTGTTGAAGAGAAATTTCGTTTTTGATAAAGTTAATTCACCGCAACCATGTTGCATCATTTTCAGCGATTCTGCGCACGAAATTCCGTATACAATAAATATTTGAGACAAATTTTTTGTTCCATTTTTTATCCATCGTAAAAATTGCAAAACACATTTAAGATGAACTGATAAAATTGAGTATAACAAATAAACTAAATGACAGCTGTGATAACTTAAAGAAAAAATATCTCTTTAAAAGGGCTTTTCAAATGATCAGTTCCCTTTACATTTCTGACAGAAAGTATACATAGCTCCGTTCCACCGACTGTGGAAAAACTTTGGCTGATTATTTCTTAATTATCCAGAATAGTTTTAAAAAGATTCGGTTATTATACGATACGTGGAATGCAAGTTATTTCAATAGATGTTGTCATATAACAACGATAACAGAGTAATTGACTCCATGCCTAACAGAGAGACACAAATAACTTTATAAAATTTATGCCATACTTTTATAAAAATGCTAATGCATTATAAATTTTAAAAGATGATTCTCAGATTCATTCTAAATTTTCTGTATATCGGTAGAACTACGAATACATTACAAAAATATAATTTTAAGGAGACTACAATTAGCAAATGTAACTTTTCTAATAAATATTGATTACTCTCCTTTTATAAACATATAAACATTATTAGGTGCGCAACTAAGTTTCCGCTGTTTGTCAATAGATGGCGCCAGCTGTAAGTGCCAGTCGAGCTGGTAAATACACCGTATGAACACAATAGTGATTTTCTTTTGACGTCATATTCTATTGGTTGTGTGAATATCTATGATTTTAAGCCAAATAATCGTCATTTGAGGGAAGCTTATCGAGAGCTTCAAAACGTTTACGCTGCTTTAAGTGAGACAACGTGTCGAGACAGGTTCCGTCTCTTTTAAAGACGTAGATTTTGGTGTTGACGACCGTTCGCGTGAAAGAAGACGAAAAAGCTTCGAAGGCACTGAATTGACGGCATTGCTTAATAGGGATCCGTGTCCAACGCAGGTAGAGCTTGCATCAGTATTAGGAGCGATTGCATGCATTGGAATGATTAAAACGCGACAAAAAAGGAGGCGCTTTCTTCATCGTATTGTAACGGGTGATAAAAAATGTTCACCTGTTCTGTTGGATGGCACACGGTCTGGCTGATCAGAAGATCCACTGATATAACGACATCAAGGAATAGCTAGATTCGTAGATGGCCTCAAAAAATAAGTAGTAGCTAGCGATAGGCAATACTTTCAATGAATCATATATAAACATGTTTTTATAATAAAGTTTCATTTTTATAAGTTTTTATAGTTGCACACCTATTATATCTTTAAAATAATAGTCAATGAAATATCATTCGGAGAAATTGTATAAAAAGCTATTATAACATATACAGCCATAGGTTATTTTTTCCACTATACTATTATTTATATTATCACCTCAAGATATTCAAAATAATGAAATATTTACCTACTAATATTTATTTACTGATTTTACTTTAACAACATTGATTTTGTGTTCGAAAATAGCGAAGTAGCTAAAGTGGTATCCCACAAACGCAATACTTAGATTTGTGTACATAAAACTCTTGCCAAACTATGCACTATCGGTAACATAAGCATAATTAAATATTATGTTTTCTAACTTTAGTTTTTTCTTTAATTTTTTGAATTTTCCCTTTCGCGTTTTTCGTATTTAGTTATCAAAATTCGAAATTGTTAGGTAAGCTGAACTAAATAGAACTGAACTAAATTCTCTATTAATTCTGCAATTTTCTAAAAAACTCGAGTCGAATTTTTCAAAACTAAAAAATTTGGAAAATTATTTTGAGCTGTAATCAGCCGACGCGATCACAAGCTCTAAAATTATATATTTCGTATAAAATTTTGCGTTTTTGATGTTGCATATAAAATTTTTTAATTGCAATATTCTTTTCTCAATTTTTAGACTGGCATTATTAGTTTTGCTGACGGCGAGGTCATACAGGTTGGCAAACCAATTTTGCTACAATAAGAAATTCAAATAACTTCTTTTTTAATCAATGTATTTCATTTATTTTTTTTTTCTTTTTTTTTTTATTGTATAGAAAGTTATTTAGTTATTATTATTAGTTACTAGCTGACCCGGCAAACGTTGTTTTGCCTTCAAAATGTTAATGTGGTAAAAAAAATTAATTGCAAAAATCTCATCTCCAACGCCATCTATCACTTCAAATAAAACCTTTTAAACCTTCCGGAATACTCTACCAATAATTTAAGACCAAAATGACCCAAATCGGTCCAACCGTTCTCGAGCTTTAGCGAGACTAACGCACAGCAATTGATTTTTATATATATAGATTTTTTTCATATAACTAAATGCTTTTGAAAATGATAGACCGTAAATGACCTCCATGCTGATTCACGCATATACGACACCTGATCAGAAAATTATTCATTGCGGCTGAAAGGTTGAAGTCGGGATCGTCTCAATTATTGTTTTAATAGACTGATTCAATTTAGTCAAATTTCTTGGTTTCATTTTGTGCACCTTGTGCTTGATATAAACCCATAAAAAAAAAGTCTGGTGCAGTCAGGTCAGGTGATTTTGGGGGCTTTTTGGATACTAACTTGTTTGGGAATTTTCGTTGAAGCTCCGCCATAACCGGTCTGGCTATATGTGCAATTGCTCCATCTTGCTAGAACCAAATGCTGTTGAAACGAATACGTCTTCGGCACTTGAACATCTTTAAATAACGGTCCCAATGACATTGACATTGTGTTTGTAGTATGATTCGACCGCCACCCTGTACTTGTAAATTTTCGTGCATTATAAGAAACATCCAATCAAATAGTACTTAATTGTGTTCGTTTACCCTTTAAACCACTTTGACTGACTCCATCCTAATGTTTCAGAAGGCTGCAGTAACATCTAGTTACTACTTGCAAATCAACTTGTACATTTTTGTGCATTATAAGAAACGTCTAAGCAAATAATAATTAATTGTGTTATTTTACTCTTAAAGCCACTTTGACTGACTTCATCCTAATCTTTCAGGAGGCTGCAGTAACATCTAGATACTACTTGTAAATCAACTTGTAATTTTCGTGCATTATAAGAAACATCTAAGCAAATAATAATTAATTGTGTTCGTTTACTCTTAAAACCACTTTGACTGACTCCATCCTAATGTTTCAGCAGACTGCAGTAACATTTAGCAACTGTCATTCAATGTCATTTGGTTTTGATTAAATAATTAAATATTTGCTTAAGTATTGGTCATATTTACGCCAGCATTTCTCGTTATATTGTCCAACAGTATGTTGGAAAGACAGCAAGATAAAATTTCGTCCTGTAACTTTTTCTCATTTACCTTTACTGAATATTTAAGGTCGCTTCACAATGATACTAAATGTAAATACAATTACAATTATTTTAATAGCACTGGGTGGTCGAATGCCGCTTTATACTTATTATTGATACATATCGGTCTGCTTTCTTAAGGCGTTTAACAGGCTTTGTCGTAATATGAACATCTAATAGTCGATGTACCGGTTCTAAAGCCGCGTACTATCAGGTCGAATAGAACAGGCATATAATACAGCGGACTGGACATTTTGTGCAATGTGTAAAAAAAGTGGAACTGAGCGCCATACTTGGTGCACATGTTTGAACACTTTTTTAAATACTTGGGTAAACTTTTGTAGGTTTAGTTTCTAAAAAGAGCTTAAGAGCTCGTACTTATTTTCAGGTTATTAATGGCACAATAGGTGGCGCGATTTCCTTACTTGTGTTGCCTTCCGCAATTAGATACCTTTAAAAGTGTTCTCTCCATGGTTTGACTGATACATTTAAAACTTTTCAAAATTTTGAACAAAAGTGTCCCAACAAGAACGCAAGATTTAAATTTGGATCCATTCGAAGTTTGTTTGACATTTGAACAATTGTTTTTGTGCCTAGAAGTGAAGAAGTGAATGTGGTGGGCATGTGGTTTAAACAAGACGGCGCCACATGTCATACAGCCAGAGAAACAATTCAATTGCTGCATCAGTCATTTCCTGGTCGTGTTATTTCGCGTTTCGGAGACCACAATTGGCCGCCTAGATCGTGCGATTTAACACCATTAGACTTTTTTCTTTGGGGTTTTTTGAAGGCGATGGCTTACACGAATAAGCCGACGACAACTCAAGTTTTAAAAGAAACGCCGCATTAATGAAATACCGCAGTATTTATTCAAAACGGTCATTGAAAATTTCATTAAAAGATCGCGTGTGTGCCAGCAAAGCCGCGGCCCGATGTGTTGTTCCATACATAACCTCATTATGTCTACTTTACGATATAATAAAGTTTCGCGATTTTTTTTTAAATATCAGTATTTTATTTAAAATTTAAATCTTGCGTTCTTATTCGGACACCCTGTATAACTAAAGAAAAGTACGAATATTTAATTGAATTTTGCACACACGTGTGCAACTTTTTTCTGTAGTACTACCCATGTATTATGATTAAACAAAATAAAATAGACTAATTTAATTAACTGACTTATATGTATGTAGGAATATACTCGTATAGCAAGCATATACAACTAAGATTTGTTTCCACTTTTTTCTGTTATTTTAATTACATATTTTGCGAATCTTTTTATTGAATTGTTTTGCAGTACGAGTATATGAGAATATTTTTAATATTTGAATTTGTTAATTTTTTATTTTGTATTATTTTCTATTTCTTTACAGCTGTTTTTACAACAATTATTCGTAAAAGCAAAGACTATCCACATATGCTCAAAATGTGGATAGGTCCCAAACTGGTGGTTTTCATCTATGATCCCAAAGACGTTGAGATATTACTCAGCAGCCAGATTTATATCGATAAAGCATCGGAATATAAATTCTTTAAACCCTGGCTCGGTGATGGGTTATTAATTAGTACAGGTAAGCAAAGGACCCCACATAAAATAAACTAATTTCATTGCTAAGGAACGGAAGCTATAAACTATGAAGAGTCTTTGAAAATTAGGTAAATGAAAGTAAAAGTAATACGGAAATTTCAGTCGTAACTATACTTTCACCCAGAATACTTTTGCGTCTCACAAGGCTTTATCTAAAAAAAAACAATTGATTTGAATTAAAGCTCAACAAACGAAGCAAAATTATAACTTTCTAAAGCCCTCCGTTTAGCAAATATAGCGGGACCACTGATTTTTGCTAAATCGGACGAATTGAATGTACGGTCTCCCTTAGGGCCCAGCAGCGCGGTCCATTTTTATTCGCAGAACTAACCTGATGAATGCTAAATTGAATTAAATTTAAGGAGATTGGATGAAAGGTATGAATCTACGAATATATGGATTAAATTAGGTAGATAATTTGTATGGCAATTACCATAGATGGTGTGGCTATGCGACAGAATTTTTCAATTTTAACCAAACATTACTGCAGTATAAGAATTAGAGGATACAGCGGAAAAAATTAAATTTCGATAAATCATTCAGTTTGCATAGGTAGTATCAGAATAGGCGTGGCAATGCTTTGTATTTTCATTCTCAGAACTTATTTCACCTAACGTATAAAGTGTGGTGAACTTGACTGAATTAATTACAAATGCTTGGAATACATAAAGCTACGAATTTAATCGGTTATATGTGTGGAATGTGCTAGATAGGCCGTGATTACTTGGTTGAATTTTCTCAAGTTTTACGGAGAATTCTAAGTCAACACAATGTGTAGCAAGCAGTGGTATTACAAACTATTTATTGAAAATTGTAGAGGAACAATTTTATGTCGAAAAATCGGGCAACTTGCTTAGGACATACCTCAAGGGTCCATTCTGAGACTCTACTTTGGGAAAAGCTGAATTTACCGAATTTTTGATAGAATTTAGTGCATCTAATCTCAGAATATATAAGTTAAATCAGTTAGTGGTTAAAGCAGAAGGGAAGAGATTGATTGGTCGAATTTCTGTAATTCTATCAAACAATCTAACAGTTTAACCAGACAATGAATAAGGCATTATAGGGAACAAATTGATTTCAGAAAATTAAATTAAATTAAATATTATTTACGACTGTTATCGCGTCCACAAGCCTGCAAATAACAGATAAACCAGCAGCGCTCAATGGAGTTTAAAAATAAGATGTCATAAAATAAGTTTTTATTGGTTATAACCAAAAATAGATAATTAGTTTTTTGGCATAAAAAATTATTTTGGTTTAAGTTATCTTATAGCTAATGCTTTAAAAGGTCAGTCTAAAATATTCGTTATCCCAAAAACTACCAAAGGTATGAACAAAATAATGATATTATTAAAATCGCTGATCGATATTTGTCAAGAGCTTAGTAGATAGTTTCTAGAGCCGTAAAATTTTATTCACAAAAATTACTAAATTCAACCTTTTTGAATTTTATGTCCTAATTAAAAACTGGAACTGGAACTAAGGAAATTAATAACTTTCTTCAATTACGATTTATTAAAAATCGTCCTGCGGAATCAACAATGCTGTTCTTTCACCATGTTATTTTTAGTGCATAATTTTAGAATTGAATTTATATATTTGACTCATTGCCATTACTAAATCAATGCTGATCTTTAAGCTCGAATTCATTCATTGTCTCTTACAAACACTGTTGAAAAATGTTGGGAAGTGGCTATGAAATACTGCAAAATAAAAAATGGTGCTATATAGGGTAATTTTTTAATCACAGTATTTTTAAAAATCGAATAAAACACTTAAATTTGCATCATATATTAAAATGTTTTATTGGAATCGATAAATTGGTCTTTGGCATTTAATTTTTAAAGATAATTTCATGTAAATGTTTTCCGCGGCTCCGTCTCAAAATGTCAATTTGGAAGGTCCAATTTTTCGTCCCTTTTTCGAGCATTTCGGCCTGTATTCCACGAATAACTCGTGTTATGTTATGCTGTAAGGCATCAATAGTGTTCGGCTTGTCCACGTAGACCAACGACTTGACATAACCCCACAAGAAATAATCAAGAGGCGTTAAATCGCTAGATTTTGGAGGCCAACTTACAGGGCCAAATCGAGAGATAAGCTGCTCACCAAATTCATCCCTCAGCATATCCATTGTTTCAAGAGCAGTGTGGCATGTTGCGCCGTCCTGATAAAACCACATGTCGAACAAGTTCAACTCAGCCAATTGGGGCAAAAAAATTGCTTGTGGTTGAGTAACACATGTCGTCATCAACACTGGTCGCTACGGCTGCAATATTTTCTCCGCAACGCACTCTACGCATACCAGTCGATGCTTTTATGTCCAACAAAGTAAATTTGGTGTGAAATTTGGAGATAACAGCACAAATTGTTGATTCAGCAGGTCGATTATGACGACCATAAAATAGTCGTATCAAACGATGCACATTTGTCACAGAGCACGAATTTTGATAATAAATTTCAACGATTTGCAATCGTTGCTCCTTTGTTAGTCTTTCTGTGATGAAATGGCAGAGTATGCTGTACACTTTTTACTTTGATAGATGACGTTTGGGCGCCACTACCAACCAGTGGTGCCAACCTGAAAAACTTAAATCGTAAAAAATCACCCTATATAAACAAAATGACATTTCAATGGCAAGTTAATCGTTTAAAATTATGTTTTATACTGTAAGAAAAATCGGAAATAATCGATTGCGTAGTGGCTGTAAAGACGGTTATACCGAAAACTTATTAAACGAGATATTTACATATCAGTTTACTGAACAAATCAGTCTTTCGACACCAGTAAGAATCGTTAACGAAAACTCTTATTTTGTGCAATGTTGTATTATACGTTCTTAATATTTACATGAAATCCATCCGTATTCTAAATATAAATGATATTGTTATACAGTTTAACGATATAATTAAAGAAAATGAATTTGAGTTATTTGAATAATAATGCAGAAAGAACAACGCAAGACGCATTTCGACAGTTGTCGGTGATAACTGCATGCTTACTGATCGGGCGAAAGATACTCGTAGATTATAAAAACCTTGTAAGAATTTATACAGGGTGGGCCATAAGGGTGTTGGCGGCTTAAATATTCAATTAAAAAAAAAAACTACGAAACATAAAAAAAATATATTTGTATTTTTAAAAAGTAGAAGCATGGGAATTTTTAAGACTTCAAAATAATGTCCAAATGGCTTCCCTCGGCTGCTTGACACTCTTGGAACCGAAGTCGCAAATTTTGGAAAACTTTTTGAAAAGTTGCTCTCGGTATTTTGTTACTTTCCTGAATAATGTTCCTCTTCAACTGTTGTAAATTGGTCGGATTATTCTCGTAGACTACCGATTTGAGGTAGCCCCATAGAAAATAATCGCATGGAGAGAGATCGGGGCTACGTGGGGGCCATTCAATATCCCCCCTTTTCGAAATGAGTTTCCAAGGAAAAACATTTTTCAGCAGCTCTATGGATACCCTAGCCGTATGACATGTGGCCCCATCCTGTTGAAACCACATCCTCGAGGTATTGCCTTGAAGTTCTTGCAAAGCTGGCACCAAAAAGTCTGCTAGCATGTTGCAATAATTGTTCGCTCTAACCGTCATCGCATGCCCTCTTTCGTCCTCAAAAAAGTATGGTCCAATAATACCGGTTGACGTTATCCCAGCCCATACGACAAGCTTAGGGCTGTGAAGTGGACGTTCATGCAAGGGTCGGGGATTAGTCTCGGACCAGAACCGACAATTTTGCTTGTTCACATGGCCATTAAGGTGAAAATTCGCCTCATCATTAAAAATCACGTTGTTGAAATTGTTGAACCGCTCTAGCATTAAATTGACAAAGTTAAGTCGGTTATTGGCATCATCGGGTTTTAATTCTTGGACTATCTGAATCTTAAAAGCCTTCAAATGCAAATCACGTTTCAAAATTCGTCGTAAAGTTGTTCTTTTGATATCCAAAGACTGACTTCTCTTACGTGTTGACTGTTGCGGATTTCGCTGAACTGAAACACGAACACGCTCCACAATGTCGGCTGATCTTGCAGAGACTGGGCGACCACGAACCGCAATTGGTACTGTTGAGCCGGTTGTTTCGAATATTCTGATCCATTTTCGTATCACATTGGCGCTTGGAACTTCACTTAAACCGTGTTCATGCCGATACAAACGTCGTGCAGTAATCACTGATTTATTGTTTTCAGGAAGCGGCGCAGCGAACAACATATCCCCCCGCCACCCCGCGCCGCGCGTTACCGACAAATTGAAGAATTAAATCGCCAACACTCATATGGCCCACCCTGTATGTACTCGTATGTAAGAAGAGCTGCTATGCATTTATTATGGCAATTGAAAGAAAAATCCACATAGTCTATGCAGCAGCTTTATAAGTACAACTGATTCTTCAACTGCGTTTTTCGATGTTTGGAAACGGTGGTTTTACGTAACGATTTGCGCCCCTTTTGCTATTGCTTGCTATTAAACTCTTATATTGAAAATTTTACAGCTTCATATTTTGTGAATGAATGGACAACAAACAAAAAAAGTATTCGAAATATCTGTTGATGCAGACGATGTCTTAATATGTTTAACTGCATTTTCACATCAATTAAAGCTCAATAAAATACAAATATTATGCTGCCTTATGCATTACTTACGGCCAAGTGTTCCTGACACAAGAAACACAATATATAACCAAAATCTAACACTACATTCTGCATTATTCAATATTTAGCAACTAATTCAATTCATTATTTAATTATATTGCTATAGAATTGCCATCTACACAATAAATACCATTTGATATTTATATATGTGCGAATCTTCTCTAATTTGTACAGGTCACAAATGGCGTTCGCATCGCAAGTTGATTGCACCCACATTCCATTTGAATGTTCTGAAGAGTTTCATTGATCTATTCAATGAGAATTCACGCAATGTGGTGCGTAAACTTCAGGCAGAGGGTGGCAAAACGTTCGATTGTCACGATTACATGAGTGAGGCCACCGTTGAGATTCTATTGGGTGAGTATTTCTCATACTTAAATTTTATGATCGTATTTATAGTCAAATCATATGGATACTAAGATGAAACTGCTGCTGCTAACGATGATGATGATCAGCATAGGAATACATATTTAGTTAGGATTTTGTGCATTGTCACATCTTGCTTTATTGGATGAATTATTGAATTAACAAAGAAAGTCATATTTTATGGGTTATTGTGACAATTATATCTTGCTGTCATCGGGCAGTGTGTTAACGCTCTAAGGATCGCAAGATATGCATGCGATCGAGTGAACTTCTTCGCGAATATAGAATTTAACATCAATGGAAAATTTTCATGAAATTTTCTCAATTTACCAATATGAATCTCTTTGATTTCGATAGAAAAATTTTTATGGAGAAAGGCTGACTGAATTTACAGAGAAAAGAAGAAACCACAAATATCAAGCCAAACCAGTGTCGACATGTACCTTACTCTCAGTACATAAGAGAAAATTCTTTCAAGAGACACCTTCCCCAAGGTCCGTTGGTGTAAAGTTGTGCCATACATCTGAAGATGAATGAAACATCATTATGTTCTTATAAAAAACGAACCGATTTAAAGCACAATTAAGGAAACAAATCTACAACTTAATGAAGTCTTCCGCTTAGAACTTGTTTTACCCTAAAAGTCGCAGCAATGCAATCCATTTTCGTGGCCAGAACAAAGTTCACCAAGCGTATGATGTGTGCCAAATTTGACAGAATTCTGTGCAACTTCTTGAAAGTTACTACAAATTCATTAAGATCATATAGTGAATTTGGTGCAAATGAATGAAGGGCATGAACATGGGAATATTTAGAATAAATTAGATAAATTAAATGGGTGGTACCAGAGGAAAGTACTCCGAAAAATATACTGACCCATCATCGTTGATAGAGAGTATCGGCGTCGCATGAACAATGAGTTGTATGCCGACATCGATGAGGTCAAACGCATTAATATACAGCGATTGCGTTGGCTGGGTCATGTTGTGCAGATGGACCCAAATGCTCCGTCACGGAAAGTTTTCGACAACGAACTCGATGGACGGCGCTGAAAAGGGCGACCAAAACTCCGTTGGAAGGACCAGGTATAATAAATAAAGCTATCTATACTAGTCGCCACATAAGAAGAAGAAGAGTACCAGAAATGGTAAATATTAGAGTTACTACTGTACTGTACGAATTAGGGAATGGGAAGAGGAAGAATGAAATTTCAACAAATCGACCAATATGTAAGGGAGATGCTGAAAGGTATGTGACAATGCCGTCCATTTGCATTCTCAGAAATATGTTTACCAAGTCCATGATGTTTACTCAATTTAATTGAATTCGATAAGATTCCTTCAGAGGTATTAAGACAAAAATATATGAACTAAAGAGGTCATTCATATGGCAGACAGCAGAAAAGGGCGTAGTTATACGAGGTGTGTTCAAAAAATAAGCTGGATTTTCAAATTTCGCGAGATGAGTATATACCACTTTTTTTATGTTGGTACACACGTCACGAAGATATGTTGACGGTTTTATCCATATAGCATGTTTAGTTTGTTTGTGAGAGGCATAAATAAGACAAGTGTTTTGCGTGTTCCGCGATTTTCTACTATCGAAAAAAATGGATCAAAGACACACAAACTTTGTGTAAAAAATGGATTTAAGTGCTCAAAAACACTTGAAATGTTGGCAGTGGCATGCGGTGAGAGTACTCTGAGTCACAAAAATGTTTGCAAGTGGTACAAGCTTTTCACAGAAGGTCGTGAGGATGTGAATGACGACGCTCGCTCTGGACGCCCCAGCACATCAACAACCGATGAAAATGTTGAGAAAGTGAAGAGAATTGTTATAGAGAACCGTCGAATCACAATTTGAAATGTTGCTGAGGATGTCGGCATATCGGCTCATGTTCATGCCATGCAATCTTTTCGGAAATTTTGGCCATGAAGCGTGTGGCAGCGAAGTTCGTTACAAAATTGCTGAATTTTGACCAAAAACAATGTCGCATGAGCATCGCTCAGGAATTGTTAAATGACGTCAACGATGATCGAGATTTGCTTAAAAGGGTCATAATTAGTGACGAATCATGGGTATAGGAGTATGGTTGTGACATCGAAACCAAAGCCAAATAGCCCCATTGGAAGAGTACAATCCAAGACCAAAAAAAGCACACCAAGTTCAATCAAATGTCAAGGTTTTGCTCACTGTTTTCTTCGATTATCATGACGTAGTGCATCAGAAGTTCTTACCACACGGTCGTACGGTAAAAACAACACCGTTATCATGCTTCAGCCACCGTATTCACCAGATTTGGCCCACTGCAACTTTTTCCTGTTCCCAAGATTGAAGAGAACCATTAAAGGACAGCGTTTTGCGACGATTGAGGAGATAAAACCCGAATTGCCGAACACGCAAAAAACTTGCCACTGGTCGAAAGTCGATTGTACGTAGCCCGCGAAGTTTGAAAATTCATCTTATTTTTTGAACACACCTCGTATGTTAGCTTTTTCTCAAGAAATTAATGCAATGGACAAAAGAGGAAATTCCTGCATCATACTTATAGAAAATACAGAGTAAATATTAAATTTCGCAAAATCGACAAATTTGTGTGAGAGGTATCAGAAGAGTGCGTGGTAATACTGCCTATTTGTTTTAGTAAACGCATAAAATTTGATAACTCTTGTTCCGACATAATACGTGATATGAACCTATGAATATGTGGGTTAAATTAGTCATTTGTATCAAAAGGGGCAGGACAATGCTGTCCGTTTAAATTTTCAGAACTAAATCTACACTACACAACTTCTTAGAAGGCACAAATTGACAAATACGTGGGTTTAATCCATAATATATATGGAAGATATCAGAAGGGGAGTGATTATTCTGTTGATTTGTTTTAAATTTTACCTACCATTTAATAACAATACCAGGGGCATCAAAGCTCAGATTACTGCGGCCAACGAATTAAGAGTTACAAGAAAAAAATTGAATATCCGAAAATAGGTCAGTTTATGTGGAAGGTATTTTAAAGGAGTGGGTCGTGATAGCTCATTTAAAATCCTCCGTTACGATGTGAGAAAATATTGTGCTAAACCCAGTATTAGAAAGTTTCATAAAGATTTACGACAGTTTTAATGCTTATCGGCCAGCCAGCCGGATAGACGAGCATCGTTATATCAACTTAACAAATCATGAATTAGGGTTTAGTCAAAAGGTTAGGGTTATCTATTTAGTGATTTCAAAAACGCCGATCTTTTAAGGCTGTCATTTAACAGCTGACCTGTCATTTGAAGTGTTATTTATTTAGTTAAAATTTTGCCATTTACGAATATGGAATATGGCTTAACAAGCGAAGAACGCAAATAGTTAAAACTTACTACAAAAGTGGTGGTTCAGATGTGGGCTTTCAATCGGACAAAATGTTTTTCAACGATGAAGCTTATTTCTTACTCGGTGGTTATGTCAACAACCAAAATTGTCGCATATCGGATTCTGAGAACACAGAAATGATTATGGAAAAGCTACTGCATCTGGGAAAAGTGACTGTTTGGTGCGCATTATGGTCTAGAAGTAACATTAGATTGTATTTTTTCGAGAACTACCTTAAAACGGTTCACTGTTGCAACCAATCCAGAGGCAGTCATTTAAATGACATTGTATTTCGTACATAATGGCAACGTCCAAGCATTCATTGTAATGATATAAAAGTTTCACCATAGCTTTATGTACGTTTTATTTAAATTTACCTTAAACTCTTTCTTTTGGTCTTCGGGCGAAGACATACAAATGTAACAAAATGTAATTGTAACCTTGATCTTAAAAAAGACAATTGTTCAAAAAGTTTCAAAACATGGAATTTTCAAACTTTTGCGGTTTTTTCCTGATAAAAATATAAACATTTTTCGAGACAAAACTCAGAAATAACAAAAAATCCATTTCAAGCAAGTATGAGTTCTTTTGAACTTTCATTGAGGTTTTTCGTATTCAAAGGCAAAACATTTGAATTTCAATAGCAAATTTAAAATGACATACAGCAAATATTTTCCTGTCACCACAGCTAAAAATACTACATGACTCCGAATTTGATGCAATACCAGAGTCTAGAAATTGCTGCAAACAAATATAGTTTCATCTTTCTCCACTTTACAATGCCAATGACCCATAGTCACAGCTTGAAAATTTTAAAAATAAGATAAACCAAATAAATAAAAATACAACTGCGTCAAGATTACATAATATTTATATAGGATTCGTTTTTTTCTCTCACTTTTTACTTAACTTTTTCGCGCCGATTACTGCAACACAAAATGTTCATGTCTTTGGCTCACATCATAGCAACTAACCAAATAACCAACTAACCAACATTTGAAATTCATATAAACCTGAATACTTGTATTTGCCACAACTAAAACACACAATTCAGCCAGGCAGACAATCAGCCATTTGTACATTGCGATGCTTTGCTGGCCGTAAGTTTGTCAGCAAACGTTTTTCCAGCAATTCGCAAAGAAAATTGTTGACCAATTCGGCATGACGTCGATCCTCAAAATAAACTGAACGGAGAAATGTGCAAGAAAAGCTTTAACCAGACCTGCTGCATTGAATTTTTTCAGCAAAGGAAAGCGAAAACGTAAAAAATTAATGTTTTCAGTCAGTTTCGTATATCACAAGACTCTCTCACACGCTCCTATACCATCCATCCATTAAGCCAAATTATGCAACACCAACGGCCAGTGGTAATATAGGATGGTCTACATGCACAGCAGCTATGACGTATCATTAGCCCATATAGTCTAACAGACGCAATAGCATAACGATGGTGCAATAAACGAAAGGGGAAGGTGGACAAATGTGATCTGTCTGTAACTGCGTTGTGACTGGGATAATCAAAACCGAAACCAAATAACGGTTCACCTGTCTTTAAATCAACCCGGCTCCTATAGATTTTAGCAAAACAAATATTTCAGCTTATCATTGTAATTACTTTGTTAGCATTAGTTAGTTAGTAATTATTATTAATTAATTATTATTAGTTAGTTATAAATAATTATTTATTTATTGCTGTTCTGCAGCCAGGGAGCCCTCAAAATGATGTTTTTTTTAAAGTAATCGAATTGTTATAATTTACTCACCGAAAGAATGAAGCTATCTTCCATCTTCCACACATTTGATACAGTAAAAATTGACCATTCAGAAATAATTATTTGAAGTGCCAGATGTCTTTTAACCAAATGTATTTCATGACTTTCTAAGTCGATTGAACTATACGAGGTGTGATAAAAAAATAACTGTTATTTTCAATTTTTTCAAAAAGTATTTATTTATTCATCAATAACTATCTTCTCCCCTTCAAAGTAATCCCCCTCAGATATAATATACCTATGCCAGCATTTTTTTCCAATCCTTGAAACACTTCTGAAACGCGCTTTTTGGTATCGTCAACAGCTCCTGTTTCGATTTTTCTTTTATCTCCTCAATCGTAGCAAAACGCTTTCCTTTCATTGGTGTCTTCAGTTTTGGGAAGAGGAAAAAGTCAGCGGGAGCCAAGTCCGTTTTTTTGGCCAAAAACTCACGCACAAGCATCAATGTGTTTGCTGGCGCAAAATCCATGATTGGTTTTTCCACAATTCTGTGCATTTCTGACGAATTGCTTCGCGCAAACAGCGCATAACTTCAAGATAATATTCCTTACCGTACGACCTTGTGGCAAGAACTCATGATGCACCACGCCATTGCAATCGGAGAAAACAGTGAACAAAACCTTCACATTTAACCGAAGTTGACGTGCTTTTTTCGGTCTTGGCTCTTCTGGACGCTTCTATTGGGATGATTGGACTTTAGTTTCACTGACATAGCCATACACCCATGATTTGCCACCAGTTATGACCTTATTGGGGAAATCTGGATCGTCATTGACGACATTCAACAGCAATTTTGGAACAATCTTCGCAGCCGCACGTTTCATGCCTAAAACATTGGTAAAAATTGCCTGGCATGAGCCGAACGATATGCCAACATCAACAGCAACCTCTCTAAAAGTGATTCGACGATTATCCAAAATCAATTTGTTCACTGCTTCATCGGTTGTTCACGGGCTCGGGAGACCAGGACGAGCATCGTCATTAACATCTTCTCGGCCTTCCTTAAACCGTTCATAAACTTTGGCTCGTTTACTATCTTACATACAAATCATTGATTTAACGAAAATCAGGGGTTCCCTTTTAATTTTAAATGACGGATTTAAGAATGTTGCAATTTTGCTTATTTCCTTGCATTTTAATTCAGAGCATCAACACGAAAAGTACTCGTAGTACTGAAACTGAAATTTCCGTGCTGGTTTTCGGTTTCGATTTGGTAAATTTATTAATTTAAAATTATAAATCCATTTGGATCAGTAGGTAGATGTAATTAGATGCCGGCTAGTTAAATGATTATATCTAATTAGATTAGATTACATCAAATCTGATCTAATTGCATCTAATTTGGTCTAATAATAAAGGGTGTCCCAACAGAACGCAAGATTTAAATTTTAAATGAAACACAGATATTTAAAAAAACATATTCATTTCTTCAATTCTCATCATGAAAAAACTGGTTATCATTTTACGGTACCGAACATCATTGGCTGTTTGCGCTTGACATGGAATCCAATGATTTCTCTAGCCCAAAATCTATACCACACAGTGACACATTGAGGATGCATTTGCTTCTCGTGAATCACTCGAGGATTTTCCTCACCCCAAATGCGACAATTTTGCCTATTGACAAAGCCATCAAGATGGAAATGGGACTCGTCATTGAAGATGATTTTATCGGCAAAATCAGCATTTTCATGTTGTCTCTCCAATATCCAGTTAACGAACTCCCTTCGCTGTCCATGGTCAGCAGGCTTCAGTTCCTGAGTCAATTAAACTTTGTATGCATGAAGATGCAAATCTTTCGTCAAAATTCGGAGACACCAATTTGCTGAGTTCGGTGTCGAATTGAGGTGGATGGAGTTCGAGCGACATCATCTGGTACAGTTGCGACATTTTCGGTTGATCGACCTGGTCGAAGGCGCGTTGTTGTCTTTACATCACTAACAGACCCAGTTTTGGCAAATTTATCCATTAATCTCTTTACAGTTGACTTTTTGGTTGACTCTTGTTCGGACACCCTTAAGAAGTGTAATTTATTTAGTGAAAGGTTTGCCATTTAAGAATATGGATCATTTAACAACCAAAGAACGCGTAAAAATAGTTAAAACTTACTACAAAAGTAATGATTCAAGGTGTTAGTTTTCTTTTATTTTTTCATTTTCTCATTGCAATCTTTAAAGGCTGCTCAGCTTTCTATACTACAACCGATTGGTTCATAAAGTCTTGCACCGCTTTTAAATATTCAAAATTTGATTGTAGGAGAAGTAAAATATCAGAAATGGTAGATGTGATGATAACGAAAAATCTATCGTTATTGAAATAAACGGAACTAACCAGCGTCAATGGTGTTTTCAAAGATTGTTTAAAATTGAATAATATGCAATTTCAAACAAACAAAAAACCCGGTTCCTTGGCATGACACTATTTTGTTGCAATGTTTTGTATTGCATTTTCAGTTACAAACTGACTGTGGCACAACTTAATATCAGTGCTCATAACATACGAAATGCTAACGTCATATTGCAGTTGCATTGATACGCAATTGTATTGGATTATGTAAATTTTCCTTCAATTTATGTGAAAATTGCTTTTGACGCAATTTAAACATGAGTTTTTAAACTTTTGGCATAATACCAATAATATCGGAAGAAATTGGCCGGAATTGTGCAAAAAAACGTTGCCAGAAATGCTGTGGACAATGTCATTAACATACATTTTTATTGTTAATGGGACAATAAAACCAAACATTTATGTCGGATTTGGCAGAAACTACGGGAATTACTTCGATTATAGGCTGACACTTACGGTCAAATATAAATTATACAATGTGGGTAGTACGATGTAATAGAAATTATGAGTATGGACGTGTATTTTATATACATATATTGGAATATATAAATGAGTGAAAGTGCGAAAAAATTAATAGTTTTTACATAGCTTCAATATTTGAGTTTGTATTTAAATTTGCGCATAATGATGAAGAGGAAAGTTGAAAAACTGTTCTGACATATTATGTAGAGTGATTTTTTAAGATTTAAGTTTTTTAAGTTGGCAGCACTGGTTGGTAATGGCGTCCAAACGTTATCTGTCAAAGTGAAAAGTGTACAGTATACTCTGCCATTTCATCATGGAAAGATTAACAAACGAGTAACGATTGCAAATCGTTGAAATTTATTATCAAAATTCGTGCTCTGTGAAATGTGCATTGTTTGATACGACCATTTTATGGTCGTCATAATGGACCTGCTGAATCAACAATTCGTGATGTTATCTCCAAATTTCGCACCAAATTTTCTTTGTTGGACATAAAACCATCGACTCGTATGCGTAAAGTGCGTACCGAAGAGAATATTGCAGCCGTAGCGACCAGTGTTAATGACAAAAGTGAAATGTCAA
This sequence comes from Philornis downsi, assembly GCA_019455685.1. Classification (NCBI taxonomy): domain Eukaryota; kingdom Metazoa; phylum Arthropoda; class Insecta; order Diptera; family Muscidae; genus Philornis; species Philornis downsi. Next base: position 676,345 of record JAHXMU010000721.1, on the reverse strand, counting down.
TTTGTCGCCGTTCTCTGTGATTACTCAACCACAAGAAAATTTTTTTTTTTTGCCCCAATTGGGTGAGTTGAACTTGGTTGACATGTGGTTTCATCAGGACGGTGCAGCATGCAACACTGCTGTGAAACAATGGATATGTTGAGGGATGAATTTGGTGAGCAGCTTATCTCTCGATTTGACCCTGTGAGTTGGCCCCCAAGATCTTGCGATTTAACGCCTCTTGATTATTTCTTGTGGTGTTATGTCAAGTCGTTAGTCTACGTGGACAAGCCGAACGCTATTGAAGCCTTACAGGATAACATAACAAGCGTTATTCGTGGAATACAGGCCGAAATGCTCGAAAAAGTGACGAAAAATTGGATCTTCCGAATGGACATTTTGAGACGGAGCCGCAGACAACATTTACATGAAATTATCTTCAAAAATTAAATGGCAAAGACCAATTTATCGATTTCAATAAACAATTTTAATATATGATGCAAATTTGAGTGTTTTATTCGAATTTAAAAACAAAAAAAAACTACGATTAAAAAATCACTTGTGACTAAATATTCGTAGGAGTGTAATACGGATATATGTATGTGCCAACTGCAACAAATCCAACTGTCCGCCAGAACCCCAAGTAGTAGCACTTTAAAAATTTGTTTCATTGCATATATCAAAAACAGCAGTTACTACTAATCTTATCACACAGTATTAGCTTGAAACTATCAATAAAAGTACAAACTGTAATTCATCCATTTTATATGTCGAAGTCATCTACAAGCGCTAACAAACCACAATTTACGTATGAGGATGGAATGTCCGGATACGTTACAGAGAAGGAGTCAATTTTTCCCCATCAATGACAACTATTTCAATGTGAACTTATTTTTATAAATTACAATTTAATAATTTATCCTAATATTAACTTAAAAGTTTCCATTATGCCACAAAATTAGTTATTTTGCACTGTATGTGGATGATTCATTTCTCGAATGATTACACTGGATAAGAATAGTCAAGTCGAGAAATGTAAAGCCCCTGTGTAAATGCATGTTTTTTACAAACAAGTAAAGATTTTTCGATACCGTCAAAAATCAAATTTGTCAATATAATCAAGTAAAAATGTTGTGTTCATATATCTTCAATAAAACTGGAAGAATATTATTTTCACAAATGATCTAGACGAGCTGATGATCTTAAAACTAGTCAATCTGACGCATAGGTGGTGCCAGTAGTGTGAAACAATTATTTTAGGAAAAAGTGGCAAACTTAAAAAAATATATGTTTCAAGGCTCTACGTTGTCTAGTATTTCCATCAAAAGCCTCGGTGAATTTATAGACAAGGAAAAAATTGGTCACCATCATGTAACTCAATATTTCCATTCGAAAGGTATCAGTCCAACCTATATTAAAGCCAATGTAGATTCTACTCTGGTAGAGTCTGCTCCCTCGTTTACGACTGTAAAATATTAGGGTAGCAGAGTAAAAACGAGGCCGTACCAGCTGCTAAGACGAACATCGTAGTGGTCCACGCCAAACAAGGTTAAGAAAATCCACGAAATGGTATAGTATGGTATTTTCAGCGTCGACTAAAAGTGTGTGACATCGTATATTAACTGAAGATTTAAAGATGAGAAAGCAGTGCGCACGATGGGTGCCGCGATTGCTTTCAATAGAGCAAAAACAGCGCCGTGAAAACGTTTCTGTAGATTGTTTGGCGATGTTTCACCGCAATAACGTAAAATTTTTGCGTCAATTTATAATCACGAATGAGACAAGGGTCCACGACTTCACATCTGAGGCAAAAAACAGTCTAAGCAGTGGGCTGAAATGGGAAAATTGTGTACAAAGAAGGTGAAGATGGTTCCATCTGTAGGCAAGGTCATGTCGGTGAATATTATGCTAATTTATTGCAGGGTTTAGGTGATGAAATTATGATAAAATAGACTGCATTTGGCGAAAAAGAAAGTATTGTTTCATCAAGATAATGCTCCAGTCAACACATCCACTACTGCGATGACCAAAATTAATGAATGAAACTTCGAATTGCTTTATCACGCAAGTTATTCGCCAGACTTAGTTCCTTCTGACTATTTTCTATTTCCAAACTTAAAAAAATTGCCGGATGGTAAAAGATGAAGAGATGGAGTCTGCGGTTGATGGCCATTATAAGGACAGTTCTTACTATAAACGGGGTATAGAAGCTATTGAATATCGCTGGAAAAAGTGAATCGAACTAAAAGGAGATTATGTTGGAAAGTAAAGAAAATGTTTCCCCACTTTTTGTATCTTCTTTGTTAGGTCGTCTAGTTTTGGGACCGCCCTCGTAAATAAATTATATTGTAGTGTTCTCTTCGTCTTCATTGCGGAACTTGCACCTAATGTGCATAATAATGAATAGCTAACAGATTTAAATGCTTTGCAAATTTATTGCTCGATGGTAGCCACTAGAGATTATAGAAGACTCGATACTTTTGTCTTCAACTGTCATATATCCTTTTTTCAAATGACACATATGACAAGAATCAAATAATTAGGAATGAAATAGTGCAACCGCTACATTCTTTTAATTCCTCAACTGCAATTGCTAACGACAGCATTTTCAACACCATCGTACGTACGTGTAAACTTTACATCGGAAATCATCAAAATAATACAAAGCCCCCCCAATATACTCTAGTGGCCCTTTTCCTAAATAATTACTGAGCATTTGAATTAATCAAATTTGCATAGTAAAAACATTCTTCAGACACAAGTATTCAATAAATTATTATGTATAAGGTCCTAGGACTTTTTTAGAGTGTGAATTAATTCTTTAATAAACTTCCCACAAGAATCCTATTTATCCAACACTTTATAAAATTCTTACGTCCGATTTTTCCCAATTAAACTACTGTATCGCGCCTATATTTCCTAAAGACGCTAAAGTACAGGGTGACGCACCAATTGTGCTACAATAAGAAATTCAAATTACCTTTTTTAATCAATGTATTTCATTTATTTCTTTTATTTATTGTAAAAATACTTTTATGTTATTTTATACATATATAACTAATTGGTTTTGCAAATGATAGACTGTAAATGACCTCTATGCTCATTCACACATACGAGGTGTGTTCAAAAACTAGGGTGAATTTCAAATTTCGCGGGCTACGTACATTCAACTTTCGATTATTATTTTTTTTATGTACCGTACCGTCTTGAATATATGTTGATGGATCCATATATCATGTTTAATTTGTTTGTGAGAGGCATAAATAAGACAAGTGTTTTGCATGTTCGGCGATTTTCTGCTATCGAAAAAAATGGATCAAAGAAGTTGCAACAAATTTTGTGTAAAAAATGGAATTAAGTGCTCAAAAACAAATGAAATGCTGACAGTGACATACGGTGAGAGTACTCTGAGTCGAGAAAATGTTTACAAGTGGTACAAACTTTTCACAGAAGGTCGAGAAGATGTGAATGATGACGCTCCCTCTGGATGCCCCAGCACATCAACAGCCGATGAAAATGTTGAGAAAGTGAAGAAAATTGTTATGGAGAATCGTCCAATCACAATTAGAGAAGTTGCTGAGGATGTCGGCGTATCGGTTGACTTATACCATGCAATATTTTCGGAAATTTTGGGCATGAAGCGTGTGGCAGCGAAGTTCGTTCCAAAAACAACGTTGCATGAACATCGCTCAGGAATTGTTGAATGACGTCAATGATGATCTAGATTTGCTTAGAAGGATCATAACTGGTGACGAATCATGGGTATATGGTTATGACATCGAAAACAAAGCCCAATCGTCCCGATGGAAGAGTCCAGGAGAGCCAAGACCAAAAAAAGCACGTCAAGTTCGATCAGATGTCAATGTTTTGGTCACTGTTTTCTTCGATTACTATGGCGGTAAATAAGAAGTATTACCTTGAAGTTATGCGCCGTTTGCGTGAAGCAATACGAAAAACGGTCCGAATTGTAAAAAAAATGCATGGCTTTTGCATCATGATAATGCACCAGCTCACTCATCTTTGCTTGTGAAAGATTATTTGGCCAAAAACAAAACCGTTATCACGCCTCAGCCACCGTATTTACCAGACTTGCTCCCCTGCGACTTTTTCCTGTTCCCAGTATTGAAGAGACCCATGAAAAGACGGCGTTTTGCGACGATTGAGAAGATAAAAACCGAATCACTAAGAGAGGTCAAGAACATAGCAAAAAGTGCATATCAAAACTACTCCGAGGATTGGAAAAAACGCTGGCACAAGTGTATTATATCTGAGGGGGACTACTTTGAAGGAGATAAAATAGAAATTAATGAATAAATAAATATTTTTTGAGAAAAATGAAAATTCACCTTAGTTTTTTAACACACCTCGTATGCCACACCTGATCGAAAAATTATTGATTGCTGCCTGAAGGTTTGAAGTCGGGGTCGTCTAGATTATTGTTTTAATGGACTGCTTCCATTTAGTCAAATTGCTTGGTTTCGTTTTGTCTACATCATGTTTGACGTAACTCCATAAAAAAAGTTTAGTGCAGTCAGGTCAGGTGACCTTTGGGGCCAGCGGAAAGTGGAGTTTCAGGATATTAATTTGTTTGGGAATTTTCGTTTAAGCTCCGCCACCGCCGGTGTGGCTGTGTGTGCAGTTACTCCATTTTGCTGTAAGCAAATGCTGTTGAAAAGGATACATCCTCGCGCAGCTCGGGGCAAAAAAAATCGTTTAACATCTTTAAATAATGGTCGCCAGTGGTCCCAGTTGTCCTCGTTTTGTGTTTGTAGTACCCAGTACTTAGTTCTGTTCAGTTCAAACTGCAGATTCATTTAAACTTAATTTATAACCCGGCTCTATTTAAACTATTCGGCATCAAAATAAACAGACTCATACAAAATAGCAACTATTTTATTTTTGCTCTATACACGTTTTTCCACTTTTCAAAAGAGAAAAAGGCAGACTTCCTTAAGCTCTTTATGTGTATAGAATATAGTACATATTTAACTGCAATCAAAAATTACAAAATTGCCGCAAGTTACCAAATACACTTAGTCCAACATGCGTTCAGTTGTAATAATAATACTTCCTCTTCAATATAAATTTCAACAATAGCAAAAAATCAGTCATTTCCGAGTAATTTTAAGATATTAGCTCTGGTTTTAACATTCACTGGTCATCCAATATTAGAAAGCCCCACGAAAGTTGAGCCTCACGCAACAGAGAAAATGCAATCAATCACCATGTGGAAACTTAAAAAACAAAAATAGCAATTATAACTAACGATGCTGTTCTCTCTGCAATCGGTGAAATATGAGCATGACATTAGTTATTCAATTATTTAGGAATAGAAAATACCCATTCAAGTGGATTGTTAGGAAATGAATGCGGATAATGCGCTTAACTAATATTGTAACAAATGACGGTACATTTTTTTAGTTTGTCTATGGCTGTATCATCATCATTACCATCGTTGTTATATCACACATCTCTAGACTTTTCATGTGTGAGGAAATAAATAACATCAGTCTCTCTTTTTGACAGAAACCGCTATGGGTGTATCGAGGAAAACACAAGACAAATCCGGTTATGAGTATGCCCTGGCTGTAATGAAAATGTGCGATATCCTGCATATGAGACACCGCAGTTTGTTTCTAAGAAACGAATTTCTGTTCACCCTCACCAAATACTACAAAGACCAAGGGAGGCTGCTGGAAATTATACATGGCCTCACCAAGAAAGTCATTAAGAATAAAAAGGAAGCTTTCAAAAAAGGTGCTCGTGGTTCATTGGCTAAATATGAGTGGACCAAAAATGGTGAATTAATAACTCAAAGTCTAAAAGCGGATGGGGCCACCCCCTCCGTTAATACCACCAATGAAGATAAACCAGAAAAAGTGACCACTGTGGAGGGTCTATCGTTTGGCCAGTCTGAAGGCTTAAAAGATGACTTGGATGTCGAAGATAACAACGTGGGTGAAAAGAAACGTTTGGCCTTTCTGGATTTATTATTGGAGAGTGCTCAAAATGGCGCCACCATAACGGATACTGAAATCAAAGAACAAGTGGACACCATTATGTTTGAGGGCCATGATACCACCGCAGCGGGTTCTTCATTCTTCCTCTCATTAATGGGCATCCATCAACACATACAGGATAAGGTCGTTGAAGAATTGGATGAGATTTTTCAGGGTTCCGATAGAGACTGTACCTTTCAGGACACATTAGAAATGAAATATTTGGAAAGATGTTTAATGGAAACCCTAAGAATGTATCCACCAGTGCCCTTAATTGCACGAGAATTGCAAGAGGATTTGAAATTATCATCCAACAATTACATCATACCAAAGGGAGCTACAATTACAGTGGCAACTATAATGCTACACCGCAATCCGCTAGTATACGATAATCCTAACGTCTTTAATCCCGATAACTTTTTACCCGAACGTCAAGCTAATCGTCACTATTATGCCTTTATACCATTCTCGGCTGGACCAAGAAGTTGTGTAGGTAAGTAGAAGGGACGATTAGTAAAAAATTGATAATACCTGGTATTAATAAGAATGAAATGTGAAGAAGAGAGAGAACTTATTAAAGATTGCAAAGACGCAAACAATTTTTATGAAATACTTCTTTCCCACTCAAAGATCACTTGATTTTCATCACAAAACGTAGTAATTATTCAATTAACACTATAAATAACTAACCAAAACCTAATTTTAGATGCATACTCTTACGTAGATATAAATACTAAGTTTCATATTTTAGGAGTTACTCTCAAAAACAAGCTGAAAACTTGCCGTGACATTCTGCGCTCTTTGCTAAAGACAACTTTCAAAAATGGCCCAAGTTCGAAATATGAGTTTAAGATTATTTAAATTCCATTTAAAATTTTAAATGGAAATTTTTATTTTCATTTGCTATCATTTCAATTTTAACACCAAATTTCTGAATTTAAAAGAACTTTTTTGAGTTTTTGAGACGAAGTGAGAATACGGACAATTGTTGTTCCAAACGAACTGTTAATATTTTTTTAAATAATATCATATGAAATAGAGAAAGAGAAAAATTAGCATAATTTTTGTTTCAAAAGTTAAACATTTGCCTGGATTTAACTTTTTCCGAAAAATCAGATTTTAAAAAGGATGAAAACATGTTGGCCCAACATGAGCCAATGTCCATATATCTCCGTTAATAAGCATTTTACGGAATACTTTTCCGCTATTATAAAGGGTGTCGCCAGAAGAACGCAGGATTTAAACAACTGATGCATCAATTGAATTGTTTCTCTGGCTGTATGACATGTGGCGCCATCTTGTTGAAACCACATGCCCTCCACATACAATTCTTAAATTCAAGGCACGATAAAACTGGTTATCATTTCACGATACCGAACACCATTGACTGTTTGCGCTTGACATGCCTAAATTTCACAAAAAAGGGTCCAATTGTTCCTCCAGCCCAAAATCCACACCACACAGTGACACGTTGAGGATGCATTTGCTTTTCGTGAATCACTCGAGGATTTTCCTCACCCCAAATGCAACAATTCTGCCTATTGACGAAGCCATCAAGATGGAAATGAGCCTCGCCACTGAAGATGATTTTATCGGCAAAATCTTCATTTTCATGTTGTCTCTCCAATACCCAATGAACGAACTCTCTTCGCTGTCCATAGTCAGCTGGCTTCAGTTCCTGAGTCAATTGAACTTTGTATGCATGAAGATGCAAATCTTTCGTCAAAATTCGCTGCATAGTGGGTTTGGAGACACCAATTTGCTGAGCTCGGTGTCGTATTGAGATGGATTGAGTTCGAACGACATCATCACGTACAGCTGCGACATTTTCGGTCGATCAACCTGGTCGAAGGCGCGTTGTTGTCTTTACATCACTAATAGACCCAGTTTTGGCTAATTTATCCATTAATCTCTTTACAGTTAACTCTTTTGGAGCATTATTGTGACCCCAAATTGATTGCAATTTGCGAACTGTAGCCGTAAAACTTTCACTATTTTGGTAAAACAATTTCACTGTGAGAATGCGCTGTTCATTCGTGTAGCGCTCCATTTTTACTAACCTCGTACCTTCTACTAGCAAACAATAACAATTGTTCAAATGTCAAACAATGACACTTCGAATGGCGCCAAATTTAAATCTTGCGTTCTTGTTAAGACACCCGTTATAATTAATATTAATTAAATTTAATTTTTACCACTTCTAAGGATCCAAGCCGTGTATGTTTATCGCTTCCAACGAATCACGTTTAAACCACCTCCAGAACAAGGTTAATAAAGTGCTGAAAAATATCGCTATAATTCTTAAGAACTAAAGCAAAACATGTTAGCATGATGTACTCTATTCCTTAGGGGATAAATGTAAAGAATCACCATTTAAAGTTTTTGGGAAGAACATTTGTTTATCCTTTTTGTATTAGCTACAAATACTCAATACTCGCCATATGAGTCAATTAATCAAATCAATGTTACTGTTACATTAGGATCCTTTCCAGTTAAATGTCTGCATACTGTTTTTTTTTATTGAATATATCAAATCCATATGTTTCGCTCCCATGGCAACCCTTCGTTAATTTCATTAAGAATTACACAATTTTTCATTAGTTCCCCATCACAAAATGTGATGTTTGTTTGCTTCCTTGGATGATTTTTTTTGCTGCGATTGTATTTGCTTTCTGTAACTAAAAAAAAATAATTGCTGTTGTTCGAAAGTGATTTCTCTTTAAAATGGTGAATATTGTCTGCTTATGAGTAAGTTTTGATCGTTTAATAGTCAACATCCTTTCGCGGATTTCTTCTCAATCCGTAAAGAAACACATTGTAGTTTTTGCTCATTTATGTCTATACCATCAGCGCCCGAAAACATTACCAGCTTCATTATGATTCTGAATAAACCGCTTGATAGGTTGACATCTTCATCAAAGCCGTATACGCTTCGCAGGGATACCAAACTCAGGCAGTACACGATAAATTTTTGCTCCTCAGAGCTGTGTTAACGTTCTTTAAGGAATTAATTTGTTTTAATTGTTAATTTAAAGTAAAATATTAGTTTTATCTTCAAAAAGCAATGCAAAATTTGCAAAAAATAATATACAATAAAATATAAATATGTATAAATATATACAGGGTGGGCCATAAGGGTGTTGGCGGTTTAAATCTTCAATTTCTCGGTAACGCGCGGCGCGGGGTGGCGGGGGAATATGTTGTTCGCTGCGCCGCTTCCTGGAAATTTAGTCGCCATGGAGCCGTACACGGGAGTGCAGCGTGCATTTTGTGTCCGAGCGTATTACGAAAACAATAAATCAGTGATTACTTCACGACGTTTGTATCGGCATGAACACGGTTTACACGATTTAAGTGAAGTTCCAAGCGCCAATGTGATACGAAAATGGATCAGAATGTTCGAAACAACCGGCTCAACAGTACCAATTACGGTTCGTGGTCGCCCAGTTTCTGCAAGATCAGCCGACATTGTGGAACGTGTTCGTGTTTCAGTTCAGCGAAATCCGCAACAGTCAACACGTAAGAGAAGCCAGTCTTTGGATGTCAAAAGAACAACTTTACGACGAATTTTGAAACGTGATTTGCATTTGAAGGCTTATAAGATTCAGATAGTCCAAGAATTAAAACCCGATGATGTCAAAACCAACTTAACTTTGTCAATTTGATGCTAGAGCGGTTCAACAATTTCAACAACGTGATTTTTAGTGATGAGGCCAATTTTCACCTTAATGGCCATGTGAACAAGCAAAATTGTCGGTTCTGGTCCGAGACTAATCCGGCAACAACTTTTCAACTAGTTTTCCAAAATTTGCGACTTCGGTTCCAAGAGTGTCAAGCAGCCGAGGGAAGCCATTTGGACAACATTATTTTTAAGTCTTAAAAATTCCCATGCTTCTACTAAAAATACAAATATATTTTTTTTATGTTTCGTAGTTTTTTTTTAATTGAATATTTAAACCGCCAACACCCTTATGGCCCATCCTGTATATATTTATATTATAAAATATAATAATATAATAATATATGATATAGTAATATATAACATGATAATAATATATTTAATAATATTATAAATAATTTCTTGATTTATGTTATATCCTCCTAATACATATTTATCTATTTTCAGGTCGCAAATACGCCATGTTAAAACTGAAAATTCTTCTCTCCACCATTTTGAGAAATTATCGCGTTCATTCCGATCTGACTGAAGAGGATTTCCGATTACAGGCTGATATTATACTAAAGCGTGAAGAAGGCTTCCGTGTTCGCCTACAGCCCCGCAAATCATATAGCAATTCGGCCAAACCTGGCACAACAACGGCACCACATATTCCAACTATTCCCGTTAGCACCGTTGTTTAGATTTTAGACTTTATGTTCCGTCTAAATTTGTTTTTATTTTTATAATTCTAAAGTCTTTATTTCTACTTAATTACTTTTTTATTTGATATATTCGTGTATGTAATGAGATATGTGTAGAATTATTGGGTAGCATTTTTAGAAATTTTATAATTAACATTATTAACGCTTGGGTGTCTGGATCTTCAACATACATTTACTTTGTATCGAGTTTTGGAAGAATTTAAGTGTCTTGAAATTATGTAAAGAATGTATTGATGTTTCAACAAGCAATAAGTTATTGAAATAAAGGAAAATTACAATAAAAATATTAGAAAAGTTAACATTTTTAATCTCAAAACTACGAATTCTCCTGAATTCTGAATATGTTTCTCGTATTCTTTTTATTGGAAAGCAGATTCTTTTATTGTGACATAATTCTGGCCAATATTTCACAAAAAAAAAGGAAGAATTAATATGTCTCTTATGGGATCCCCAATACGTTGTTCCCAACTAAAAAGTTGAACGACAGCCCTCTGGATTTCAGTAAAAAAGTGTTGGGTGGAGGTATGTGTAAACCAGTTCACCTGAGGGAAATTTCTGTACGTACGAAACCGGTCCTAAAAATTGCCGACCTAACAAAGAAGACACAAAAAAGTTGAGAAAAATTGTCTTTATTTTTCAACATAATCTTATTTTAGCTTGATACACATTTTCCGGCAAAATGGCTTCTATACCCTGTTTATTGCAAGAACTGTCAAACTCATCAACCGCAAAGTCCAAAATCTTTCATCACCGAATCATTTTTTTTTAATTCAATTTTTAATTCATTAATTTTGGCCATCACAATAGTAGATGTGTGAACTGAGGCATTGTCTTGATGAAACAACACTTTCTTTTTCGGAAAATGCGGTCATTTTTCCCAATTTGCAAATAACAATAAATTGATAGGTTTTCCTTTCTGAAGATAATCAATCAAAATAACCTTAGGGCATCCCAAAAAACCAAACACAACACAATAACATTGCTTGCAGATGAGACCGTCTTCGCCAAATACTCTACAAAAACGTCTTCACAACCCTGTTTTTGCTTTATTGAAAGCAAACGCGGCACCCATCTTGCGCCCAGCTTTCTCACCTTCAAATCTTCAGTCATTATACGATGTAAACCATTTTCTGAAATGCGTATTATTTCAGATAGCTCACGCACTTTCAGCCGACGATCATCCCATACCATTTTGTGGATTTTCTTAACTTTGTCTGGCGTGGACACCTCAATTGGTCGACCACTACGGTATCCGTCTTGGCAGATTGTACAGCTTCGTTTAAACTCTACTATCCAATATTTCACAATAGTAAACAAAGGAGCAGACTCCTCCAGAATAGTATCTAGCTCTGCTTTATTATTGGTTGGACTGAGGCCGTTCAAATTGAAATATTGAATTACATAACGGTGAGCAATTTTTCCCATGTTTTCAAATTCACTTTTGATGGCTCAAATAAAAATATTAAACAACGTGGTGCCTTGAAACTTAAAACATATAATTTATAAGGTTGCCACTTTTCAACGAAATAGTTTTTTACAAACTACTGGCACCATCTATACGTCAGGCTAGATTTGAGACAGCCCTTGTATGACTTAAATTTTTGATTTCTAACGCTGACACAAATAACCAAATAAATAACATATTCTTTCCCAGATTGTTTTTGGTCGTTTTTGCCTCACTTTAGTTCATTCCATTTATTTTTTGCGGAGAGTGTAAAGAAAGATTTGAATACGAATAATGCCGTTCATTGTAAAAAATATATAAAGAAACATTTTATTCAAACGGAATGGTAATACCAAATTTGGAAATGTGAAACTTTACAAATTCACATATCTTGGAAACTGACTGCCCAAAAATGGCAATGATTTCATTTTTAACGCTTTTTAAGACAGTGGGACGAGGTGGTACATTTCAAGTGGTACCAAAAACTATTCTAAGACGTGTCCCTTAACTACAGCATAAACTTCTCAGTAAAGATTAAAATTATGGGAACATTCTTTAATAAAATCTATATCTAAGTTATTTCAATGACAAACGCTCACTTCGAAGCATATTTTTTAAACGAAAAACTTATGTTCAAAGTGAGTGTTAGTTGCCCAAACGAACTTTGACTTCAGCTGGATGGTGCACCATATCGTACAGCCCGTCAAACAATCGCTCTTTTACAGTAAGTTCGGTAAATCGATCGCCTTGGTGACTGTGAACTACGGCACTACGGCACAATTTCATCCAAACTCTTCGTGAGGTAGATCTCAAAACCTTCAGCAAGGATTTCAATATTTTTAATAACAGGATGCATTACTGCAAAGCAAGCCAAGGCAAATCTTCTTATTCTTCGGTGGCGACTGAAATAGACATCCTTATCTATTATACACCGTCCGTAGAAAATAACTCCAAGCGCTTCGATCTTCTGCGCTTCTACTCCAATTCGTCACACCAAGTTTCGATAGTATTTCAAAAGCCTGGTCCTTCCAACGGAGTTTTGGTTACCCTCTTCTGCGTTGTTGAAAACTTTCCGTGCCGAAGCATTTGAGTCCAACCGCACAACATGACCCAGCCAACGCAATCGCTGTATATTCATGCGTTTGACCACGCCGATGTCAACATATAGCTCATACAGCTCATTGTTCATGCGACGCCAATACACTCCGTTACCGATGATGGACCCATATAATTTTCGAAGTATTTTCCTCTCGAAAACTGTCAGTACTGATTCATCCGCTTGTGTCATAACCCAGGATTCTGCTCCATATAACAAGATAGTTTGGTATCGTGGAACGTATTTCCACATCAACGTCAACTTTATTAATCAATCCAAACGTACAAAATTGCTCTATTTATACTAAAATGACTTATTCTAGAAAATGCTACGATATTTCAGAGAGAACACATATTTACATAATGGGTGCAACAAAGACAAGCATATTTACAGAATAGCGTTGTTTATCATAACCTTAATTCTAGAATGTTCTTATTTACATAACAAGTGAAAAGGAGATAACAATAGAATGGGGGTGAGAGGAACAAACATAACTTACTGTCGTAACCAGAAAAATAAAAGTCCTATTTAAAGATAAAGAGGAAAAGAGATTACATATACCATACTTGAAAGTCCTGGGAGCGGTTTTGATGATCTCTTCAGAATATACACGTAGAGAAATTACACTCACATACTACAATAGGTAGAACCAATGTCTGGTACAGTCGGATTTTTGTTTACCGAGAAAGGAGGCAAATCGGGTTCCATAAATAATGAATTTATTTATTCTTTCTAATACAGCTTAATACACCTCCAAAAAAATTGATTTTTTCTAATATTATTTCATTGGGACCGCCAAAATGAAGCCCTCCCACGACAACTCTATACTAATCTAATTAGGGATTGTAGAAATATTCTCCAGCTTTACATTGCATTTACTATCCAGAAAAATTATTTTTGACTGGACCATGTGGCAAACCCTGACAGAAAAAATAAAAATGTGGCAGCATTAGCATGTTAATTCTGGAAAAAAGCAATTCGTGTGAAGTAGGATGGAATATTCCCCAAAAAGATATTTGTCTTAGCGGTGTTTCCACCTAATGTCTCTCCTAGGACATCACAAATAAAACCGAAAACTTTGAGCAACCGTTGAGAAGATCAAAAATCTTTATATATGTAAATTCCAAACATTTTTTTTTTTCAATTTTACAATTCACAATGTTGCAAGCCAGGTTAATCAGAATTTGCCTTCTTTTGTTTCTAAGTCGAAACATCTTACGAAATAATATGCAGAACAGTTCAGGCAGTACCTTTAAAAGACCTCATCTATTTTGCAAAATTTGTAACTGTTTAAAACTCAAAATACTGCAAATATTTCAAATACTTCATTTCAACATTTCAAAATATTTTCGATATCATCATATTAAAATTGTACCACAAAAGGTATACAAATGATCAAATGGCTCAATTTTCTCATGCCCGATTTGATTTACCAAATGTCAGCTTCCGTTATATTGTTTACCACTCACTAATACATTGACATACACATGCCGGCAAAACGCCAGCAACAACAAGCAGGTTAGTAAATGTGGCGAATATAAACAATGGCACTCTGATTTGAAGAAAAATGTAATGGACTCGGTGCAAAAAGTAAAATTCTTACCTTTTAATATCTTTTACATCGCAGAATCTCAAATATTGACAGATTTTTTTTTAATAAATCAATCAGGCGCTTGCACGGCAGTCTGACTTATCACTGCGATGACCTGCAATTCTTTTGCTTTCACACAAAATTCCAATTGAATATCCATCTGCACTTAACTTTAATATATTGATTGATCACTTTGATATTGCTTCTGGTTATTATTAGTCTTGATTATCTGAATAATTTCTTAAATTTTTACTTAGTTTGGACATTTTCTTGAGACCTTTCACTTTTCACACGCAATCAAACGCTCGAGTACCGATAGACTGAAGAGGTTAATGACACTTGTTGCGAATTTGATTGTTTGGCAGATGCATTGACAACAGTGTTGCCATGCGTATATTCTACGAAGGCAATTAATTGGGAGTAGAAATTAGCGTTAAAATATTCTACGGAGTAAAAATTAATACAACTTGGCTGATGGACACCTTTATGCAATTGGTAGAGATTTTATTTACAGATTTCTGTTTAATGTACAATAATCTGCAAAATATACTACAATTAGGGTAAGGTAAGCGTTTAACGTAGGAGTAAGTGATATGCAAACATCAATAACACGATTACCACTTTCCATAAAAAGTCAACGAAAGGATATCAATTGGAAAGGATATCAGATTAATAACTATCTAAGCCTATCGCCTGTTTTATTAGGAAGGATTCACAACAATATGATTCCGCTGCAACAAAGAATTGTTTCAGCTATTTCTTACAGGTGCTACTCTTTGTCACCTGGGAATCGTATGATGTCAGTTGTGAGAAAATACTTTTGCCTGTTCGCATTTGATTTTAAATGAATAATGTTTGCGATACAACGGAAATGAATAACAGTTATTACAATATATTATATTCATCAAGGTTTTTCCACAGCGTTTTAGGAATTTACAGGTAGATTTCTAGGGTAGATTTAAAACAAAACACAGCATTCCACTCTAATCTCTTTAGTTTGTCATATTTTACAAAAGAGACAAATATAAAATATGGAATACTTTTCAAAAACATTGGAGGGTTTTGAAGTCCTCAAAAGAAATTCTTCCTATTTATGTCTTCTATGATTTACCAAAAATATCTAGAACATGTGGAATGTGTTTGACATTGAAGCCTCCGAACTGGCACTTTTTTAATATGTGGCCACAAATTCCAAACGTTCTGTTATTCAAAGATTTGGTGGGAGTTAATACATCACATCTGCTCTTTTTGTCAATTTCGTTGCCTCACCACATTACAACGTTTTTGTCCTCTTACACATTATGACTTACCCGACGCAATCGCTATCTTTTTGAGCGCTTATCTACATCAATATCGACATACGAGTATATATTACACAGTTCATGATCCACATGACATTAAAAGTCTCTGTCTACAGATTACGGAATATTTTTATGTCGAAATCATCAAAGTGTACGAACATTTTTTGCTATAAATTGCAAGGCAGACGAATTCAGTGCCTAATACAGCTATATTTGTCATCCGTCAGCAAAGAACTTTGATCTTAAGACACTTACTATGTTAATGCTATTAATGTTAACGCATTATTATAGATGGAAATAGCATTTATCCCTTGAAATCTAGAACTTTGTTCTATTCTTGTTCACTGGAGATTTAGTATCGGTTTGGTGGCTTTCCCCTGGTGATTTCAAATAATTTTTGCCACTTTGAACTGTCGAAGATACCTCCATTGTTGATCACATACGCTTTATGATCGATCATAAAAGATTGGATTTGTCGATCTGTTTTTCTTGGCCCTTTCCATAATTTGTCATATCATGAATAACTGGTCAATTACCGTTTTATCAGATTTAAAGCCAAAAAAAATGGGATCGATGTTTCCTGTTCTAAATGAATACATTTGAGCTAAGCAAGCGGATCAAGCAATATTTTCACTTCCCGTAAAGAATACGTAATTGAAATTCCCGAAGTTTGACTAGTTACGATTTTCATACATTTGAACATATGGCTTGAGATATCGGAGAGAATGTTTGGCCTGATAGCTGAATGAAGGCATTTCCTAAAGAGGATAAAAAATTAGCATAATGAGCTTGACATATTGCTGGATTCTTGGATAGTATTAGGAAATTAAAAAATCTACTGCCTTTGAACACCATAGGTTCAGATTATTAGTAGGAGTGGAATTCGAATAATTATTGCTTAGAGCAATTGGAAGATATTAATTTCTCTGAACGTTAATATTTATGTTTCTTCAAAAGTCATGTTTTTCATATCCAATCGTAAAACGAAAATGTTCTAAACCATAGGAATTAGCTATTAAAATTTTTGTTATTCAGTATCCCAAATCTTTTAGAAGCTAATAAACAGAAATTGTAGAAACTATAATTTCGGCACTTTTCCTATATATTTGTAAAGCGAACTTAGACGTATTTCCACTTTTGAGCTCGGTAAACGAAGTTCATTGTTTGAAGGTAAAGCCGCTCACCAATATGATCAGCTTTAAACCAACTTTAGCACTCATTAGCAATATCAGGCTACATATTACTCAAAAAAAGCTTTATAGTTGCACAACCAGGACATAAAACGATCGTTTAACAACGAGCACCTTTAAATCGATTATAATTAACGGTATGGCTGACAAGATATTACCTTTTCTTAATTTTTATTACAAAAAATGCCAAAAATATTCTCAACAATGCACAGAAAAATAGATATAAATACAAAAAAGAGCATTAAAAAACTATGGAATACGCTGCAACAAAGCTACAAAACAATCTCCTAAAAAAGACGCGTTCTTTTCTTCACATCGATTTCATTTGAGCCATCAAATCATCCAAGTTGACATCAGCAGCACTTACAGTATTATCTGTCGCCTGTTCGTCTTTGGCAGGAGCTTCATAGGCCAAACGCAATCCCGCCGATACATTTGTTTCCTGCGTTTTTGTCGGTTCTACCGTCTGTGAGTCATCCACCAATTCAATGCCCCAATCGTTTTCCTCATGTAAAGGCTGTTCCGATTCTTCGACTACTTCTTCCTTAACAGGCTTGGGTTTGGCAGCAAATTCCTTTTGTCTCGCCTGACAGTGCCTGTCATCGCATTGTGGATTTGGTCGGAGGCTCATTTTTGGAAAGAAGTCATTCATGGCATTGTATCCCAGATAGTCGGAGACTTCGCCAAAGTTAAGTAAGTATTTCAAAGTGTTTTGCACCAACATGCCGGCCGTGATACCCATGGTGGTAGGTAGAGAGGCGGCGCAAACTCCTTCACGCTTCAATGCTTTTTCGTCAATATTCTCCGCCACCACCAAGGGAGGAGCGCAAGCAAAACATGCTGTATCTCCGGGCCTGATAAATTGAATATGACCGGATACTGCATTTTCGGAAACACCCGACTCAAACCAGTTCAAAGACAACTCATTGCAGGCCGTGTTAATGGCCATTCTGGCCTCAAAGTTGTCGACACAACTCAAAACCAAATCAACAGGTTGACCCGACTGCATGCCACCATGGGCAATGGTGTCCAGGAACTTATCAAAAG
This sequence comes from Philornis downsi, assembly GCA_019455685.1. Classification (NCBI taxonomy): domain Eukaryota; kingdom Metazoa; phylum Arthropoda; class Insecta; order Diptera; family Muscidae; genus Philornis; species Philornis downsi. The sequence goes on along the minus strand of JAHXMU010000721.1, from coordinate 658,315 downwards.
ATTCCACTGTTGTTATATTGTAATTATGTGTCTCGATGTTCACATCGGGATTTATAAAGGTCAATGTTTTGGCGGCGGCCTCCACCTTGGACAGACCGGCCTGATCGGGTGTGAAGAACAAACGATTCATGTTGGCCAGTTCGACTTTGTCGTAGTCGAACAAAATTAATTTGCCCACCCCGCAGCGGGTCAACATGTCGGCCGTCACACTGCCAACGCCACCAACTCCCACAACAGCCACCGCTTTTTCACGTATCCGTTCGTACTCCTTAACAATTCCCATACGTTGGAGTGCCATTAGGCGACTGTATGGATTGGAATCAACAACTTCTGCCGACATTTTCTCAATGCGCTCACGAGCCTTTTGGTTGTCACTGTGTTGCTGCTGCAGCTCTTCCTTAAGTTGAGCTATTTTGTTTTGCAACTCCTCTATGGCCGACATTTTTCGCTATTAATTTATTAGTTCAACTGCTAAATGCAAAAACCAATATTTGTCTTCGTGTCACTTTCAAAACAAACTTTCCTTAAAAAGAATGCTTCTTCTTTATGCAATGGCATTGCACCTGTACTGATGGCCCTCCAAAGTTTCCAGCTGTGTCTCGAACCAGCCAAGGTTGTCGATTTTCGTAACAATATTCCAAAAGCATATTCCGTGCCGTATTATTATTACACGGAAAATAATTTCTAGTTACAACTATGAGATATGAAATAGTTCTGAGTACTCGATGCTACTGAAAAATTTCAATTTCCAAATTTGGGTGGTCAATACTACTCGATGTCTTCTTGCTTTTCAATGCAATAACGAACATCATTCATAATAGCACTGCTGAGAAACAAATCTTATTAACAATAGGAAAGGAAAAGTGAACACCGCCATGACAAATTGAGAAAACGAAAATTTCTTTTACTTTTTGTCCATTTATCTCTCCAGGAATTATCAATTGTTGCGTTTCATTCATACAATGCTTATTATTTTGAAAAAGTAATATATTATAAAAGCATTCGTGATCTATTTTATTTCAGGGATTTTTATAACAAATTCACCAGAAAAGAAATTCAACTTGCAAAAAGAAGGAATATGGGCAGGATCGAAATTCGTGCAATACACTTAATATGCAATCTATTAGGCAATTTCAGGACATTGCACCTTAAAACAAATTGTCTCCATCTGCCTTAAACAATTTTCGGTGGTTATGGAATAAATTAGTGCTATAAGTTTTTCAAATTAATTTTTGTTTTTTTCCCAAAAATCATTTGTTTGGTACGAAAAATAAACGTTGTGGGTACACCTAAAATAATAAAATGTTGATTTATACTTGAAATCGGTCCAAGTGACTCAGTGACATAATCCTCACTCTACCAAAGTTACAAACCACCAAACCTCCATACCATTTTCGAACCTTATGCGACTGACTAGGCCTACCCAAATGGACAAGTGTGTGCGGTTTATTGTGATTAATCAACTCTGTGTCGCGTTGTCACTTTTTTCGGCACAAACAACCGTATTTCTTTGCATTGAATTGTAGAAAATAAAGATATTTCGAGTAGAAAAATGTCTAAAAGCAATGAGAAGCAGCAATTCGTAGAAGAGGTAATGCAAATTGCGTCTCAATTTTCAACTAATTGGCTAAATATATGACCCACAGGTGTTTGCATTGCACCACGTCATGTATCGCCTGCTTTGTGAGTTGTCTATTTTTCTCACGGCAACAAGAACTGCCTTATTTCCCATTTACAGGAGGTTAAAATCAACAAATGGGATGCCACTGCCGTGAAACATGCCCTCGATGATGCTGTTAAAAATTCTTTAATTTCCACCCGACCTCAATTGAAGGAACAGTTTGGTCTAATCAACACCCGCTTGGTTTTCTGCGCCCTGGCTGTGGGGGTTGCCGTCCTGGCCCACTGTTGGGATTTTACACATCCATTCCCTGAATCAAAACCCGTCCTTATGATGTGTGTCATTGCCTATTTCGCCCTAATGGGCATTCTTACACTGCACACCACATTCCGTGAAAAGGGCACTTTTGCTGTAGCCGTAGAAAAGACATCGAATGGTTCCCAGAGGACTTGGGAAGCCAGTTCTGACATGCTAAAATATGATGACAAATATACTTTGGTGGTATCCGTTAAAGATTCCAAATCGTTAAGAGAGGCAACCAGCGTAAAATCATGTGCCAACTTCATAGATTCCAATGGCGTGATCGTCGAGAAACTCGTGGCCAATGAAGTGAATCGTTTGTTCAACTCGTTGTCAAGTGAAAAGAAGGAAAAATAGCTTGGTAGAGCTCCACAAGAAGAGTTACTGTTACAAGACGAAGTGAATTTAATGTACGATACAAATTCCACACAAATTTTATGTGTTTAAAGATAACAAATAATTTATGAATAAATTATCCCCCAGATCCATTCGAAAATCTGGAAGAGTTTCTTTTGAGTAATATTAAAAATAAAATGTTATTTGTAAAAAAAATACGCTACAAGAATAGAATTGATTAGATTAAAAATTATCAAATAGAACGGCAGTAGGTTCGATATTTGCTGAACCATACGAAAAGAAAAAATTGCTCTAAAAATAAGAAAAACTTATGTTCCTCTGATCGATCCCATTCTTATTGTGTAACAAGGTTGTGGCAACAAGAGCATAGTTGGCATCCTTAATAGACTTTTACGCCCGTTAGAATGAATCGATGAAGACACTTTTCTATGCGAAAACTGTCGATGATAACACTTTTCTATACGAAAACTGTCGATGAAGATACTTTTCTATACGAAAACTGTCGATGAAGACACTTTTCTATACGAAAACTTTCGATGAAGACACTTTTCTGTACGAAAACTATCGATGAAGACTCTTTTCTGTACCAAAACTGTCGATGAAGACACTTTTCTATACGAAAACTGTTGATGACACTTTTCTATACGAAAACTGTTGATGACACTTTCCTATACGAAAACTGTTAATGACACTTTTCTATGCGAAAGCTGTTGATGAAGACACTTTTCTGCACGAAAACTGTGGATGAAGATACTTTTCTATACGAAAACTGTCGATTAAGACCCTTTTCTTCAAGGAAATCGTCGATGAAGACATTTTTCTATACAAAATTTGACGATGAAGACTCTTTTCTCTACGAGAGTTGTCGGTAAATACAATTTTCTATACGAAAATTGTCAATGAAGACACTACAAAAATAAAGAAATACAAAAGTTTGTCTACCAGCACATTTTTCTACACATATATTCTTGCCAATAAAAATTCCATAAATGTTTTCTTTTTTCATTAGTGATTCCATATCATTCAACCACTCCTGCACAATAAGGACACACAGGACTTGCGTCGCGTTCCTCGCCATTCTCCTCACCACCGCCGGCACTCTCTTCATAATTTTGTATCAGATCCTGTACAACTTCCATGGCGTCTATTAACTCCTGCTCCTCCATGCCCTCACCTGTATACCAGTGAAGATGGGCTTTACGACGCCACATGGCATTGGCGCTGTCCAAAATCCTTTGCATCATAAATCTCGATGCACTGGTGTTACCAATAAACGTAGCAGCCATTTTCAAACCGCGAGGTGGTATATCACAAATGGCCGTCTTTATGTTGTTGGGTATCCACTCGACAAAATTGTTAATATTTTTATTACGGACATTGGTCATTAGTTGATCCACCTCTCGCGGTGACATGCGACCTCTAAATATGCCGGCGGCTGTTAATAGTTTGCCTTGTCTCAGATCAATGGCACAGAGTAAATTGTTGGAGGAAAATATCTGTTGGACCAACTCGGCCACGGTACCTTGTGTATATTGTTGCTGGCGACACGTTACCAAGGGAGCAAATCCCGGTATGAGGAAGTGCAAAGGAGGAAATGGTACCATATTCACATAGATCTTTCTTAGGCCTGCATTCAGCTGACCCGGAAATCGCAAGCACGTTGTGATGCCAGACATAGTTAAGGCTACAATGTGATTGATGTGTTCATAGCTTGATAGAGAAATTTTTAAATTGCGACTGCAGATTTGAAATAAGGCCTCGTTGTCCAGGCAGAAAGTCAAGTGGGAATAACTGACCAGAGAGGGAAAACTTAACACAGCGTTGTAGGGTTCAACCACTACTTGTGACACTTTCTGCGAGGGTATGACCGTGTAATTGGATATTAAATTATCCGGGTATTCTTCTATCAGTGAAGCCATAATTAAAGCTGTTAGACCTGATCCGGTGCCTCCTCCTATAGAGTGTAAAATTTGAAATCCCTGCAAAGAGTCCACACTTTCTGCTTCTCTTCTGGTGTTATTGAGGACATCCTCCAAAATTGCTGCTCCGTCGGTATGATAACCTCGGGCAAAACTATTGCCAGCACTTTCTGTGCCACTTATGAAATTCTCTGGTCTATATATATGACTATTGCTGGCGAAACGATCAGTGCTGCCCGGTTCAGTGTCGATGCAGAGTGTTCGGGCATAGAATCGTTTTGAAGTGGTGGCATTGAAAAGGACATTTATGCGTTCCAACTGCAAGGGACTGTTACCCTGAAAATGTCCGCTGCTGTAGTCGACTCCATGCTCATGAGTAATAACACGCCAAAACTGAAAAAATATGAAGATTTGCAAGATCAATCTTTGCTTTCTGAAACTCATATTACCGCATCTCCTATGTTATTGCCACAGCCACCGATTTGAAGCGTTATAATTTCACGCATTTTTCGTTATTTTTTGAAATTTTTAAACTATAAATTTTGTACTCGACAATTTCATTTAGTTTTAATGATTTCGAATATTAAGTTGAAATTCTTTGAATGAAACGGAAGGAAGTCGTTTAGATTTTGCTTGTAATTCAGGGATACCATGCATTTGTTCTGGTATTATATTTTTTTGTAAATTGATTGATACTTCACATACAGTGCTATAATTTTTATGTATAAAATATTAAGGTAAAATTTTCTATGGTGAACATTTTATAGATACCATTTTATATAAAAAAAGTCTCTAGCCCTTTTGCCAGAATATGTCGCGTAGCTAAGATATAATTTTGAAGTCTACATATTCTGGGGGGAGCCTACATTTATAACTTTAACATTATTGATAAGCCGTTTCGGGAGGAGAATTTGACGCACATAGTTTCTTTAAAGTCGCACGAGTTTCTTTAAATCACACGTCACACGTTGTTTTTGCAAAAATGCTGAACGGAATCGGACTATGAAACATAAAATCTATACGTTTTATAATATCATTGACTAAAAATAAGATATATTGACATGTCATGTTGCACCAGACTAAAACAAGAAAGACTTCACCTACTGTTTTATTCCCACATTGGAATAATCACTGCTACAAAAAGGCTCTTTCTTACTCATAAACATTTTTTATGCTCAAGTTAATATAGTAATATTGTATAATTAGCAATTTTTTATGTGAAGTAAGCTATATCCATTATATTGCCCCATTTGATACCTCCCATAGGTTAGGTCAGTGTGGCAGTCTGAATAGACAGGCTCACTTAGACTGTGTAGACTATTGTGATACCACGAAAATTAGACATAAGGATGTCCCTAGTTTCCCCCGATGAACCATCTTGAGCGCCTCAAGGAGCTCTTAAGTCGGACAATATCTACATCGTCCAGATCTCCCAGGTCCCTAAAGAAATATGATCCCAATGGTAGCCGAGTTGGAGTCCGTGGGCATGCCTCTAGCCACTTGCAAGCTCCTACTGCGAGATGAAGCATATTTAATGGCAAATGGTAGGTGAGCGTCTGTCCGGCGAAGTGATCAATCCAGACGGATGTGGCCTCGCCTTCCATATCTACCAACCTTCAGCGCGTTTTGCAAAGCTTACAAATATATCCAATAAGAAAAAACGCATTTTACCAGAGGTGGGTTTAATCTTTCTACATGCAAGTCCTTTCCTATTTCAGCAATACTGCCGTTGATGAATTTACAGGCTCACTGTGTTGTGGATGACATAACATAGCATCGTCAGACAGATGGCTGTGCCAAAATAACTTTAAGCGGAAATTAACGTATTATTTTCCCATTCTTGTAAAATAATTTTGTTTTATCAATTTCTGCAAATACGCACTGATAATCATAACTATTTGAAATGGTAGCGGTTTGGTTTGGCCATTGAAAAAAAAAGTGCGTTTATCGTTAGTGTTGGTTTAATATTCTCTATAATTTATGAACCGAAACGCTACCAACATGTAGTTCATAAATGGTCATTGATTGATTAATAAATAACTATGATATATGAGTACTAAAAATGGACCGAACAAACTGCATGTTTCGCATCATCTTGAGTATTTGTTTCATTTGAACACTCGCTCTTGTTATCTAGTTTCCTCAACCCACTCCTACCTTAATTTCTACCTTTATCGTTTGATTTATTTTGAAACATTAATATTTGGTTATGACCAGTAAACTCCAGTATTTTTAAACAAATTTAACATTTATTCTGTATTACACAACTTTTTTAAGAGTAACATAGTATTATTCATAAATTAAAAATTAAGCCACTCCAACATAAACGATAGTCAATTTCGAAAGTTCCCAAAGTAAGCAGTCACTTCATTACATCCAGCAAAAAATTGTCGTTTGATAGAGCTCCTCGAAAGGCTTTACTACTATCAAAGTCATGGGTGCTAAAATGCAAGAAACGTAACTGAACACCCAAGAACTTCTATCTTTTGGAACCACGTTTCGCCGCTTTAGAGGTGGAAGATTTCAAAGGTTTCTCGTCCTTTACGATACCCTTTTCCTGCACAATTGCAACGGTTTCTTTTTCCTCCTCTTGTTTATTCATACGTTGGTCACTGTCGACCGGAGCCATCTTAAAAAATTTCTTAATGACTTCAGTCATTTGCCCAACGTCTGGAAATTTTTGGGCTCGTGGTGTTTTCTTGAGTCCCGTCCATATGAGATTACGAAGTTCAATATCATTGGAGGGTTTCAAGGCTATGGAAACTTCAAATGCTCCTCTTCTTGGTGGACCATCTGGATTAATAGCTAATTGCAGTTCGATGTCGGATTTCATGGGACTCATCATTTCTAATATCTCACGGTGCAGTTGTTCTGCCCGTCTGCGGAACACTGATCAGGAGCGACAGCATTCTATATACAATACTGGCTCGTTTTCATTGAGCTGTGATGATGCATCTGAGGGTTTTGATTTCTTAGCTGATGAGGCCTGGGAGGACTCCTAATGTTAGAGAAATAAATTTAATGAATGCTTCCTTAGCTTAATACTAAAATAGTTACCTTGGACGCTGTTCTTTTTCTTTTCGGGGGCATCGCTACACGACTTTCATTCAGCAATTTGTAAATGAATAAATTCTGTTTAGAGAACGCACATTTTTTGGCGCGACTTTAGTTTTGTTTGCCGAATTGTCAAAATGAAAGACAAAAGTGGTGACTTTTATATTACACAGCAGTTAGTTCATGATAAATTTACCAGATTGCTTTCATTGACAGACATACCCCTCATTTCTCATACAAGTTGCAAAACACAAATTTTGCTAGTGAAAATTTGCAAGCAATGAAATTTTTGAGGGATTCCCATCCAGAGAAATTTCAAGAATATTTTTGATGTCCAAACTTGCGTGAAACGTTTTTGTTTGACATTTGTTTGCATACAAAGGGCAATGGACAAGGGTATAAATTAAATGGAGACATTTTAAACAAACCATTTGCATCAACTAATGACAACTGCAAAGAGTTCGAAGCGTTTTAAAATTAAATTTTGTATCAGAAAACATGTTTACTTTTTATCAAATACCCCGAAACTGCAAAGTCCGCGTGGGATTAAATAGCATATAAAAATTTATTCTCACAGTTTCGGAATACGTAGAGAACATTTTTGGATTACATTTAAGATCCTGATTGTGACACTGCCAAATTTTTACCAGCAATCTATAATCCTTTGGCGCAAATGATTTCCTATATTAATAGACTTTAATGCTTTCATCGGTTGTTTCGACTGATGACAGCGATTTTTGATTTAGCATAAGAAATACAAGGAGTGTCATGAAAATAACTGAATGAAGGAAGCACAAAGAGAGAAATACCCAAAAACATGCACAAACAAAAAATTTACGAAGAAATACAAACAGCTGAAATGTAAATAAATAAAACAAAACTAGTCGTAAGTATTCAATAAACATGTATTAGATGGTCCATCATTAACTTCTTAATTAATTTGATGATATTTAGTAGCTTTAGCTTTCTTAATAATAGCTCTCTTTATATATGAAACGAAGTTAAACAAATATTCATTGCCTTGTTTTTCCGCTCATGATTCATTTCTGCTGCCAATTTACTTATCTTTTCTTATGAATATCAAGTATTTTGTTAACAAAATATGTTTACTTGCAAAATCAAGTGTTTTATAAAAAACATATTCGTGACAACTGAGCAGTACATATCGGAATGCAGAAAAGCAATCATTACAACTGGTTTCCAATAGACTTAGAAATTTAAAATTTTGTTTTTATTAATCTAATTGCATTTACAGTTGCTTTTGCACTTTTATTTTTAGCGAATATTACAGCAAATATTTGCTATCATTACATTTCAAAAAGAAATGTATTAAACGATTACGAATTTAAAAGGATAGATTGTTAAGAAAGCTTATACATTACAGTGTCATGCAAAGTATTGCCAAAAGTGTAAGAACATAGTACATATATTCTCTCGATGTGAAAACTAAATGAATGGAACCGGAGGAAAAAAATTGAATTTTCTTTAAAATTAAGATTAAAAAATGGTAAGACGGCATATGCAAATATGATTTTTTTTCTTTAAAAATGATAAATCGGTATAAATAGACCTTTCCGCAAATATGATACATTTTTAAATGCTTTTGCACAATACTCTGGAAATTCTAATAAGACAACAACGAAACAAGAATTTGAAACCTGTTAGTTCAATAAACTGCAACTAAGAGAATTTCCCATCTCTGACATTGTTAATACACCGGCTGTTTTTCTTCGTGTTATCAGAGAATTCCACAATGTCACCACGCACGTGTCAATCGCGAAAAAATAATAGACATTCTCACCACTTAACTGTCATACGTATATTTTATCCTTTTCGTTGAAGTTTTTCTTCTATGAATGTTACAAGAAAAATTTTCCCATTTTTCGCTGAGACGGGAGTTGAAATAACGATAGAAAAACGTGCAGAAAATTCCGAAAATTGTAAATAAGAAAATAAAAAGGAGTTTCAGTCAAATATCAATAGATCATTTAGTTTGAAATTAAATTTAAAGAAAACCCCGTGCGGTCTAGGTTGTTGTGTGTGAGTGTAAATACAAAGCAGAACAAAGTTAGGCAGATCTAAGCACAGCGAAAATGGGTAATGTTATGGCAGCATCGTCAACGCCGAGCAGCGCTGCGGCATCACTGGACAAGGCGGCGAAGTTGGGATTACCTGCTCCCTCGGCTCCAGCTGGTTATGCGGCCGACGGAACAGCCCCCGCCGAGGCAGAAAAGAAACTAGAGAACCCCGGCACTGTGGAGGAGTTGCATAAAAAATGTAAAGGTATGTAATGGCATCGCACAATACGACGACACTGAGATGGGGGTTATTGTCGTCGTTCGCTGCTGATGACATAACCTACAAGCATGCGAATGCGAATTTTGCAGAAGTTTGAATGAAATCTCTGGAAGTTTATGCAATTTCACAATAATACCATGGTTTCTTACAGATATTCAGGCAATGACCTTCGAAGGTGCAAAGGTTATGCTGAATAAGGGCCTCAGCAATCACTTCCAGGTCTCACACACACTAAATCTGTGCAGCACACAGCCTAGCGGTTATCGTTTCGGTGCTACCTATGTGGGTACGAAACAATTCAGTCCTTCGGAAGCCTTCCCCGTGCTACTAGGTGACATTGATCCTTCAGGAAATTTGAATGCCAATGTTATTCATCAATTCACACCACGTATTCGCTGTAAATTCGCCTCGCAGGTCAGTATGATTGAAGCAATGGAGCTTTACGATAGTTTTGTTGACTTTGTAATAAGCGAAATTTATTTACACAAAGCCTTTGAATGTGAAAAACATGTAAAACAGGGAACTGCTAACTCAGATTTATGATGGATAAACGAAGTAAAGCAGGGAATGCCAGTAGGAAAACAAGAAAGTTGAGGTATTTCCGCTAGGACACAAAGTGGTTGTTTAAAAAGCATTTTCAGTGGTTAGTTCTCGAATGCTTATATCTTGCTAACAATAACAGCACAATAAGATGTTGGATATTAAACAGGGATTTTCCAATTCGAAAATCGAATGAGAATTACGTACCGAAATCTGGTGTATTCGCGGTGATATTGCTGGCAATTAAAGCTTGTGCTATGTCGTCTTCTCTAATTGATTCATTTCTATTGCAACATAACATAATAATTGGTGATATCGGAGAAAGCACTTCTATTGACAGTTTTATGTAAGGGAATTTTAATGTAATTTTTAGGAAAATTGCAGGACCCTTGCAATTTATAATCTAGTGAAGTTATCGGCGACGATAACTTTCTGAGAGATTATAGTATTCAGGCAGAGAATACGTATATCACAAGTGTTTATTTTCGTTCATTCATTCAAGTATATTTATTAATTAATGCTTATCAGTGGGCTATATTTTGACAGCTTTAACATTTTTGAATTATATCGGTATAAATGCAGAAAAATCCCTAAAAGTCTCTAACACACATTTTTCCAAAATAATTAGTAACACCACAAACAAAGAATAAATGGATAGAGTAGTGGCGATTATCAGTGAATATTTTTGTCTACTGTTACCGAAAATTATTGTGGAATATTAAAATAGTAACATCAAATCTTGCTTGAATGGTTGGGGGGAGACTGCGAAATTTTTCAAAGTAGACCGCAATTTATTCCATAGTCTTGCAACACGAATCATAAAAGACTTTTCCATAACACTACCAGAATAATGTTCTATGAGGACTTAAGAGTTTCTATTCGAAGTGAGGAATCGGCAGCAGTATTCAAGATATGCCGGTTAGTTTATTAAGATCAACCAACCGGCATATCATGAATGCTGCTACCGGCATATCTTGAATGCTGCAACAGAATAAATATAAGTATCTCCATTGCAAAATGTTTTGAAAGGAACACCTAAGAAAGAAAACTTTTGGATAAGTGGGATGTTAGCAAATTTTTAATATGCTTCAGTCTAATACCGAATTTAATTTCGAAAAAAGCGTTTCTTTGTCAATCAAGATAACAGCAAGCCAACCCAAAAGTTGCCTTTTATTTATAATCGCATAATGTTACAATAAGAAATCACAAATAAATGATAAAATCTCAAACAAAGCAAATGGTGTTAAATTTCGTTTAACACATTTCTTACTCTATAATTAAACGCTTCACATCCATCATGTTAATTGCAATGTGGTCCGATTTCCCTTAAACTACTTAAAGATATGAATTTATTGAAGAAAGTATGATTAATAAATTTGCTAAGATAATGCACTCTTATAAAAAGACAATCTTGTCTTTCTTATAGTGGACAATCCATATATTTAAATTTACCCACAAACTCACGGAAATGAAAAAAGCAGTCGCTAGGTTTTTATTAGAATATAAGACAGAAATAACATTTTCAACCCGTCCATTTGAAATATAACAAAAAATTTTAAAATTGTAAATGTGGGGCTGTTCCCGGCTGTTCTCCGTAAAAGATATCTTTTTTAATCATCCATGACTGCTGCAGGAATTAAATGTGTTTTCATTACGGTTTCAAAAATTTTTAATTTTATGTTTCCATCCAAAATATCACAAAAAATGTCAAGACTAAGGAGGAGATAGTAAATGTAGACCAGGAGGAATAAACTTCTTATTGTTACACCCAATTTACAAAAAAAGGACAAAAATGTAATTTTGGTTGCGGCAGAAATATATTAAAAAGAGTTAAGAGTTCTTTAAAAGAAAATGTTAGGCGTTTTCTCAAAATTGTTTATTTTACAGTCGGTTGCACAGGTCGAGGCCCTGCTAAAATGAATATAGTGAATAAAATAATGTACAAAAACGGTGGCATTTTATGAAATTAAACGCACATCAGTGGATCATTTCTGGTCTCCGCAAGAAACTAAAAATGCATATTTTTACTGAACTACCAAGATCATTCTTTCCCTGGATGATGATGCAGCTGAATTCAATCCTTGCACCAATATCTAACGGCATCTAATTCAGTAATATATAATCGATGATGTACTTGCCAATTGCATATTGTAAAAAAAGTTCAGTTCGTCTGTAGCGCTGCCTATTGGCAGGCATGACGTATCTTGAATTTGGATTATCCGCCGCTTCTTTGATCCATTTGGAACATAGAATAGGCTGTTAATGAAAAGTGATACTTCAGAAACAAAACTATTGTAAAATTTCAAAGTTAAACAGCCGTTGTATTATAATAATAATATATAACGCAAACAATGCAGCTGTATTACTTTCACGTATTTTCAACCATGGAGACCGCCTTGAAGTATCATTTGAGATAAAAGAGCGGGTGTATAAAAAGTTGCGTTGAGAACTATGGCTTGAGGAAGCGATTATACTAAACTTACGGTACACTTCTATAGGGGCTACGTCAAAACATTGATCTGTATGCTCCGTTTTGAATAAGTTTTAGTCAGATCTTCTGATATTAATATATTTGAATTCAAACAAATATTCTAAAGTCAAGTTTTGCAGATCGTTTTGCCCTCTCAAAAATAAATTATATACGCTAAATGTAATCAAATTCGAATGAAAACTTGGCATTTGTATGGGAGCTAAGTGAATACATCGTTTGTATGTTACTTATTGCCCAAATCATACAGATATTTATTTAATTTAATTTTATACTTGTTAATTTAGTTGACTGTCTGTCTCAAATGGTCTATTCGTTTTTGAGACTGCATAAAAGTAGGGACAGTTAACGCTTGTTTTCAATAGCGTTCACTCTTAACCGACACAAAGTATGTAGTCGGGCGGTCCTGAAACTAGCTGACCTAACGAAGAAGACGCAAAAAAGTTGGGAACATTTGTCATTTTTCAACATAATCAATCTCCTTTTAGCTTTATACATATTTTCCGGCGATATTCAACAGCTCCTATACACTGTTTATAGTAAGAACTGCCAAACTCCTTAAAATATCATTCAGCGGCAGACTCGTATTCTTCATTATTGGCAGAAAGGCTCAGAGGTAATTTTTCAGGTTTGGAAATAGAAAATAGTCAGAGGGAGTTAAGTCTGGTGAATAAGCTGCAAGATGAAGCAATTCGGAGCATTATCTTAATGAAACAACACTTTCTTTTTAGACAAATTTTGATTTTTTCCATAATTTCATCACCTAAACGCTTTAATAAATTAGCCTAATATTCGGCGTTGATGATTTTTTTTCATTTATGAAGATAATCAATAAAAGTAATCCCATGCGTATCTCAAAATACAGATGCCATGACCTTGCCTGCATATGGAACCGTCTTCGCCTTCTTTAGACGTGATTCTCCCATTCCAGTCCACTGCTTTGACTGTTCCTTTGTCTCAGGTGTAGAGTGGTGGACCCATGTCTGATCCATGGTTATTACATTGCCATCACCAAACATTCTACTGAGACATACTCGCGACACTGTTTTCGCTCTAATGAAAGCATTGGCACCCATCTTGCACACAGCTTTCTCATCTTCAAATCTTCGGCCAATATACGATGTATATCACTTTGTGAAATGTCTGTCATTTCAGCTAGCTCGCGCACCTTCAGTTGACGATCATACAATAACTATATTGTGGATTTTCTGTCTGGCGTGGCAGCTCGTACGGCCCCGTTTAAACTCAGCTGCCCAATATTTTACAGTCGTAAACGAAGGAGTAGGCTCCCCAGAGTATAACCTAGCTCGGCTTTAATATTGGTTGAACATAAAGACACATAAAGATGACCAATTTTTTCTATGTTTACAAATCCACTGAGATCGTTTACTATTGATAGCTCAAATAAAAATACTAAATAATGTGGCGCCTTGAAACTTAAAATATGTTTTATAAGGTTGCCACTTTTCACCAAAATACTTTTTTTCAAACTACCGAGACCATCTATACGTCAGTTCGGCTAGTTTTGGAACTACAGTTAATAATTGCGATTCGTGCTTCGATAAAAAGAATATATGGACGGATGGACATCCTTACATCCTTATACCTCGCACCACTGGACCTACATTTGTAAATAAATACCCATGCAAGTTAACATTCAATTTATATTTTATTTAAAAAGTAAAATGAGACATAAGAATTCGCCGATATGGTCTTGTAGATATATAAATTACAAAAGTCCTCTTCTAAGCAGTAGATTAGTCGTATGCCATTAAATTCTGAGGAATAGTACTCAGGCATGAAATCGTTTTACTGCGAAATGATTGAATGTAGCAAAACTTAAGATCTTTCTTTACGCACTGTATATATATTTTATTATCATTCTCTACGATACTAAAATATATTTTCCCTTCCAAATGCAAGCCTATGAAGGATTTTTTCTTTCGTCAAGTCATATCCTTTTGGTTGGGACAAATTCTATTTCATTTTATTTTGTTACTCGTAATTGTAATTCATTATTGCTTGTGTTTAAAATTAATTTTAATATATTTCCTGTAAGCCCTTATGAGATATATCCTTTACTAACAGCCGCTTATAACATTTCAGGTTCAAGAATCCAAAATCACAGCCGCCCAGCTTACAACAGACTATCGCGGTGATGATTACACTGCCTCTGTCACCATTGGCAATCCCAATATCTTCAATAATTCAGGTGTTTTGGTTGGGCATTATTTACAATCGATTACTAAGAAACTAGCTTTGGGATCTGAGTTAGCGTATCAATTTGGGCCAAATGTTCCCGGTGGACAAATTGCAGTGCTCTCGGCGGTGGCCCGTTACACGAATGGCGATTCAATTTGGTCTGGCACCTTGGGTCCGGGAGGCGTACACATTTGTTATTACCAAAAAGCCAGTGAACAGTTACAAATCGGAGTGGAGGTCGAGACAAGTCTGCGAATGCAAGAGTCAGTGGCCACCGTAGGTTATCAAGTGGATTTGCCAAAAGCTGATCTCATTTTTAGAGGTAAGTTAAGGGGCACAAAACAATGTAGTTAGCTTGAAGATTTTTCGTTTAATTTTATAACTTTTTTTTGATTATGAGTTAGGCACACTTATCGTACTTAGTTAACCTAAAGGATAATTAGTATTGTTAAAACGGATATGGTTACACAGTTCGTAAAGCGGTCATTAAAATTTGGCCTGGTGTAGCGATTATATAAGAATTATTAGTTTTGTTGTATTAACTTAATGCAACGAAATTTTAAGTATGTTTGATATTCTTTCGAAGGCACTTTTCTGTCGTACGATGTTGTCATGATTTTTGCAATTTGCACGTTAAAAATTAACACCAGCAAAGAGACAATATGTCATACCAACAATTCCTGCCTATGGAGAGTGATTATGTTGGTGAAAAATTCGTGTCAAGAAATTGTTGACTGTCCCAGTTTTTTTTTGTAATAAGAAAGACGAGATTTTCTATAAAGAGACATTATGGAAATACTTTTAAAATTGCAAGAAGTTATCGAAACAAATTTTTACATATTTTACCTTAATGTGATCATTCCAACTATGCTACTTATGCAAAAATAATACATTTTGTTTTTTAATACGTCTATTTCGTTGTACAATATCCCTGTTCCCAATATATGTTTAGAAATATGTATTATAGGACATCTTTCGATATGTAATGAGTGATCTGCTATTTATATGTTAAAAAATTTCCAGTGACGCGGAAATAATCGCAGCCGATTTATCCATGTAGACTATGCGCTTTTCTCGTAGTGCCAAAGATATCACTTAATCTATCGATCTACCGAACCGTTATCGCAATAATATTACAGTTTCAAGTGCTATGTGGCAAGACGTGACGTCCACAATGACGTAGTCATTACGGGTTTCAGTTGATAAAGTGTTAAACAATTTTGACTGAACACAAATTTCATGACAATTTGTTCTGTCATAATATCCCTATTGAAAGAAATACTACAAAGTAAATCATCTTATATCTAAGTGAATCGGATTTTTGGTGCCATCATCGAGTTCGCAGAAAATCGACTGACATTCAATTAGCTATTTGCAAAAAAGTTTGCGTTGAATATTTCAAGATATTGAGCTAATTTGAAAAATCTTCTCTCAAACAATGTTTATGTTTCTATCAGGCGGAGTAACGACAAATTTGTTGTTTCCAGTAACGTATAATATTCACTTCAAGTCTAAAAACAATATAGGGAGGGGTGTTGCTCAGTATATTGGCTAAGTGAAAATAGTTTAGAGTTCTTTAGCTTAATATAATTTATTCGGAGCACAATCATCAAATTTATTACATTTTGATCACTAGCACCATAAATATAAAAAGTAAAAATACTGCCAGCGCCATCAACAAAAAGAAAGACCTGTTTTAATTTTTTCTCAAAAAATCGTTATTTATTCGTCCAAATCTGTGTCATCACCCTCGTGGACGCAATCCCAGTACGCCAACCTGTTTCCAAATTCTCAAAACATACCAAAGAGTCACCTTCTGAGTACGGCTTTTAGAACGCGTTGAATATCTTCAATTGACTCAAAACTGTGTCCCCAGAGGGGCCTTTTAAGTTTTGGAAATAGCCGGAAACCAAGCGATGCTAAATCAAGTAATACGATTATTATGGAGCGGTTTTAGATGAATTTTTGTCGAAAACTCCATGTAGAATTAATTTAATGTGAGATGGCGCATTATTGTGGTGCAAAAACCAAGATTTTGCGAATAGCCTCACCAAAAAATATATCCATTGTTGACGATGTGCGGAAGAAACTCAATGCACGGCGCAGCAATAATCAAAGAAAAGGGACAAAATAATCTTAATTTTTAAGCGATTTTGGCTCGACTTTTTCTGTCATGTTCTATCTTTGGTACAACCGATAAGTCGTTTTATAACGTGCTGATGGTCATAAATCATCTCTTCACAGATATTAACTCGAAGCTAGTTTTAATAAAATTGAATGATTTTGGTAAATGCCGTGCCTGAAGCTCAAGCCATCGTTTAAAATGGAGTTGACTGATCCGTTTGGAATGTCAACATTTGAATTGTTAATCGACGGTTTTCGAGCGCCACATCTGGGTTTAGTTGAATGTGACTTTCCCAAAGCATTTATTAAGCAGATTCAATCTAATTTACTTATAATTGGCCGAAAGGCTTTAAATTACAAGCCAGAAATAAATGAATAAAATTCCGTTTGGAATGTAAACAACTTAATTGTTAATCAGCGGTTTTGAGCACCATATATCTGTTTTGTTGGATATGGCTTTCATCTTTAAAGATTAATACAGTTCCCCTTTGGAGTTTCTTTTCGACTCAAACTCGTTCTGGGCTTTCTTGGAACTGTTCATGCCGTTTGTAAACATTTTTTTCGGACAAGGTCTGTTCACCGAAAGCCTTCCATATATTCTAAACATTTATGAAACTGAAATTATTGTATTTGCAGGGCTTTTTTGCTTAACGAAATCACTGGTCGAAATTATTTTTAGAAGGTATAAAACCAAGGAAGAGTAGCTTAAATACTAATGACATTTATGGTGTCGAACTCCCGCATAAATGTCTGTCTCAATGCTACCAACTTAGAAAAATATTTTCTGAGATTTAATATAACTGTTCTAATTTTCTAGAACCTGTAGTATTTTTGATTTCATTTGATTATCCTCACCATAACAACAAAAATGTGTTCAAACCTAGTTGAGTTAGCGTATAATCAGATTATATGCCTTTAAGAAATTCGAACAAATATTGGACTTAAGTGTTGAAAAAAACTAAACATAACTCTAATCTAATGTCCAGTGATCTAATCGCGTTTTTGGTTAAGATGTAGAATGAAACACGTTTTTAATTTAAGTCCATGTTTTAATTTTATGTTAAAGATGAAAATATCGAAATATGTCCAAACATTTCTTAGGCGAAACACGTTTCGCTTTTTGTTTTTGTTAATTTTTTCAGACATTCTTTTTTGCATTCCTGAAAGCCTTTTTTCACTTTGATTTCAATCAGAAAATATGATTTTATAAAGTTATTTTAATTTATTTATTTCTTGTTTAATTTGTACAATACGATGGGTTTTTTACTTTCTCACGCTTTTTCAAAATAAATTTCAATATCATTTTTCAGATCTTGGTTC
The DNA here is from genome assembly GCA_019455685.1 of Philornis downsi. Lineage (NCBI taxonomy): Eukaryota > Metazoa > Arthropoda > Insecta > Diptera > Muscidae > Philornis > Philornis downsi. The sequence goes on along the minus strand of JAHXMU010000721.1, from coordinate 640,092 downwards.
TGGTAATTTTAACGAATCACATTTTTGGAAATGCTTTTTTCTTTAATTACTGTGTTTGTGCTCACTTTTAGATGGCAATCAGAAAATATTTTTCTTTAAACTTACTATATTTTGATTGTTGTAGATTTTTTGTTAGATGTTTGCGATAGAATCGATTCTTTTACTTTCCCGCGTGCTTTTTCAGTAAATTTTGGATACTATTTTTCAGATTTTTATCCTGGTCATTTTAAAGGTCATATGCTTCATTCATCTATTTACATCCTATTTATAAATTGTCGGACGTCGTTACATTATCTCCGTTTCTTCTCTTCTTTCAGGTTCCTTTGACTCCAATTGGAATGTATGTGGTGTATTAGAGAAACGATTGCAGCCATTGCCATTTTCTTTTGCTTTAAGTGGACGTTTGAATCATACCAAAAATCAATTTAGATTAGGTTGTGGTCTTATAATTGGTTAACCTTAATACCTACGTGGAACTTGATTGATTTCTAAGTAATAGGGATTATGGTTAAAATTTTAATAAAACTACAAACATGCAATTGAAAACAAAAAAACAACTGAAAGGAAAAGAAAGTAATTCAGACGAAAATAATTAGATTAAATCGAAATAATAAGAAAAACTTATTTAATTGAGACCAGAAACCAGAAACTATGACGACTACGCTTCCCCTACAAAACAAAAACATCATCATCAAATAAAAACATACAACAACTATCACGTTTTTTTGTGAAATCATACACCCAAAATCAATTATTGCATTTGTTTGACAAGCAATTTCGTTATTGTTGGTATTGTATGTAGAGAATTGCCCTTTTCTGCTTGAAGCCAATCGAAACAAAGTTTCGTTCAGCCATCAACACCGCCAGTTAAAGTTTTTATTATAATCTACTTTATTTTTATCCGGGCCATCATATCGAAAAATGTGCAAGTTCATTTGATATGAGACCCATAAATAAATGTTTTTCTGTAACATTTGCATTTGTTTAGGTTTAATGTAAGTTTATGTTTGTCTAAAGCTAAACCGCCAGTAATCCCTTCAACTGCTAGTAATGACCAATGCTGAATAAACAATCACCATTACCTAGCCAGCCATATTTTCCAAATAAATTTCATTTCATTCTAATGCATATTAATGCATCAGGCATTTGTTATTAACGAGCGGTATTGTACAATTTTGATTACCTCCTTACATGTCAAAATCCGATCCATGAATTGATGACAAATATTTTATTTTAATCCTCATTTGTTAATGCTTACACACTATGGTTACGGCATCTATTCCCTCTATGCAATATTTCTTTTTTTTTATTTAGTTAGTTATCCATTTTTAAATTGTATACGCTATTAGATTATCCTTCGTACTTTTTCTCACTAATCCTACACAGAAGAATTACATGCAAAAAGAGCAACAAAACGATACATTTCGATTGAAAATGGAAAACTTCAAGATGAATATACACAAGATTATACAACAATTGAGATTAATTGTTAAGAGAAACTATGTAATTTAAATAAAAACAAATCTACAAATATCCCTGATAATAGATTTTTAAATTGTATTCTGTGTGTGTGTTTTTTTTATTTAAAAAGCCAAACACTTACAAAACAGTTTTCCAAAACACCCTACTGTTTCCAATAAATTAGAATTGAAGAAAACAATTAAGAGATTTATGAATGTTTTGTCCTTATTGGTAGTTTCAGGGTTTCATAGAAATATATGCAGCTCAATACGGGTTTGAAAAAAAAAGAAAAATAATAAAACAAATGCCATTTAACTGCCAATGGAAAAGTGAAGGGGAGGTCCTCGCATTCAATAGGTTTGTACGCTTTTATCTGTTGATGCGCAGTGCGAGATACGAGTATAGTGTGAAATAACCAAGGCGCACTTCAATTTCAGAAACTGTCGATTATCATAGAAAATGTCGACATCGTTCAAGTTTGTAAGCTATTTTTTGACCGAAGAGTTGATCTCTATTTTAGTTAACTGCAGTATATAAAAATAAAGTAAAAATTCCATTTGAAAAGCAAACACTTGAAATATTCCATTCTAAATTCAAAGTGCCTGAAGTCCAATTAAAACTTTCATTTGAAATTTAAAAGACATGATCTGAATTTTAACAGCATTTGATAGAAAAGGAAACGTTTACAATGAAATTCACACGCTATTTGAAACCCAAACTGCCTTAATCAAATTTAGGTATAGATATAACCTATACCAGATTCTTATATAGGGAATCTTATAAGATTATATAAGATATATACAAATCTATATATATTTTTAATCATATCCTCCAAAACAATTTAAATGCTATGTGAGTTACCCTATTTATGTGACAACGAAAACCCTTTTCGCTAAGCAAACAACCAAAGAGATGCCAACGCTTTTAATGCCAAGCAAATACAACAACCCGCACAAGACTATTGTAATTTTCAAGGGCTTTGAAATGTGGCAACTCCAATTGTACTAATTACATATTGTTGCCACGTTATCACTATACCTGTAGGTATACCTGCAGGTATATATTTGACACGGCAAAAATGTGATATTTAAAGTATCGAGTATATTTGGATCACATTGGTCCGCCTTTCTGACTGACTGATAACCATGAAAACTGTCGTAAATCTTTAGAAACTTCTCAAAACTTGGCAGTTTAATATTTAGCCGGATCACAGCTAGACCCATCTTTTCTGGTACCCCCGATTTGGTCGATCTTTCGAAAATCGGTTTATTTCAACAAACTTCTCACTCGTAGACAGCAGTAATTCAAATGTTTGTCCTTAGTATTGGTTTATAAAGTGGGACACAAATTGAAGAAAAATTGACCAAATAACTCGGATATTTCTGTTACTTACCATTGGTATCTATCACTTGCACTAGATTTAGTTAAAATTTATACACTTTGCTCGTTTTTCGAAGCAGTCTTAGAACAAAAATAGACTGCATAGTCACGCCCTTTCCGGTACCTCCTTACGAATTGGAAGATTTTTAGAAATTCAAATTTTCCTTTGTAATTTCTAATTTGTAGGCTAAAATAAAATAAGTTATTGTTTACTGCATTGATTTATAATTCTTGTAGAACTTAAGAATCTACCAGCTAACCACGCCTCTTCTGGTACCTCAAGTTACCTATTTAACTTGTAAATTCTTAGCTTCATGTCCTTCAAACAGTTGTTCTAAATTCAGTCAAAGTTGTCACACATCATGCATTTGCTTCTCGTGAATCACTCGAGGATTTTCCTCACCCCAAATGCGAAAATTCTGTCTATTGACGAAGCCATCAAGATGGAAATGGGCCTCGTCACTGAAGATGATTTTATTGGCAAAATCAGCATTTTCATGTTGTCTCTCCAATACCCAATTAACGAACTCCCTTCGCTGTTCATGGTCAGCTGACTTCAGTTCCTGAGTCAATTGAACTTAGTATGCATGAAGATGCAAATCTTTCATCAAAATTCGCTGCATAGTGGATTTGGAGACACGAATTTTCTGAGCTCGGTGCCGAATTGAGGTGGATGGAGTTTGAGCGACATCATCACGTACAGCTGCGACATTTTCGGTCGATCGACTTGGTCGAAGGCGCGTTGTTGTCTTTACATCACTAACAGACCCAGTTTTGGCAAATTTATCCATTAATCTCTTTACAGTTGACTCTTTTGGAGCATTATTGTGACCCCAAATTCGCAATTTGCGAACTGTAGCTGCAAAACTTTCACTATTTTGGTAAAACAATTTCACAATGAGAATGCGTTGTTCATTCGTGTAGTGCTCCATTTTTCCTAACCTCGTACCTTCTGCTAGCAAACAATAACAATTGTTCAAATGTCACACAATGACACTTCGAATGGCGTCAAATTTAAATCTTGCGTTCTTGTTGGGACACCCTTTATATATGACTAACCTATTTTTTATTTTCAAGTAAAGTTAAATGAAACACATACATATAAAAGTATGATTTCGATGAAACTTTTATTTCATTATTATGCTACCTTTTGAGGTAGTTTTTGAAAAAATACGTTCCAACAACATCTCTAGACCATAATGTGCACCAGTCACTTTTTTTTTGTTTGTTGATGTAACCACCGAGTGAAAGCTGAGCTTCATTGTTGAAGAAAATGTTGTTTGATTGAAAGTCCACATTTGAATCACCACTTTTGTAGGAAGTTTTAACCATTTTTACACGTTAAACGATTCTTATTCGTAGATGGCAACTCTTTCACTAAATAAATAACACTTTAGATGACAGGTAGTTAACAGCTGGCAGCCTTGCCAGACTAGCCTTGCCAGACTAGTTATCCACTAAATGGATAAGTTGCTTTTTGTTCTATGATCGATCTACATTTTCTGAAATCTTGAGCAAGTTCTCACACGATTTGTTGATTTGGAAGCTAAACAATCTAAATAACTGGCGAGAGATTTTATTGCGTATACTGAATTTTCCGACAATTAGAGCACGAACATCTTTCCTTGCTATTCTGGCATTAAAATCTATCATACCGATTTCAAAGTGATCGGGGCTTTATTAATGTGATCACACACTAATCACTTATAATATTCGTATACGGCCTTGCCGTCATTGCCTTTGCTTTCTGCCGGGTCGGATGCATGAATTATCGTAATCTACATTTTGATCATCCAGCAGCTGTCTTCGACGAGGCAAATAAATCTTTTGGCAGCTGTACATCCATATTTGCATCCACTGCTGAATAGCAGTTACAGTTATATCGCAGTTTTTCCGTTGCATTAAACTTTGTCACGCCCACTGCATTGCTCAATGGAAAATGTCAGGCTTACCATTCCATTCCATTCCATTCCATTTTAATATTTTCACTTGCATCTTCATTCAGAAAATTGCAATAGGTTAGCTCAATCCTTGACGCTAAGCCATTGTCCATAGCATGTGTTTGACAACACATGTGCTTGAGGTCTCCACAGCGCTATGAGTAAACAATCCTCATTGCTACCTACTGTTGAAAACAAATTTTGTTATTAAAGCAGTCTTCCAGAATATATATGTATATTTGTAGAATGATTGTTTTCAGAACAATCATCAATTCATTGAAAACACCTTTCCCCTTAAACCATCTCTATATGAATCCTGAGATTGAAATATGTTACCTACCAAGTGTGCTCAATTTGCATATACCTACATGTTCCAACTTCGATGTCATAAAACGTAAATGTAAGGAATAAACCTCCATTACAGGATACACAAACATAAACGAATAGAGGTTTGCGCTGATTGTAGTAAGTGCCCTCTTCCCAACGATTGCACTTTACACTTTTCCAATTACAAATGGCAAAACAAGCATTTGCAATTAGCATTTTTACCCCCTCGAAGTTGAGCTTTTTCCTGGAAAAGGATCACAATTTCACATGCCAAACTCACGGCAGCACCAGCATCACCGTTGCAAACAATGGACGATTAATATTTTAATCCCGAAATTAAGGTAAATCTAAGTGAGTAATTGCTTACCAAGTGATGCCAAGAGTTTTATTAGTTAAACTACTTAATACTTCAGTAACATCTGTTATCAGCATCCTGTGGAATCATTTACGTCGTTAAACCTTTTTAGGCCAACTTTTAAAGGGGGGAACATTCATTTAAACTACACGTAAATGTTATTATATGGGATTAAACTTTTCAAAGAGAGCATAAAAAATAAACGCACAATAATCACTTTTTTCGGAGTCCAGATGTTACTCAATTATGGGTGCGAACTAAAATATTCAAAACCAAAATTTGCAAATTGGTTTTTTTTCCAAAGCTGTATGTCGGTTTTTTCCAAAAACATCAAATTCAGAAAATAGGAAACTATACAAACAATGTGATTTGAGGATCAATGAAGGGTGTATTAGAAATATATTCCAAATTTTTTTTTATCTAGAAATTTAATCATCGAAATATAATTACTTTGATAGCTAAAACTGACAGGTGGCTGTGGTCTTGATGGCTTGGAAAACATAAAATAATAGTTGACGAATATGATAGATAGCGGAAAGAAATAGCACTCAAAGGTCTAATACACAAAAAACCCGGGCAGAAATGTCAGTCGAATGTCCTTAATTCATGTCCTTTTGCGAAATGTGATAGCGCGGGTCGAGCGTTTAAATAAAGCGAGCCGATGTTGACGGTCTATCGCAGTGTCTTCCAAATCTGCTGTTTAGTTAAGTCCATCATTGGAATTTAATTACTCTTTGTCTTGATAGCTAGAACTGATCTATGTTTTCGAAGCTGTCAAGCCATCAGCCACGCTTGACGGCTTGGAAAACCTACAAAATAGAAGAAGTATATGATAGATGTAGCAGATTGATTTTGACAGTCTATGGCATCGCCGCGGCGCCTTCCAAATCTGCTGTTTAGCATTTACTGACGCCAAATCATCATATAAATGATTAAACTTTGTTATCCAAAACAATTTTCGTTAAAGCAAACTCTGCGCGCGTTGCGCTTATAGATAGATATAGCAGATTGATTTTGACAGTCTATGGCGGCGCCTTCCAAATCTGCTGTGTAGTATTTACTGACGCCAAATCATCATATAAATGATAAAAAATTGTTATCAAAAACCGTTAGCGCAAACTCTGCGCGCGTTACGCTTATTCCATGGCAGCCGCGATGGGTTTTCAATGTCGACGTTTTTTTTATATACGTTTATTTGATTGCAGAAATTATATTTTACTATAATAAACAATAGTTGCCAATAACAATTCTTATATATATATACATATATATATATAATGTCGCTAAATCGATTTCTCTAGTATTATTATTATAATGCGATTTTGCTTTTTACAAAGAAATATAACAATTCTATTTAGAAATACAAAATACAGGGTGTCCATCGGGTAGGTATACTACTATGTTTTGCCGCTATTTTGGTAAACATTAGTCTTGATAGTTCATATTTGGAAGTCGTAAAGTAGAGACGTGGCAAATTCATTGTGGAAAAATATTCGATAAACCAACGTGTTTTAATCGTTAATACATTTTATCAAAATCCATCATCGATTACTGCGACGATGAGAAAGTTACGTGAAATTTTTGGAAGAAACAACGTGCCAACAAGACGCACTATTTATCGTGTAGTGAATGGTTTCGAAGAAAGAGGGTCTGTAGCTGATGGGGCCAAGCATGGACCACAACAAACTGCAAGATCGGCTGAAAACATTACTGCTGCTCAAGAAAGTGTTCAAAACAATCCATCAATCCGCCGTGCTCAGGAGCTTGGTCTTCAAAGAACAACTTGGGCCACAATTTTGGACAAGATTCAGTTGACACAAAAGCTACTTCTACAGGACCATTGACGCCACCGTACATAGGCCAATAGGATGTTACAGCTCGCCCATGACAACCCCGATTTTCATGAAAACATCATAATGAGCGACGAGGCTCAATTTCATTTGAATGGATATGTGAATAAACAGAATAGTCGGTTCTGGACAATGGAAAACCCTCAAATTATTCATCAGTCACCTTTGCATCCATTAAAAGTGACAGTCTGGTGTGCAATTTGGTCAGGAGGAATCATTGGACCTCACTTCTTTGAAACTGAAAACGGCATAACGGTAACTGCCAATGGGGAGCGATATCGTGATATGATTGAAAACTTTTTAACGCCACAACTGCATGCTTTGGGCTTGATTAACATGTGGTATTAACAAGGCGGTGCCACATCGCATACAGCCAGGATTACAATGGAATTACTGCGAGATCTCTTTCCACGACAAGTTATTTCAAGAAATGGTGATGTTGATTGGTCTGCACGGTCGCCTGATTTCACTGCTCTGCACTTTTTTTTTGTGTGGATATCTGAAAAGCAAGGTTTGTGCGAACAAAGCAGAAACGCTTAAGCAACTCAAACAAAATATTCGTGATGAAATTAATAAAATACCGCATGAAATGTGTGAGAATGTAATGAAAAATGTGCTCAAAAGAGTTCGCATTTGTGAGGCTAACAGAGGCGGGCATTTATCTGATATTGTATTCCATACATAATTGCCGACATTAAATAAAACATTTATCAATATAAGATCCATTCTCTTTCATTTAAGCACAAAATTTAAACAAACAAAGTAGTATAACTTCCCGACGGACCCCCTGTAGATTTCATATTTCACATCCGTAAGTAGAGAGGTAACACAAACCAGCCAAAGTTTGACAAAAAGTTACATGATGCGAGAATGTGTAAGTCAACTCAATTGTGAGCGTCTTATTTTTAATTGTATTTGGAACTGATCTACTTCTAAATAGGTTTTCTTTTTAATAAATTACTAATCGAAATATTTTTATTTACATAGATTTTCTTAAACAAATGCTTCTTTTGATTATATACAAACGGGAATATTCATAAGTAAGATTGCCCTATAATTAATAACATATTGCATTATTTAAAAAATTTACATCTTGTATAGAAACTTGCCTAAATCCCAATTTGTGAACACATTTGTCTTAGACGTTTAAACGCATTCCTCAAAATGGTCTTTCATATTACTTTCTTCACAATGCCAAATATTTCGCAATTAGAACAGTTTACAATATTTACTTTGGAAATCAAATCAACCCAGCATCTTCGCACTATATCCTTGTTAGCCTTAGCGTTGTTCTAAATTTAATGACTTTTTCTTCTCCTGTAGTTGTTATTGCTGTGGTTCGGTCGTTGATGGCGGGTGTCTTCACCGCCGTCGGTATCTTAGCCATAAAGCACTAGTAGTTACTAATTACTTTTCTTAAGTATAATCCTTAACTTTAGCTACTTAACATGTTAATTGCATTGCCTTAGTTTCATTTTGTGTTAGTAAAATACACAGAGAGAGAGAGACAGAGCTCTTTTTCCAATTTCTCTTTAGCATTTTTTAATCTTCGCCAACTTAGCGGCACCAGCACAGCGGGGAGCAGTGGTTAGTAGTAGTAGGCTAACGGTAAGATATTTCAATTTTCCTTCAGTTGTTTTCACATGTCCTCGTTAAGATTCGTTGTTGTCGTGAATGGCGAAATTCGTTGTATGGATGCGTTTGTGTGTGTGTGGGTTTAATGTTTTTGTTGTTCTTGTTTTAGCTGAATAGACGACTCCTTTGCTTTTCCTTTTCATTTCCGTTTCCTGCATTTCATACATACGAATATGTGAGTGAGCTATTCTTGTTGCTGTTGCAGTTATTGTTTTATCGCATATTGTTTAGTTATGCTGCACATTGTTGTTCACCTCCTCTGCCCTCTGCTCTGGGTCTCCAGCAAATATGTTATCACAATCACTTGTCTTCATATGCTTTGATAAACTTTAGGAAAAAGTTCAAACTATTTTACATAAATGGCTTGAAAGCCACACAAAACGCTTTTGTTTCTAAGACTTTTCCTTTTGTTCATACAAAACAAAAAAAAAAAAAAAAAATCCCAGAAATTTGTCAGTTTTCTAGGTATACCTTGCGTATGTGTAAGTGTTTGTGTGAGTACCTTAGAGCTGTCTTTTGTCTTTGCAGCCACACATATGCATGTGTGCGCTGCGTTGTAGTAGTTGTCTTCCATAGATGCATAGGTCGATATTCCTCCTGGTAGTTGTTGGTTACTGTAGGAATGTAACCTGCTTCCGTTACACAAAAGTTCTTTGTTTTTGCTTTGCTTCAGCTGGAAAGGAAATGGAAATTGTTAACATTTTACAATGAATAAATTGTAAAAATGTTTAGTTTGTTAAATATTTAAGTTTCTAAATGTGTACAAAAGATGTTGTTAAGTGATTATGTTGTGATAAAAGGATGGAATGGGAACGTTAGGTTTTTCAATCTTATAGTATGTAGGACATGGTCTGTTTTGTGGACCATAAATTAATAAACCGGATTATAAACACATAGATTTAAAGCAATACAATCGGGGATATGGAAACAGAAACCATAGGCCTATTACAGAAAAGCCAGGTATTATGTCACTTTTTAACAATTCTGTTTTCATAAGAGCATTGGAGCTTCCAAATACGATCACCAGCCAAAGTAGAAAGTTATACATTTTTCGGTTTTAAAAGTAAAGTTAAATAAAACACACATAAAAATATGATTTCGAGAAGACTTTTATTTCATTATAATGCTTTGCCGTTATGTACGAAAGAAAATGTCATTTAAACGACCGCCTCTGGATTGGTTGCAGCAGTGGATCCTTTCGAGGCAGTTTCCGAAAAAATTCAGCCCAATGACACCTCCAGACCATAATGAGCACTAAACAGTTACGTTTTCCGGATGCAATGGCTTTTCAACAGTCACTTCTGCCTTCTCCGAGTCCAATATGCGACTATTTTGCTTTTTGACGTAACCACCGAGTGAGAAATAAGCTTCAAATAAGCTTCTTCGCTGAAGAAAATTTTATTCGATTGGAAGCCCACGCTTGAATCACCACTATTCACCATATTACTAATTTTGCGCGTTCTTCGGTTGTTAAACGATCCGTATTCGCAAATTACCGGTTCACTACAAATAATCATCTACTTAATATTAAATTCCGCGAAGCCTTATGGCTTGTCTGCAGGCAAATGGCAAATCTTTTACTAGATAAATAACACTTTAGACAGCAGGTATTTAACAGCTGATAGCCTTGCCAGACCGGCAGTTTTATTTACCGATTTCAAAATCCTCTTATATCGTTATTTGGATGATTGACTTTTATAATCCATTCATAGAATTTAATTTTTTTTTAATAAAATTATAATTCTACTCCTTCTAGGTACGTCAAACCCTCTTAAAGTTAAACAAATTTTTATTATACCTCTTTTTGCACTTCAGCCATATGTTGAGGGTATTCTGATTTTATCTTTTCGTTTGTAAATACTTTCATGAGACCTCATATGAAAACCTTCAAGTTATTCATCAGTCAGCTTTGCATCCATTAAAAGTGACAGTCTGGTGTGCAATTTGGTCAGGAAGAATCATTGGACCTCACTTCTTTGAAACTGAAAACGGTGTAACGCTAATTGTCAGTGGGGAGCGATATCGTGATGTGATTGAAAACTTTTCAACGCCACAACTGCATGCTTTGGGCTTGATTAACATGTGCTATCAACAAGACGGTGCCACATCGCATACAGCCAGGATTACAATGGAATTACTGCGAGACCTCTTTCCACATTTCAAGAAATGGTAATGTTGATTGGCCTCCATGGTCGCCTGAGTTGACTGCTCCGAACTTCTTTTTGTGGGGATATTTAAAAAACAAGGTTTATGCAAACAAACCAGAAACGCTTGAGCAACTCAAACAAAATTTGATGTGAAGAAATTAATGAAATACCGCGTGAAATGTGTGAGAATGTTAAGAAAAATGTACTTAAAAGGGCTCGCATTTGTGAGGCTATCAAAGGCGGACATTTATCTGATATTGTATTCCATATATAATAGCCGACATTAAATAAAACATTTAACAATATAAGATTTATTCTCTTTTATTTAATCAAAAATTATATACAAACAAAGCGGCATGTCTTCCTGACGGACACCCTGTATTTTGTACTCAAATTTGATGTACAATATTTAAATAACATCAAGTGCATTCAAACCAAAAAAACGAATACTTCTAAAGAAGAATTATACAAATTGGTTGAGAATTGTGCATTTTTAGTTAATCTGATCAAAAAATCACCTCTTTCACCAACGATTTGATTCTCCTTTTTTTTATTATTTATTTACTATCATCACAACAGGTACAAATATTTATATCCAAAAGTTTGAGATTTTACTTAATGTATTGCAGTCAATTTCAACTAAAGTATACAGGAAAGCTACATTTAGATATTTTATGATGTATTAAGGTAAAAAGATAGAGAAAAACTTTTTAATATTTAGAGAAATTTGAATAGAAAAATATAATTTGTTGTAAAAATTTCTTACTTCTGCAAAGTATGAAGATCTGCAATTATCTTAAAATACTTGTATTAATTCTTGGAACACGAGGATGTGCATTTTGTGATTGCAAGCTATTAATAGAATATCTGCGAAGCAGATAATGTGTTCTCTTCAAGTTGTTATTATAAATAATTTGTAGTTTTTTGAGGTTTGTCTTCACAGTACTTGGAAACCAAATTTGACATCCATACTCGTACGTCGTAGATTTTTTTTTATCAAAATAAAGGGTGTCGTAACAAGAACGCAAGATTTAAATTTGACGCCATTCGAAGTGTCATTAAAATGGAGCACTACACGAATGAACAACGCATTCTCATTGTGAAATTGTTTTACCAAAATGGTGAAAGTTTTGCGGCCACAGTTCGCAAATTGCGATCAATTTGGGGTCACAATAATGCTCCAAAAGAGTCAACTGTAAAGAGATTAATGGATAAATTTGCCAAAACTAGGTCTGTTAGTGATGTAAAGACAACAACGCAACTTCGACCACGTCGATCGACCGAAAATGTCGCAGCTGTACGTGATGATGTCGCTCAAACTCCATCCACCTCAATTCGACACCGAGCTCTGCAAATTGGTGTCCCCAAATCCACTATGCAGCGAATTTTGACGAAAGATTTGCATCTTCATGCATACAAAATTCAATTGACTCGGGAACTGAAGCCAGCTGACCATGAACAGCGAAGGGAGTTCGTTAATTGGGTATTGGAGAGACAAAATGAAAATGCTGATTTTGCCGATAAAATCATCTTCAGTGACGAGGCTCATTTCCATCTTAAAGGCAGAATTGTCGGATTTGGGGTGAGGAAAATCCTCGAGTGATTCACGAGAAGCAAATGCATCCTCAACGTGTCACTGTGTGATGTGGATTTTGGGCTGGAGGAATCATTGGACCTTTTTTATGAAAATGAGGCGTGTCAAGCGCAAACAGTCAATGGTGTTCGGTATCGTGAAATGATAATCAGTTTTTTTCTTGCCTAGAATTGAAGAAATGAATATGGAGGGCATGTGGTTTCAACAAGACGGCGCCACTTGCCATGAAGCCAGAGAAACAATTCAATTGCTTCATCAGTCATTTAAATCTTGACCAAGTACTTCACTGCATCTTCCAGACCTATGGTAAGCGGCTGCTTTGGCACTCTCTTGGGTGATTTGATAAAAGGAAACATTATTGCTTGTGTATTTTCCAATGCTCAAAGTATTTTTGAGCTGACAGCAATGTTTGTTAATTATTGCATTGGACACTTTTCCGCTAATAACAATAATAGCAGAGTCATCGACATAAAATTCTGCTGATTATTTTTTATTAACTTTGAAATCGGAGGTGGAAATCGAATCAACTTTCTTTTAAAATTCACTTCTCATCAGTCATGTTTTTAAGTTCAATTCGATAGATGAATACCCCAATGTCAATCACATACAAGTATGAGTTATTACATACTCGTATAGACAAATGTAGTCAAGTGACCATGTAGCCACTTATTAATATTTTATAAAAACAATCATTCAATCAAATAAATTATCAACCCTCTTTACCTTTGCGAGGGGATTGTTCTCAGGCTTCAAACGAAATGACAAATCATGAATGAATTCCTGAACTTTACTTGTTTTATGTTTTTGACATTTACCATAAAATTAAGGTGACCGCCTTCAACATTAAATTGCCCTCTATCTGTGACACATGAGGTGTTATTATTGTGAAAACAAAACAAAAGAAAAAAACTAACAATAGACAAAGTCACATGACAAGGGATTTTGTGGTGCTCTGTGTGTATGGAACAAATATATGGTCGTTTGTTTAATATCCTTGATGAAGGAATGTGGGTTGGTCTGTGACTTTAAGCAAAAATAGGAGTGAGATGGGATTTTTGACATACTCGTATTAGTGTTTGTTAAAAACTTGACATGTACTATCAGTTTAATCTCTGATTTAAAATAAGGTTTTTCATAATGACCAGAGGTGAATTAAGATAAAGAGGAAAGCTTTAATCTGAAGAAAAAACGATTGAATTAAGATTAGGAAAATATTTTTAATCTGTAGAGAAAACTGTTATATCGAGATTTTTCTACAGCCTGACAAATATATTTATTTTGTGGCGCTAAACATTCAGGGAGATTCTGCTTAGCTTATTGTGACATTACGTTTGGTCCATCCCACAGCCCCAATTCTGATTATCAAAAACGGCTCACTGGGCACATTATACCACAACCACAGCCACAACCTTCACACCAAGAAAGATGAGGTTTTTACCTATTTAAAGTTTGAGAATAGGTTAATGTCTTTTCGACCCTAAGACCTCTAATCATTCACTTTACCTCTAATCATTCTCCAGCCATCTCTGTTTTGAGCCGTTGTTTTCCAGTTAGGTGTTCTTAGTTTTCTTGCACCATCTCCTACCATGTCTATCCATCTGGCCTTCGGACAACCAGGTCTTCTGTCACCAACGATAATACTTTCTTGGCAGGCATATTGGGTTCAATTCGTTGGAGGTGACTTATTCATTGTAAAGGTTTTGCCTGGATTTCTTTACAAATATCTAAGTTTTGATTCAGCTGTTCTAGTTCTTGATTGTGCCAAATTCGAAAGTTATACGAAGAATTTTTTTTTGTGAACCAACAAAAGTTTCTCGTCCATCGATTTGCTTTTTTTTTTGCGAAAGACGTTTTCATCGCAGTAGTTACCTAAACCCACCTAAACATCTACTGGCCAGTACAACTGCAGAGAGGTGGTGATGGATTGATAGAGATGATTAATATGACGGCAAGGGAATAGCAGGGAATCCTCTAATCAATTTGATACCTCTCTCGTTGTAGTAGTGGAATTAAAATGTTAGACTGAATTGAGATTTATCCAATAGCGATGGAGGTTAGAAGGACCAATTTCACAGTTGGTTTCTACCAGAGAACTGAAAATTGGAACTTTTAATTTGGATCATATAATTTGACAGTCATGTGAAATTATGCGCAATCAAATTGATCGTGAAGAGATTATAAGTGGCGATAAACAAAAGAAGAGAATTACAATTAGTGCCAATTAAAAGGAGGTTTAGTCAGGCAACGAGTTGTGCTTACCAGTCGAGATCTGATATAAAGGGTGATTTTTTAATCGTAGTTTTTTTTTTAAATCGAATAAAACACTCAAATTGATATCATAGTTAAAATTTTTTATTGGAATCGATAAATTGGCCTTTGCCATTTAATTTTTAAAGATAATTTCATGTAAATGTTGCCCGCGGCTCCTTTAAAAATGCCCATTCGGAAGGTCCAATTTTTTGTCAGTTTTTCGAACATTTCGGCCTGTATTCCTCGAATAACGCGCGTTATGTTATCCTGTGAGGCTTCAATAGTGTTCGGCTTGTCCACATAGACTAACGACTTGACATAACCCCACAAGAAATAATCAAGAGGCGTTAAATCGCAAGATCTTGGGGGCCAGCTCGCGGGACCAAATTGAGAGATAAGCTGCTCACCAGATTCATCCCTCAATATATCCATTGTTTTGCTAGCAGTGCGACATATTATATCGTCCTAATGAAACCACATGTCAACCAAGTTCAACTCAGCCAATTGTGGCAAAAAAATCGCGTATCATGGCTCGATATCGTTCGTCGTTGACGGTAACGTTTCTTCCACGGTTGTCTTTGAAGAAAAATGGGCCGATGATGTCACCAGCCCATAAACCATACAAGACTGTTGTTTTTTCAGGATGCATCGGTAATCCATGTATGGCATGTGGCTGTTCATCACTCCAGATGCGAATTTTTTGCTTGTTTACGTATCCGTTCAGCAAGAAATTAACTTCATCGCTGAACACAATTTTTCGATAAAACAGCGGATTTTCATTGAGCTTTTGTACGGCTCATTCACCAAAAATTAGGTGGTAGGTCATTCGTCATTCCATGATGAAAAGGCAGAGTATTCTGTACACTTTTCACTTTGACAGATGACGTTTGGACGCCATTACCAACCAGTGCTGCCAATCTGAAAAACTTAAACCATAAAAAATCTCCCTATATTTTATGCAGTAAACTGAATTACGCTATCAAACATTAGCATGAATTTTGCGTCCTAACGCCGAACAGTACCAAATGGCAACACAGGTAAGTGACTTGTCGCGTCATCACTTTGATACTTCTACTGAAAACGCGTAAACCCAATAAACTGGGGGAAAAATGCAAAAACCATTATGAATTTAGTAATTTATATCCCTCAGTATCAAAATGCGATCGGTAACGTATTCAAAAAACTGCTCAGACAATTTTGTGATTGCTCGACTCAACATTATGTGGGCGGCCTCCAAAGACGGTCATCAGCAAAGAGAAAATACGCCATATTTTCCATATTTTCTTCAATAAAGGTGAAAATATAAGCCAGGTATTTGGAAATGTGAATAGTATTTACGATCCTGATACTGCAACAGCCAACAATGCGCAGCTTTTCATCGTTTCATCAAATGAAATGTTGACTGTGGCGCTTGGCAAGTCTACTATGAGTAGAACACAAGTTCAATTGTGAGAAGATGTCAATGACGATGCTCGTCTTTGTCGCTCGAGCACATCAAGTTCGGTCAAATGTGAAGATTTTGCTCACTGTTTTCTTCGATTGCAGTGGCGTGGTGCATCATAAATTCTTGCCACAAGGTCGTTCGGTCAATGAGGAATACTACCTTGAAATTATGCGCCGTTTGCGCGAAGCAATTCGTCTGAAACGCACAGATTTATGGAAAAACCAATCATGGATTTTGAACCATGATAATGTACCAGCTCACACACCAGCTCACAAAAACAAAACCGCAATCATGACTCAACCAAAGTATTCACCGGGCCTGGCCCCCGCTGACATTTTCCTCTTCTCAAAACTGAAGACACCGATGAAAGGAAAGCGTTTTCCTACAATTGAGGAGATAAAAGAAAAATCGAAACAGGGCCTGTTGGCGATACCAAAGAGCGCGTTTTAGAAGTGTTTCGAGGATTAGAAGAAATGCTGGCACAAGTGTATTATATCTGAGGGGGACTACTTTAAAGGAAATAAAATAAAAATTGGTGAATAAATAAATACTTTTTGAAAAAAATTGAAAATAATGGTTGTTTTTTGATCACACCTCGTATTTTGCTAATTTTGATTATTTTAACTGTTGATAAAGCAAAATTGGATTTTTTTCTACTCAACCTGATAATTTCGAATACTCACAACTGTTGTGACATTATTTGTGATGAGGGCAATCTATTAATTAATTTATTTGTATACAGTGCTTAGGTTCATCTTAAGCATGTTTTGCGATTTTTACAATGGACAAAAAAAGTCTTATAGTGGTGAATCGGTTTTATCAAAAGCACAGGCATATGTAGTACAGTGGTACAGGGGTTAAGATCAATATTTGCAACTAAAATTATCATCAATAAAGTGATGGAAATGACAACTAAAAATCTCCCTCTAAGTTTGCTGTTGTTGAGACATGACTTTACGGGTTTGATATGCAAACTAGTCAAAAAACTTGAGAGTGACATCTTCCAACTGAGCCGAAATCGAAACTACGCCAAATTCGATTAAAAGTCAAGGTAATATCGTTCTTTCCCTTTGATTAACGCGATGCTGAACGCTCTGATTTCTTGCCAGAAGCTTAGATTGTAACTGTGCGGCATTTGAGAGTGTAAAGTCGTCGATATGAGCTTGATTTGTGGAGAGAAAATTCTTGGATTTTGGTTTATCTCACAAAGTTGTTTATTGTGAAGGAATTTTGGGGCCAAAAACTCAACAAATATCAGCGAACAAGAACTGTATTCACCT
>JAHXMU010000721.1:605680-622419 GCA_019455685.1 Philornis downsi | reverse complement strand
TGATATGGCTTCTGCTGACTTTTTTCTATTTCCAAAACTCAAAGTAACATTTCGAGGTCCAAAAACTAAAGTCTTTTTCAGAAATCTTTTGATGATTGGTTTATTAGGGGTGTACATTGAGGGCGATACAGTAATTTAGAATGAATAATAAATATTTTGTTTTATTGATCAATTTTTTTTCGACAGAATATACAATAGTGGTTGGTCCCAACTCTATTTCATAGTATTGTACAACATGTTAGATTATAACACTGTAATTTCAAAATTTCTTTCCTATTTTAATAACTTTTGCATTAATGTCCTTTCGAAACTCCGACACACAAAATTTACAATACAATTTTTTTTTGAATTTCTTGAATCTCAATCTTTATTATCATATGCATTAAGTTCAATTGAAAGGCATTTGAGAACACAGCAAAGGCAACAGTTGCATTACAAGAAGCTAAATGTTAAGGATATATAAGTATAAATTCTGAATTCTTAACTAATAAATCTTCATTTTACATTTCTCACTCGTTATATCTTAAAATAAAAAATCTATGAATTCTGTTTTTATATTTCTTTTTTCTGTTTTTTGCAACTCAATTTGCAACTTCGTAAGAAATAAATTCATCAAAATTCTTGACAGACAAAAACATATGAATTCATACATCTCGAGTGTAGTACGTTATGGATATGAAGGATAACAAGGATAATATTGCTTGTATGTGTGCGTAGTTCTTGTTGTAGTTAGTTTGGCCTGCAACCAAATGAAAAAAGAAACTCCTCATGCAGAAGTCGGCAAGGGAAACAAACTTTACATTCTATTGCACAGCAGTTTGTGGCACCGTATGATATTGTTGTCTTAAAGTTTTTTCTTCATATTTTCTTAATGTTTTTTCCGTTTTCATCGCAATTGTTGTTATTGTAGTTGTTGTTGTTGGCGTTGTCTTGCCTTTCACATAAGCAAACTGTAAATATAACACTTGCAATTCAAACAAGTTGCACATGCCACAAATTCTTAACATAAGTAAGCAAAAATTTTAAGTAGACAAAAACAGACAGTTTGCATACACTCTTACATATTTACACATATATATATATACAATGCTGTAGACGGACGTACGGGCGTCCTTGTATTGTGGATATAAAGAAAATGACAAGAAAAAGTTTAGAGAACACAGTGGGGCAAAAGTGCTAAGTAGTTTTCAGATTTCATATAATGTTTCGCTGCTCTGTTCGGTTAAAAGAGCGTGTGATAAAAAGTTGAAATTAGGCCCACTAGCAAATTCAGCTATCCTAATTCTATATCTATATCGAAGCTGCGAGATGTTACTGCAGCTTTCTCAAGCATCGAGGAGGAAGCAGCGAAAATAGGTCTGGTGGTAAACGAGGACAAGACGAAGTTATTGGTTTCAACGAACAAAGAATCTACCGGTTTAGGACGTTGTGTGAACGTTGACAACTACAATTTTAAAGTGGTGAAAGAATTCATCTACCTCGGTTCCGCTGTAAACAAAACGAATGATGTCAAGATGGATATAAAGAGGAGAGTATTGCTTGCTAACAGATATTACTATGGGCTAAGCAAGTGATTCAATGATAAAGCCCTCTTTCGACAAACAAAAATCCGACACTACCGGACGTTGGTTCTACCCGTCTTGTTATATGGCGCAGAATCCTGGGTTATGACGCAAACATACTGGCAGTTTTCGAGAGGAAAATATTCCGGAAAATACATGGACCCATTATCGGTAACGGAAAGTATCAGCGTCGCATGAACAATGAGCTGTATGAGCTATATGCCGACATCGAAGTGGTCAAACGCATTAATCTACAGCGATTGCGTTGGCTGGGTCATGTTGTGCGGATGGACCCAAGTGCTCTGGCACGGAAAGTTTTCGACAACGAACTCGATGGACGGCGTGGAAGAGGGCGACCGAAACTTCCGTTGGAAGGACCAGGCTTTTGAAATACTATCGCAGCTTGGTGTGACGAATTTTCCGCCACCTAAGAGGAATTCTATATCCAGAGCGTGAGACGAGAGAGAGAGAGAGAGAGAGAGAGAGAGGGAGAGAGAGAGAGCGTGCAACGATTCGCATTAAATTTCTTTAACAGGCTCAAGGCGGTCAAAGCGGTCTTTTAAGTTTAGGATTCGGTTGCCCGACTGCAAAATTTTGGGTAGCAGAGCTTAAACGAGGCCGTATGAGCTGCCAACACGGTACTGGATATCGTCGGATGAAGGTGTGTGAACTAACTGAAATGATAGGTATTTTAAAAAGTCCTTATCACCGCATATTGACGTAAGACATAAGACGTTTCCAGCTGCTGGCAAGGTCATAATTTCTAATCTTCGGGTCCATATATTTTCCGGAGTATTTTTCTCTCGAAAACTGCCAGTACTGGTTCATCCATTTGCGTCATAACCCAGGATTCTGCGCCATATAACAAGACAGGTAGAAGCAACGTCTGGTACAACCGGATTATTGTTTGTCGAGAGAAGATTTTACCATTGAATCTCTGGCTTAGCCCATTGTAATATCTGTTAGCAAACAATACTCTCTTTTTTCTCTCCGCTTCAATTCAAATTATAGTTGTCAACGTTCACACAACGTCCCAAGCGGGTAGATTCTTTGTTCGTTGAAACCAATAACTTCGTTTTGTTCACGTTTACCACCAGACCCGGTACTTTTTATTCATTAAAATTTATATATGGCATGATATGGTATATGATAATTAAAAGTTACAAGAAAGGGCCATCAGAGCTCAACAATCTTTTAAAAGATCATCTTCACTGTGGGTGTGATTTCTTACTAAAAAATGGTTAAAGTCGATGTATTATATAAGTTGATATTGAAATTATGTGACGAAGATTTGGTCTACTATGCTGTAGACCGTAATTCCTGATGGTGGGTATGTACACATGTGCCCTACCGAATGCCAAAGTTATGCCAAATGCCCACTTGGGTTGTGGTCACTAATTGTGACATATGGATGTTGTTAATCAATTGAGGTCTGCTAGATTTGTATTCAAATGTTGACACATCCTGTGTTTTGACTAAAAAGAAAAAACTGAAAGTATGCAGTAATTAGAAATTGCAATCTACTACGGACTATAACTGGCCGTTGTCGTCCTCCCATAAAAAATATACTTTACTGTACCGCATTCAAGGTTGGCCTCTTCTGACAAAATACACTTATGCCAACAAATATTTCAATTATCAAAACCTTTCACTGTCCCGAAAAGATTTCAGTTAACGCCGTGGATTCTGTTTTATCTCTTCTATCGACTCAAAACTTGAAGCGATAATTTGCTTTTTGCAAAGAGTATTTAGTCCAAAGTTCGTTCGAAATGATAACCATATGAGATAGTGTGTTAAAATCTGGTAATCCTCAGCTGATTTTTGAAACTTGGCGCTGGACTATGACTGGCCGTTATTGTCCTTCCATAAAAAATGTACTTTATTATATGGCATTCAAAGTTGGCCCTTTCTGACAATATACACTTATACCAACAAATATTCCAATCATCGAAACCTTTTTCAATCGCATTGCCCCGAAAAGATTTTATTTATTCTATTCTATTCTACTTTAGGTCTTCTATCGACACAAATCGTGTGCCTTGAAGCGATAATTTGCTTTTTGGAAAGAGTATTTTGTCCGAAGATCGTTCGTTATGATACAGTGCGTTATTCTGTTATTAGCAAAGTACGCTAATTTTTTTTCACTCTATTGACGAATTTGCTCTCTTAAATGAGACATAACATCCAAATAATATTTCTTATTTATCATATGATTTTCTACCAAGGATTCATAGTGCAAAACTCTGCGATAATCAAAGATAACATCCATCATTACCTTGACTTTTGATCGACTTTCACGAGGGGTTTTCTGCGTGTTGAAGCTTGTTGATGTCAAATTCATAAACCCACTGGTCCTCATTGGTTATGCATATTATGAATGTGTCGAAAGTGACTCGTTTAAGCATGCCTTCAGCGATGTTTACCTGATTGGATTTTTGAAAAACATTCAGGTTTTTCGAAACTAGCTGAGTGTTAACGCGTTTTATAAAATCATATGAATTGATTCGTAAGCCGCAGAAAGTTCAGCGAATTTCTCTCTTACTTACTTAATTAATTAATTAACTTAAATGAAGACCTTCGGTCACCTTTTATTTCACTTTATTTGCTCACAGATGTTAAGTTCCGTTGAAGACATTGATGACTGACCAGAACAAGGCAAATCTTCTCTTACATCTCAAGCGCTTTTGAATGCACTGTACCATTCATATGCATGTGTTTTTGATAGAATCAATTCAAGGTTAACCTTCTTTAATATTTTCAATGATTCGGCACACGGTACATTTGAGACAAATTTGGTTTTCGGTACTTTCAACCATTTTAAAAATCGTGAAACAAACTTAAGATGTACTAACGAAATTCGGCAGACTAAAGAAACTAAAGAAACTGAAGGACAGTTATGCCAACTTAGCCACAAAAAAAATAATTGACAATCTTTTTAAGAAAACCCTCTCGATCAAATGATCGATTTCCGGCATATGGATTATAAAACATATAACTACGACAAATGAGTAGTGGAGTCATCGCTAACAGCTTCCAAGAAGTAGCCTTTATAGAAATTTCTTCCAAAAGACTTTTAATTTTGATAGTTTGAAGATGTATTTTTTTATTCTCAAACTTGTTTATATTATGGATGTAGCACACTCAGTACAAAATCTGAAATTTTACAAGGTGTGTTCAAAAAATTATTATTCTACTTTCAATTATTTTTTTTTATGTTGGTACACTCGTCTCGAAGATATGTTGACGGTTTTATCCATATAGCATGTTTAGTTTGCTTGTGAGATGCATAAATAAGACAACTGTTTTGCGTGTTCGGCGATTTTTTGCTATCGAAAAAAATGGATTTCAAATTTCAAATTTTGTGTAAAAAATGGAATTAAATGCTCAAAAACATGGAACATTGAAATGTTGACAGTGGTACACAGTGAGAGTACTCCGAGTCAAAAAAATGTTTACAAGTGAATGACGACGCTCGCTCTGGACGCCCCAGCACATCAACAACCGATGAAAATGTTAAAAAAGTGAAGAAATTTGTTATGGAGAATTGTCGAATCACAATTGGAGAAGTTGCTGAGGATGTCGGCATTTCGGTTGGCTCATGCCATGCAATCTTTTCGGAAATTTTGGGCATGAAGCCTGTGGCAGCGAAGTTCGTTCCAAAATTGCTGAACAACGTCGCATAAGCATCACTCTGGAATTGTTGAATGACGTCAAAAATGATCCAGAGTTGCTTAAAAAGGTCATAACTGGTGACGAATCATGGGTATATGGTTATGGCATCGAAACCAAAGTTCAATTGTCCCAATGGAAGAGTCCAGGAGAGCCAAGAATAAAAAAAGCACGTTAAGTTCGATCAGATGTCAAGGTTTTGCTCACTGTTTTCTTCGATTACCATGGCGTGGTACATTAGGAGTTTTTACCACAAGGTCGTACGGTAAATAAGGAGTATTACCTTGAAGTTATGCGCCGTTTGCGTGCAGCTATACGAAAAAATGCCCAAAATTGTGGACAATAAATTCATGGCTTTAGCATCATGATAATGCACCTGCTCACTCATCTTTGCTTGTGAGAGATTATTTGGCCAACAACATTGTTATCACACCTCACCCACCGTATTCACCAGAGTTGGCCCCCTGCGATTTTTTTCTGTTCCCAAGGTTGATGAGAACCATGAAATTACGGCGTTTTGCGACGATTGAGGGCACAAAAACCAAATCGCTGAGACAGCTCAAGGATATACCAAAAAGTGCATATCAGAATTAATTCGGGGATTGAAAAAAACGTTAGCACAAGTGTATTATATCTGAGGGGGACTACTTTGAAGGAGATAAAATATAAATTGAGGAATAAATAAATATTTTTTGAGAAAAATTAAAATGCACCATATTTTTTGAACACACCTATGGTATGTATATGGGATATATTAGGAGTGACAATCTCGTATATTTTGAATTTTAAATATATTGTGTATATATTGTATATTTTGTATTTCAAACAAAGATTTGTAAGAACACAATTTCTGAAAAATTTCATCAGGAGTGAGAAATGTGCACTTAAATTAGCAATCCCATTGAGACATCTAATATATCCTTAAAAGCCTTTCGGCGTCACTGTGCACTGTGCTCATAGACCGGAAGTCCAAAGTACTATTTAAGAAACTATGTGTGCAAGTATGTGTGTTTTCTTATGTTAGTCTATTTTGTATATCCTCCATTTCCATACAACGAGATAAGCATGTTGTTGACGTATGAAATGTTAAATATTTTTTCTCACGACTTCTCATGCAGGCAACTATGTTTCGTTTTTTTTTTTGCCTTTGCCTAGCACAGGGGGAAAGAAAAGCTGCATAGTTGGCGGTGTTGTTGTTGCAACCCTTCGATCGTAATGTTCTTCATTTAAATCTCCAACAGGCAACGACTGAAATAATATGTAATAATATTAAAATGTAATTATGTATTATTTTTCTTTGGCCTCAAAAGTTCTGCTTGTGTCATACAAGCAGTAAGTTTCTTAGTTTTTACTCCTTTTTCATAAGTCGGAGATTTCTTAACATATGTACATATAATTACATAATTTTAGAAGGCAGTTTTCCTTTTGAACACTATCCTGCACTGAAAGTGTCTATGACTGGGAAGGGAAGGCAAGGGAGAAGTCATCATTCGTTATTTTAACACATAGTTAACATAATTGTTCTTTTCGCTGTTGGTATGTGAGTGACAGCTTGTTATAATTTATATTTTGGCTATTATTTAAGTAATTGCGCCACTAATGGCAGTCAGAGGAACAGCAACATTTCTTGTTTGAAAATTATGACAAGCGGACTGAGGATTTTCCTCGAAATTCATTAGGCTGGGAAGACATATTTTAGTAAGTGTGGTAAATGGTTTGTGTAAACAAATTATTGAAAATAGAACTGTCACTACAAACTTAAGCACTATAAATGCTTAAGTCAAGTGTTTTTTTTGACTCAACGAGACCTCCTTTGAAACGTAATAGGCTTTTGGTTGGCAGAAAGTGCAGAAATTTTCGCCTGCTGAATTGACTTACGAGGTGTATTCAAAAAATATAGTCAATTTTTATTTTTCTCAAAAAATATAATTGATAATTATATATAATGTAATATATAAATATAATAATTAATGAATAAATAACATCAATTTCTATTTTATCTCCTTCAAAGTAGTTCAGATATATACACTTCTGCCAGCGTTTTTTCCAATTCTCAAAGCAGTTCTGAAACGCACTCTTTGGTATGTCCTTGAGCTCTCTCAGCGATTCGGTTGTTATCTCCTCAATCGTCACTAAACGCCATCTTTTCATGGATCTCTTCAATCTTGGGAACAGGAAAAACTCGCAGGGGCCAAACCTGGTGAATACGGTGGCTAAAGCATGATAACAGTGTTGTTTTTGGCCAAATAATCTCTTACAATCAAAGATGAGTGAGCAGGTGCACTATCATGATGCAAAAGCCATGAATTTTTTTCCCACAATTCTGGGCGTTTTTTCGTATGCTTCGCGCAAACAACGCATAACTTCAAGATAATACTCCTTATTTACCGTACGACCTTTACCGTAGGAACTCCTGATGCATTAAGCCATGGTAATCGAAGAAAACAGTGAGAAAAACTTTGACATTTGATCGACCTTGGCGTGCTCTTTTTGGTCTTGCACTCTTCCATTGGGACAATTTGGCTTTGGTTTCGATGTCATAACCATATACTAGTGATTCGTCACCAGTTATGACCCTTTTAAGCAAATCTGGATCTTCGTTGACGTCATTCAACAATTCCTGAGAGATGCTCATGCGACGTTGTTTTTGGTCAAAATTCAGCAATTTTGGAACGAAAAAATTCAACTTATTTTTTAACATACTTTGTATTTTCACTTTCACGTCAACTTTATTAATTCTTTCAATTAGACAAAGTCGCTCTATTTATAGTAAAATTATTTATTATAAAAAAAGCTAAAAGATTTGAGAGATAAAATGTTTGGCATTTGTTGCTTTATAAGGAAATTTCACCGAAAGGCTAGGCAACACTGTAAAATCAGAACAAAATTCTGTACGTATTAGGTGCACAACTAAGTTCCTGCTGTTTGTCAATAGATGGCGGCAGCTGTAAGCTAGTAGATACTGCCATAGCTTAAACGTCATGAGCCAAGCTTAGGCAATATGATGACATCATATTCTTTTGGTTGGGTGAATATGTACGTTATTATGCCAAATAATCGTCATATGCAAGGAATATTGATTTTTTTCTTTCAATCGAAGATAACGGTGGCTGAAGCTCATCAAGAGCTTCAAAACGTTTACGGAGGTGCTACTTTAAGTGAGACAACGTGTCGTTGGTTAGTTCCGTCGCTTTAAAAACGGTGATTTTGATGTTGACGACTGCTCGCGAGAAGGAAGACGAAAAACCTTCGAAGATACTGAATTGACGGCATTGCTTGATGAAGCTGCGTGTCAAATGCAGGTAGTGCTTGCTGCAGTATTAGGAGTTACACGTCCAGCCATTTTCAAGCGATTGCATGCCTTGGAAATGATTCAAAAGCAATGAACTCGGATTCCTTACGGGTTGAAGCCAAGGGACGACGAGTGTCGCTTTTTCGTCTGCGAACAACTGTTTCAGCGTTAAAAAAAGGAAGGATTTTCTTCATCGTATTGTAAAGGGTGATGAAAAATGGATTCATTGCAGCAATCTAAAGAAAGAAAGTCATGAATGTTGCTCGGTCATGCTTCTACGTCGTTGCCTCGGCCGAATATTCACGCTGCGAAGATTATGCTCTGTATTTGGTGGCACCAGATCGGTGTTATTTATTACGAGCTGTTGAAACCAAGCGAAGCCATCACTGGGGATAGGTATCGACTTCAATTAATGCGATTGAGCCGAGTCCTGAGCGAGAAACGTCCACAAAACGCGGAGAGGCATAAAAAAGTGATTCTTCACGTGGCCAAGCCCATTAAAAGCTACTTGGAAACGCTGAAATGGGAAGTCTTATCCCATACACCATATTCTCCAGATATTGCGCCATCCAATTAATATTTGTTCCTTTCGATGGCTCATGATCTGACTGACCAGCAGTTTCACTTATATGACGACATCAAGGAATGGCTAGATTCGTGGATGACCTCAAAAGATGGACAGTTTTACCGTGACGGAATTCGAGCTTTACCAGAAAGATGGGGAAAAGTAGTAGGTAGCGATGGGCATTGCATTCAATGAATCATTTGTAAACATGTTTTCATAATAAAGTCGAATTTAAAAAACATAATCAGTTCTTTAATTTGACAACGTTTGGCAAATTAAACGGTATGCTATGCTTTCCCCACTATCAAAATAGGAGATATTGCAAACAATTCTTTTGTATGCAGTGACAATGACAGATTCGCGAAAGAAAATTTTAAATTAGCAACATTTTAATCCATATAAATGTGTGTATACGATTTCCAAAATGCTATCATTATTTATGTCATTATCTTAAGATAACACAGAAATACAACTAATCCCACACTTTAAGTCATTTATTTCATCCATTTAATGGATAGCATCTTAGACGAACGCTTAAAATAGGACGCCAATGAGTATAAAAAGGAAAAAAAAGAAAATAAAACACTTTACTTGAAACTATAATAATATCGTACAAGCGCCAGAAACACAGATAACCAACACACTACTCTGCACGCTAATCGCCGGCCATATCTATGCACGTGTGTATGTGTGTGTGTACGCCATGTAAAGAAACATAACCAGCGAAAAAAATTTCTGCCATGTCCGCAAAATGTAATTGAAAAAATCCTCTTGTAATCCTAGATGTTCAACATTTTTTTCTCCATTATTTTTGGGTTTTTTTTTTTTGTTTTTGTTTCTACGCTGGATATTGCAATCATTCGCTGTTATCCTTTCCCCCTCCCCACCCTCAGCGAGACGCCGTCAGTGAGAGAGAATCTCATACATGGAACATTGTATGTTTCTCGAGATAACATGAATCCTTCGTATATTTTTTGCGGTTCGTTGGCAGTGGGTTTATGAGCCTCAGAGGAAGACAAAAAATGATGCGAAAACTTATCATAAATAGAACAAGATTGTAATAAGATTTTTAAGCCCCTTTTATGTTTTAAGTTTCGTAAGGAGGCGGAGGGGGGTGAATTGTGAATTGGTTGAAATACATCCAAAAAGAAAAACCGTACGGTATTTCATTTGTTATCCTTATCAAGGATTCCTACAGGGGGACTAAGTCACCATGTAATGTGTTTAAGTTGTGAGGCATAAAGGAGAAAAAAAACGTATATTTATGTTGGTGTCTAATAAAACCTTTTTTATAGTTTTTAAATTACACATAAATAACACAAAACTATATTGATGTGTTCGAAACAAATGCAAGCATTTAGGATGTTTTTGCAAATCCTAACTGGTAGCAAAAAAAATGCCGAGTGATAGCATCTTGGGCGGTAAAGTTTGCCATCATTCGATTACACTTTTCAATGAAATGATTTAAACGAAAGACTTTCATAGCATAGTATTGCAGTAGTATAGACTGCCATCAATAAAATTAGTTTTGGAATCACTGAACATCTTAACAATAAATAGAACGTTTTCGAAACAAATAGACGTGCATTAACTGGGACAATCATCGAAACTTCGGCTGGATGGAAGCTTACATTCCCATCGCTTTGAATTTCAGTTTATCATGGATTACGTATCAGTTTGTTGCATGACAATTGACCGTGCCAAAGTTGTCATTTTCTCATCCATAATACAAAGTGTCCATCGGGAAGGTATACTACTTTGTTTGCTTATAATTTTTAATTAAATGAAAGAGAAGGGATTTTATATTGATAAATGTTTTATTTAATGTCGCAATTATGTATGCAATACAAAATCAGATAAATGTACGCCTCAGTTTGCTTCACAAATGTGAGCCCTTTTAACACATTTATGGGGGTGCGGCTGGAGTTTTTTTTATGATTTGTCAAAAGCGTTTGATCTAATTGATCATGATACTTCAGAAACTCAAATTTTATGGTGTGCATGACAAAGAACTTTTTGCCTTAAAGAGCTATTTAACGAAGCGGCTACAATTTGTGCAAATTATTAATAGTAAAAGTACTTTTAAAGCAGTGGAGCATGGAGTCCCCCAGGGAAGTGTATTGGGCCCCTTGTTATTTTCCCTTTATACATAATAAATGACTTAAAAAATATTGATTTATCAGGTAAAATGTTTGTGTACGCTGATGATATTGATATTTTTTATCCATATAAATATGAAATGGCTATGAAGCCTTACATAGAACGAGGAGTAAGTCTATTAATAGAGTATTTGCGTATTAATAAGCTTTTCCTTAATCCAAATAAACTTTTTTATTTAGGCCACATTGTCGGTTCAACGACAGCTTTAGTATGTACCTATACGTAGGCGGGGAAGAAATTCCAGAAGTTAATTCAGCTAAATACTTGGGATTATATTTTCAAAGTAATCCTTCTTGGACACTGCATATAGAGTATCTGAATATCTGAATATAAATTTGAAAACAAATTTGATCAAAATACTAAGTTTCTAATATTTCAAGCTATATTTTAAAGTCATTATAACTGTTTAGTCACCATGTATGGCTATATAAAAAGAATTCTGAATTAAAATCACTCCCATGGCAACAGAAAAAAGCACTAAAAGCTGTGGCGAACTTACCTA
The DNA here is from genome assembly GCA_019455685.1 of Philornis downsi. NCBI lineage: Eukaryota > Metazoa > Arthropoda > Insecta > Diptera > Muscidae > Philornis > Philornis downsi. The sequence goes on along the minus strand of JAHXMU010000721.1, from coordinate 610,669 downwards.
TTTCGTACTGTATGCTTTCTCTGTATAGAGATGTTTTCCAACAGTTTTGTCAGTATATGTTTGTTATAAATTACAATTGCTAATATATGTTTTAAAATGCTTGCATAGTATTGGCCATCACACGATAAACAGTATATTTTCAATACTAGAAATAACGACAATTTGAGAGCAGCTATTTGTTGATCTGAAACAACAAAACAGCGTATAGAACATTCTGGTAGTAGTCAATCAATCAACTGTGTTTATTTACATGAGTCTCGCCGTGAGGCCTTACGCACGGTGTGCCATCACACATGGGGCTGTTTTCTATAATTCTATTCTTGGTTATAATTCTTTTCTTCTTGCGGCAGTCAGCGATCCTTTGGGGTACCCAAACTAATCCCGAAAGGATTAGTTGAACTGCCTTTGAGATAAGAAGTAGGTCCCCTTGGAAAAACTTCCTCAGGGCCCGCTTCCTCTCTCGGCCAAAGTACCTTTGCAGTCACTTAGTATAAAGTGGGCTACATCCCGGTTAGGAGTGAGATAATCTAGAAACACCTCGATAGACATGAACAGTGTTTTAAAAGCTTCTGCACTCTTTCAGCAACGCAACCTAAAGCAATGTAAAAGCACTGAAAACACATGTTCGAGCAACCACAGCCAGCACGATGCTCCCACAAGTGCTCCAACGCCATCGACCAGGCAAGAAAAATGTTCTTTGGGCCCCTGGTCACCCGTGCTACCAGAAGAGAAGAAGGTCTGGGTTTCGCATACAAGCTAATGCAGTTTTGCTTTATCATACCTTGCATGGAACTGGTAATCCATTATCTACGGCATAGATTTTCAATGTCCGAAGAGAAACATCGACACAGCAAAAAAATGCCATGGTCCTCTAGCCTATTAACCATATCTCTCTACGCAAGAACTTTATGGTCGTACGACTAATTAAACGGAAAAGATAAATCTTCCGATATCTCTCGACGGCTTCTTTATAACCGTTCCTGTTGCCAGGAGCATAATTATCTTGTAACTATGACATCTCCTTGTTTCGACGTTTTCGAAAAACGAGATCGAAGATCAGTTTGATGTCATATTATAGGTGGACCCCAAGACATAATCCACCTGTTCCTAGGATGTCTGGCACAAGACCACACTACTTTGTTTTTGTACGCCAGCATCATTCTTTGCCTGCTTAACTTACAGGATCGGGTAAAGAGGCTTTGCGTTTTAGGGGGAAACGGTACAAAGCATCCTAGGAAACACCCGTTTACCCATCTGGTAGTAGTCAGTACAATATTTTACCACAACAGTTAAAATCACTGGAAACAACTTCATTATTTAAATCGTCAATAAAAGCGTATTTACTGCAAAATGCCGAAGAGCTTCTGGTAGAAATTTTGAGCTAATATTGAAGTATATATCAAGAAATTAGATTTAGATTAAATTAAAAAAAAAATAGAAAATGGAAGTCAGTAATCAACGTAATCCATGGCTCCATCCTGGAGCCGCGATAGCTGCCACAGGATGTTTACAACTCGTTTTCATTGAATAAGGCGTAAAGGTATATCAACAAATCTAGCTTGAAAAGATCTTAAACGATGCTATGTTACCTTGGGCGCGTACGATAATCAATTCGGTGGACGTTTCAACAAGATTCGGCATTATCCTACAAAGATAACAAAGAAGGCTACATCGAATAATAACATATTTTTCCTAAAATCTGAAATGTTTTTGCGGCATACTGAAATTTTTAAATAAAAAACAAAAATCAAAATTACCAAAATAACAGCATTTTGAATTGGTAACACTTCGGACACCGAAACTTGTATTATGTATAGAATTAGCCCGCCCAATTGTACCGGTATCTTAAAAATGCATGTAAAATTGAATGATGGCAATTCTTAAAAAAGATTCGTAGACATTTACGACAGCTATCATATCTATCAGCCGGCTGGAATAAACGGACACAGCTTAATGGATTTAAAAAGCCATGAAACACAGTTGATAATAATGCACCTGATACGTTAAGGGCTTCATTCCGAGTGTTACAATTTTAGCCATATCAAATAATGTGTACTGACTTATAAATCTTCGCTCTTATTGCTCCTGATAGTCTCAATGACAGGCAGACTGTCATCACTTTAAAATTGGCAGATGCTATTTAAGTACGTGTCAGATATCAGGCGACACATGATTTGTGTAACAACATGTAAATTCAAGTTCATAATAATTCTTTTGCAACTTTAACGTTATATAGTAAAGATATCATTGAGTCTGCCACAATTTGCATAAACAACCTCTTTTAAATAATCGCATATTTGTATTATTTCTGGTTAAGAAAAAGAAAGAAACCTAATTGAAAATTCAAAAGCTGTTTTCATTCGTGGGAAACATGAAACCGTCCCCTTTTTTCTGAAGGCACACAAAAGGCATGGGATTACTATTACACGAAACCTGGTCACAACCCCTCGTCTCTCCCCTGCCAAACTAAGGAATGACAAATTATTCATGAAAACATCAATTTGCATTTATGTTGATGTCAATAAATTATATTAACCCCTCATGGCAGACTAAAGTCAGACCACAAAAAAGTGTCTGTCTTTGCGTGTTTTTTTGTTCTGTTATTTCGGGCAGAGAAGAAGGAAACTCATACGAGCGGAGCATTACAAAAAAAAAAGAAACTTTTTCAATAAATATTACAAAATTGAATAAAATATGAACGGAGGTGTTCCTTTTTGACAGATGTAGAAAGTTTTCCATTCGTTGTTTTTATATTTTTGCTGAATTTTCGAAACATGAAACTCTAAAGTTGATTTTTGGTGTAAGGCCTGATGAAATGAATGTTGTTTGTGTGGGAAATATTTTGTTGAGATTAGGAAAAAAATATGCTAACTCTTAAAGACTTCAAATCTTTTTATAATAAGTGAAGACCGTTGAATTTGCTGACTGCTTTCGATTAGAAAGGAATAAATCAAAAGGAACATCAAACTTTGGGAGGAACATGATTTAAGAATGTTGGTATTGAAAATCCCAAATCTTGCCGTGAATTTACTTCTGTTAAATTTTCGTTGTCCTCCATTAATATAAGGATATGCGATAAATGGAAAAGACAAGGTCAACTTCTATAATTGTCTACAGAACTTAAAACTGATAACCTGGTAATTCTAAAGGTAGATGACAGTAAATGGCATAAAATTTTAGCTTCAGAATTGACTATCTAGGTAATTAAACTGATCATTTGACAATACATGGAACACATATTTATAGTTTCTTGGAGTTGGTTGCAAACTGTGCAGCTAATAAAGACTTGAAGACATTCAGAATTATGCAACTGTAACTTCTGAGGTAACCAGAGGCCAAAGTTCTCAATTACCCGTCTACATTTTATTAATATAAATATTATTACATTATTAGATTATTGTTTATTTATTATTCCTTGCACTCAGTTTTAATATTTTGGGCATTGCATGACAACTACAAGAGCAAAACCAGTTGTTGGGAATGAAAAACCCCGCGTAGACCAAAGTTGTAGACAGAGAAAAAAAATCATCGGCGTTTCGCTGCAAAACGAAAGGAATATGAATCTACCTATAGATTATATGAATTATTATGTGAAAGGCTATTAGTATATTATACAATATAAATAAAATTTTTATTATTTTATTACTATAGTTTGATTTTTAAGATTTAAGTTTCTCAGGTTGGCAGCACTGGTTGGTAATAGCGTCCAAACGTCATCTGTCAAAGTGAAAAGTGTACAATATACTCTGCCATTTCATCATAGAAAGACTAACAAATGAGCAACGATTGCAAATCGTTGAAATTTATTATCAAAATTCGTGCTCTGCGACAGATGTGCATCGTTTGATACGACCATTTTATGGTCGTCATAATCGATCTGCTGAATCAACAATTCGTGCTGTTATCTGCAAATTTCGCACCAAATTTACTTTATTGAACATAAAACCATCGATTCGCATGCGTAGAGTGCGTACCGAAGAAAGATATTGGAGCCGTAGCGACCAGTGTTAATGACGATCGTGAAATGTCAATTCGTCGCCGTTCTCAGCGATTGGGCATGTCTTACTCAACCACAAGGAATTTTTTTTTGCCCCAATTGGCTGAGTTGAACTTGGTTGACATGTGGCTCCATCAGGACGGTGCAACATGCCACAGTGCTCGTGAAACAATGGATATGTTGAGGGATGAATTTGTTGAGCAGCTTATTTCTTGACTTGGCCCCCAAGATCTTGCGATTTAACGAATCCTGATTATTTCTTGTGGGGTTATATCAAGCCGTTATTCTATGTGGACAAGCCGAACACTATTGAAGTTTTACAGAATAACATAACACGCGTTATTCGTGGAATACAGGCCGAAATGCTCGAAAAAGTGACGAAAAATTGGACCTTTCGAATGAACATTTTGAGACGGAGCGGCGGACAATATTTACATGAAATTATCTGTAAAAATTAAATGGCAAAGACCAATTTATCGATTCCAATAAAAAAATTTTAATGTATGATGCAAATTTGAGTGTTTTATTCGATTTAAAAAAAAACTACGGTTAAAAATCACCCTTTACCTATGCTCTCGTTTACCAAAAGCTCAAATGTAACAGGATGACAATGTATAGGTAATTAGTATCTTATATCAGTGCATTTATGTGGAACATTTCAAACAAAAATCATACGCTTTATTCTCATATTTCTAAGCGCTTTCCATAAAAAAGTGAATACTATTTCAGTGATATACTCGTACGGTTACTGGTAACAGGTTTTCCAAATAGGATGTGACAATTTTGACAATCTATGGTGATAGGATCTTGCTGCTTGGAAAGTATTAAATCGCATTTATGTACCTCCATTAGTTTATGAGGTATGGCCACTTAAAACGATAAGTTGTGCGAGCAGTGCAATGTCTCTTTTATCAATCTTATCCTAATGTAACATATAGCAATGATGGGATTGAAATTCTGTTAAATTCTTACTACTTTGAATGCTACAGATG
>JAHXMU010000721.1:585766-600680 GCA_019455685.1 Philornis downsi | reverse complement strand
AAGTGTATCGACCTAAAGGAAGATTATGTTGAAAGATGAAGAAAATGATTTAAATGAAATGATGAAGAAAAGGATTTAATTCTTTAATTTTGGCTTTCGCAATAGTCGATATAAGACTGGAACATTTATTTGATGAAACAACACTCTCTTTTCGCCAAATGTGGCCTTTTTTCCATAACTTCATCATATAAATGCTGCAAGAAATTAGCATAATATGTATTCGGCGTTGACGAATTTTCCTTTTTGGAGTTAGCGCATTCCAAAAAACTGACGCCACGACATGCATGCATGCAGATTGAACTGTTTTCGCCTTCTTAAGACACGATTTTCCCATTCCAGTCTACTGCTTTGTCCATTGCTTTGTCTCAGATGTGAAGTGATGCACCCATGTCTCATCCATGGTTATAAATCGATGCAAAAATTCGGCTTTATTGCGGTGGAACATTGCCAAACATTCTACTGAAACATCTTCACGTCGCTAACTTTGCTCTATTTAAAGCAAACGCGGCACCCATCTTGCGCATAGCTTTCTCATCTTCAAATCTTCAGTCAATATACGATGTATAGCACTTTTTGAAATACTTATTATTTCAGCTAGCTCACTCATCTTCGGTCGACGATCATCCAGCATCATTTTGTGGATTTTCTTAAACGTGTCAGGCGTGGACACCTCAATTGGTTGATCACTACGGCGTTCGTGTTGGCAGCTCATACGGCCTCCTTTAAACTCTGCTACCTAATAATTCATAGTCCTAAATGAAGGAGCAGATTCTCCCAGAGTAGCGTCTAGCTGGGTTTTAATATTGGTTGGACTGAGACCTTTTAAATGAAAATATCGGATTACATAACGGTGACCAATTTTTTCCATGTTTACGAATTTACTGAGATCGTTTACTTTTAATGGCTCAACTAAAAGTACTAAACAACGTGGCATCTTGAAACTTAAAACATATGTTTTATAAGGTTGCCATTTTTCACCAAAATAATGTTTTCCAAGCTACTGGCACCATCTATATATCAGGTCGTCTAGTTTTGAGACCGCTTTCGTGTCGACAAAATCGATCACTATAAGCAAATTAAATGAGAGATCACGCTCTAATTCTGTACCTACATAGAGGACAGTTGTGTGAACACAGAGATAAAAATAATTTTGACAATCTGTTTGAGGTGATCTACAAACTGTACTTTTTGCCATTCTGTCAAAAATATTGATATTTTTCAAAACTTGCATTATAACATCTCTAAAACTAGAGTCAACTTAGGCAAAAGGTTAAGAATTGTTCTGAATAGAATTTATTGTGCAGATTAAAACTATCAGAAAATTACTCTATAATATCCCTAAGTTAATTGTGTAGCATCATACACGAATAAACCACCGTGCCGCCCAACGTTGATTCTGTCGTGTACTTGAGCTTAAAGAAGTTCTTAACAAACACAAGAGTTTATTTGTGCAAACAGCAAACAAACTGACAAAGAATGTGGAATAGCTGCTCCGATGCATAATTACATGTTGACATGTTAGACTGGAGGTATAATCAGCTCCTCTATGCAGGCATACAGCCCTCTGCCACATTCACACATGAACCTTCCCACATTGAACTTAAATACTCGTATCGTATGTGGGATGATGATGATGATGCTGCTGCTGATGCTAGAGGATGTCTTCTTTTATATTTTTTTACTCTCTTTTTAGTCTTTTTCGGCCAAAGTTGAGTGATAGCTTGTTTCTTTTACTACTTTTCTTGGCAGTTGCATTTTTTTCCTTGTTCTTGCCTTAATGTTTGCTTCCTTGCTTGCTGTAGCCGGTACAAGGCTGGCTGTTAGATTGAGGTTGATGAGAAAGATTTCGTTTAGTTGTAGGTACAATTTGTGATGTTAATCCTGCGGGCATGTTAACACAATTTTACGTGTCAGTACCACCACATGTGTGGCAGTCGTATTTGCATGAGGTCGTATACAGAGAGTCATAGCTTTTGTCTTTAATAGGGCTCCTCCGAAGTATTTAAATGTGTATTGAAAATATGCATCCAAATATGCTAAATTGACAAGTTGTCGTTCGTATAGGATTTTGATAAATCGGCAACCAAATCGCGATCTTTTTCGTAATCTCTTGCTATAGCATAAAACCAATTCGCTTCAGCCTTACAACTGCACAACTCATCGGCTTTATCTTTTGCTTTGCCGTAGTTTCAGCGAAAGCTGTTTTTTTTGTAGAAATTTTGATGTCAGGTGTAAGTACATTTACCTCCAAGTATCTGTTCTATATGTGCGTGTGTGTGATTATCTCTCGCTATTTGCGTCAAGGAAGGATGTTACCAGCATCAAGTGAAGAGGAAGAAGCAGCAGAAGGAGAAGGAAACACGGCAACGGAAACGTGATTTGACTTAGGAGTAGAAGAATTTCGTAACGACATGATAAGACAACAACACATTAGTTGTTTGCTCCAAAATATTTGTAAATGCAGAATGGAACATAGCACGGACAGGACCAAAGAAAAAAAAACTGAAACAACAAACGGAGGTGAGAGGAAGCAAACGCGGCTGAACACGAACATGAATTATGCTACCGAATATGCACAAAGTCACGTAGAATACATATTAGTGGTAGGTGCAAAGCAACGAAAGTAAGAAAGGCAGCTGATGACGGTGATGATGTGAAAAAGATGCTGCGAGAAAAAATGCGAAATTATTAAAATTAATTTTAAATATTGATATTTGATTTGTTAGAGCAAATAAATTGCACAAGAAATGAATTATATATATACGTTTCTCTAATTATTATCTTATAAAATATTATTGGGATGCTTGAGGCAGGTGTAGGATATCAAAAGAAAACGGCTTGATTGAAAAATGAAGTGTATTTTTGAGTTTGATAAAAACGGATCAATGCGTTTGCTTTAATAACAAGAAAAATTCTTTCCCTTAGTAATGGGGAAAGGAATTTTTTAGTATATCTTCAATAATGTGCAAATTTTTCCTAAGAGTGTCCTATGCGAGTTAGAAATAAGCATTAGCTTCAATTATCGAAAGCATTCACTGATACTTTTTTTAAAGAAAGCACCGGAATTTGGTTAATAAAATACAAAATGTTTGACATTCATTTAACATTGTTCTATCGCCTTCAAAGTAGGCCGAAATAATAATCCGAAATAATGTAAATTCTCAACGAATAATCCAATCCTCAAATTAAATCAAATCAAAAGACTTCAGTTTTCACTGCGAATTCCTTTTTATATGAGTTTTGGAGAGAGAAAAAAAGTTGTCATAATAGGTGAATACGATGGTTCTTCGATGATATTTGTTGAGATAGTGACCAGAAATTCCATCACGATGGCAGTCTTGTGAGATGGGGCATTATCATGTTGCGAAATCTATGAGCGTTTGTTTCACAAATCTGCTCTTTTTCGACGAATGTGTTCTCTCAAACGTCGCATATCACCCATATAACATTCCTTATTTACCGCATGACTTTCTAGCAATAATTTCGACAGCACAGCTATGCGTTAAAAAAAGAAACAGTCAATGTCACATTGGCTTTCCGCTAACGTCGGCATAGTTTTTTTGGTTTCCGTCCTTTCGTTTTACAAGTCAAACCGGAATTGAATCGCTGTAGCATTCTTTCAGCGGCTTTACGTGATTGAGCTTTAGAAGAAATTTTAGATCTTTCGGAACTAGCCGAGCGACAACACATTTTGCATCTCCATCCATATAGAGTCCAATTCAAGCAACAATTAAAGCCGGCTGACCATTCACAATGCCGTAGATATGCTGACTGGGTCCTACAGCAACGGGTTTTTAATCCTGATTTTTTAAACAAAAGTTTATTCAGCGATGAAGCTGAAAACTATTGCAACCGAAAAAATTGATTGCTAGGTGCGCATTATGATCTGGAGGTGTTATTGGACCGTATTTTTTTCGAAAATGACGCTGACACGCAGAGCGGGGTGGCTGTATGATAGCCGACTTCTTTTTGACTGCAACTGAAGATTATGAACTGGACGATATGACTTAACACGGCAGATTTTGACTTAATTGCATGAGTAGCTACCAGAAAGCGTAATTTCACGTTTTGGCGCCGTCAATTAGCCATTAAGATCATGCGATTCGACGCTGATAGTTTTTTTTTTGTTTTTCAAGAAAACATTCTTCAAGTTGTAGCCGAGATATCGGCGCAATGTGAGGAAAATTGTGCAGAAAAATGTTTGAAAATTACCTCAAAAGGACCCATTGCTGCAACCAATCCAGAAGCCGTCCTTTAAATGACATTGTATTTCGTACATTACGACAAGGTCAAAGCAATATAATGAAATAAAAGTTTAATCGAAATCATAGCTTTATGTGTGTTTTATTTAACTTTACTTTTCTGAAACCGAAAAATGGATAACCCCTTAAGACAAGAGCATTGGTCAAAGGTTTCTCCATATTTCACTTCGATGTGGACTGCGGATGTTCCACTACAAATTTATACCTTTCTGTATGGTGAATGTATATATGTATAATATATAGTATATATAATATATGTCGCAAAACTTAAGTCGAGTGTATTCTAGTCTAGTCCATAGCATCTCCATCTTTGTTTTGCCGCCGTTTTGGTAAACATTAGTATTGACAGTTTATATTTGGCAGTCGTGAAATAGAGAAGTGCCAAATTTATTATAGAAAAATATTCGATAAACCAACGTGTTTTAATCGTTAAAACATTTATCAAAATCAATCATCGATTACTGTGACGATGAGAAAGTTACGTGCAATTTTTGGGAAAAACAAAGTGCCAATAAGACGCACTATATACCGTGTAGTGAACGATTTCGAAGAATGCGGGTCATGCCACAACGTACTTGGACTACAACGTACTGCAAGATGGGCTGAAAACATTACTACCGCTCAAGAAAGTGTTCAAAACAATCCATCAACCTCAATTAGACGCTGTGCTCAGGAGTTTGGTCTCCAAAGAACAACTTTGGCCACAATTATGCACAAGGATTTGCATTTGTTCCATTTAAGATTCAAGTGGCACAAGAGCTTCTTCCACAAGACCATTTACACCGCCGTACATATGCCAATACAATCTTACAGCTCACCCATGACAACCCCCATTTTCATGCAAAAATCATGATAGACGAGGCACATTTTCATTTGAATGGACATGTGAATAAACAGAATAGTCGGTTCTGGGCAATGGAAACCCCTCAAATTATTCATCAGTCACTTTTGCATCCATTAAAAGTGACAGTTTGGTGTGTAATTTGGTCAGGAAGAATCATTGGACTTCACTTCGTTGAAACTGAAAACTGCCTAACGGTAACTGTCAATGGAGAGCGACATCGTGATATGATTGAAAACTTTTCAACGCTACAACTGCATGCTTGGGGCTTGATTAACAAGTGGTATCAACAAGACGCTGCCACATCGCCTACAGCCAGAATTACAATGGAATTACTGCGAGACCTCTTTCCACAACAAGTTATTTCAAGAAATGGTGATGTTGATTGCCCTCCACGATCGCCTGATTTGACTGTTCCGGACTTCTTTTTGTTGGGATATCTGAAAAGAAAGGTTTATGCAAACAAACCAGAAACGCTTGAGCAACTCAAACAAAATATTCATGATGAAAGTAATGAAATAGCGCGTGAAATGTGTGAGAATGTAGTGAAAAATGTGCTCAAAAAGACTCGCATTTGTGGGACTAACAAGGCGGATATTTATTTGATATTGTATTCCATACATAATGCCGACATTGAATAAAACATTTATCAATATAAAATCCATTTTTTTTTTCATTTAATCAAAAATTATAAACAAACAAAGTAGGACGGACACCCTGTACTTATGAAAACCTTTAGAAAATGTAAAATTTATATGAAAATATGGAGAGTTATAATTACACTAATCCCATACCCACAAAGCGTATCAAAGCTATTCACAATTGTTTTGAAATTCACTTCAAATTAGCGGCAATCAGCATACAGGCTAAATTATAAAAAAAAAGTTAATTTAAGACTATCAAAAGTTTAATTAGTAACCTGAAACCGATTAATCAGTTGTTGCATATACGCACACGAGCATACACACACACACACACACACACGCAAACAACAATTTGAATAAACTTCTAGAGTACAAATTAATAAAGCAAACTAACTGATATTCAACAACTAATTCAACAAATACATGTACAAACACATGCATAAATACTAAAAGATACTCACACACCTACAGCTACTGACAAATGTTGATACCTTCGCAACAAGAGAATTCATCAGCTGCACGTTTATTTTCGAAATAATTACTAAAACAACAACAGCAGCAGAAGCAGTACAAAAGTTCCTGCAAAAGTTAAACTTTTTAGTTTTGACCAACATCATCAGCAACAACTGGAGCAACAGAATTGTTACAAATGGATTGTAATTCCATTGGTAAAGGGCGACAGCAGAGAGAGAGGGAAGGATTCAACATGTAATAAAACAAAAGAGACATCAACGGGATATAAAACAAAATAACAACACCAACACACACTGCAACAACAATAGCGGCAAACAACAAAATGTAATACTGATTCAGAAACAAATATAAAAACTAAAAGCTTACAAATAATTGACAAAACTTTTTCATTAACACAAAAATCGTGTAGATGTTAAGGGAGGGCGTGGTTTGATAAGTTTAGTTAACGACACTATTAATAAATAAGCAATGAAACGACAGAAAAACAATATAAAGAAAAGAACTGCGAACGGCTTATCGTGTATCAGCTATTTGTTGGCCACAAAACTGTCTCCAACAGTGTGATTTATAAGGACTGGTACCACAGCGAAGTCTTTTGCCTTGCGGATTTTTTTTATGATAGATATGGCTTTTAATAATAGGGCAGACTACCGAGTGATCTCTTTAACATATAGTTAAAGTCGAACTTGTGGGTAGGCGGTGTTTCCTAGGATGCTTTGTACCACTTACCCCTAAAATGCAAGCCTCTCTACCCGATCCTGTAATTAAGCAGGCAAAGGGTATGATGCTTGCGTACAAAAACAAAGTAGTGTGGCCTTGTGCCAGGCGCCCTAGGAAAAGGTGGATGATGTCTTGGGATTCACCTATAATATGACATCAAACCGATCTTGGAACTCGTTTTTCGAAAACCAAGTAAAGGGGAGAGTCATAGTTAAACAAGACACATCCTGGCAACAGGTGCGGACATAGAGAAACTGTCGGGAGGTATCAGAAGATTTATCTTTTCCGTAAATATAGTTGTATGACCAGAGAGATTTGGTTAATGAACTATGATAGGAGCATGGTGTGCTTTGCTGTGTTGATATTCTCTCCTCGGACATTGAAAATCTATGCCGTAGATTATGGATTACCAGTTCCACGCGAGGTATGATAAAGCAAAACTGGAGTAGCTTGTCGGCGAAACCCAGACCAGAGGGTTATTCTCTTCTGGTAGCACGGGTGACCAGGGGCCCAAGGAACATTGTTCCTTCCTGGTCAATGGTGTTGGACCCTTAGTGGGAGCATCGTGCTGGCTGTGGTTGCCCGAACAAGTGTTTTCAGTGCTTTTGCGTTGCTTCAGGTCGCGTTGGTGAAGGAAGGCATTAGCTTGGAAAACACTGTTCATGTCAATCCGAGGTATTCCTAGATTGCCTCAACTCCTACCCGGGAGGTAGCTTACTTTATACCAAGTGACTACAAAGGTACTTTGGCCGAGTGAGGGAGTGGGACCTGAGGAAGCTTTCCCAAGGGACCTACTTCCAATCTCTGGTAGTTTGGCTAATCCTTCGGAATTAGTTTGAGTACCCCAAAGGGGCGCTTGCTGTCGCTAGAAGAAAGAAAGAACTCATAACCAAGAAAGAAAAGTAAATGATTAGAAAACAGCACCTGTGTAGTGGCACACCATGGGTAAGGCTTCCACAGCGAGACTCATGTAAAACCTTCACATCAGTTAAAGTCGAACCGTACTAGATATTCATCGCTTTATGTCTTTCTCATAGAAACCCTCATCTTTATTGGCAAAAAGCTGGGGCAATCGATTTTCAGCGATTTTTTCGCCAGAAAAATCAGTCGCCACAGATAGGAAACTGGACTTCTTGTAAGTCACTATCAATGAGAGTGGCCGGGTGTTGTTCTGATGGTACGCAATTCCTCTCTTATTGGCCAAAACTGGCCGCGTCTGGGCGATTATTCATTCTGTCGGTCCAATTATTGACAGTATGACTTCGAATTAATAGTTTGGCCATAGAGGAGAACACCTCATAGCACATGATACCCCGCAAATCCCATCAAAAATACTTGGCTGACCGCTATCTTACCATTACCGTTTCTCTTTTTACCTTCAGTCACCATCCGCTTCAGAAATATGTCGGGAGCATTTCGTAAATGGAAATTCATTCAATTAAGCTTTTTTTTAGTGTTGGATTGGGGGGCTTCCATATATCGAGTTTCCTTTTGTATACAGCCTAATTCAAGTTGTTCCAAAAATGTTTCTTGTGCAGCACTAAATTCCTGAGCAACCGAAAATGTGGTCCTGCAGAGCATGAGGCTTTTTTGACATCGAAATAACCTGAACAGAAACGATGAATACAAAATTGCTCATGACTGGCATATTGTTGACTATCCAGTCATCACCTGACATAAATATCGCTAATCCCTGGGGGTCCTTTGTATTTGCATATAACGGACATTCGCACAACATATGCCGCAACTCTTTGACTGATACAAGACTCTCTTATGCAGAAAGGCATGGAGTGACTCTTGTCTCGTCAGTAAGAAATCAATAGAAAAGTTAAAACCAAAATCAGTGTTTATTTCAGCGAACGTAACATCTAGCAAAAACCTAAATGTAGCCTTCCATTACGACTTTCTTTCTAATGAGTTTGCCATTATTTCAGCAAACGTAACATCTAGCAAAAACCTAAATGTAGCCTTCTATTACAACTTTCTTCCCAATGTGTTTGCCATCTCGACAAGACACATTTGTCCAGGAGTAGCCTAAGTTTAGCCCTATTCAAGCTCTCTATCCCTTCAATGGGACAGTTTTGTGCCGCCAGTGCATACCCTTTCATTGCCTTTGCCGCACGACGAATTGCAACAAGATCCTGTCACCATATATTGTCAAAATTGTCACATCCTATTTGGAAAACCCGTTACGAGTATATCACTGAAATAGTATTCACTTTTTTATGGAAAGCGCTTAGAAATATGATAATAAAGCGTATGATTTTTGTTTGAAATGTTCCACATAAATGCACTAATTTAAATATAAATTATAAATTATTATAAATTGGTCTCTGCCATTTAATTTTTAAACATAATTTCATGTAAATGTTGTAAGCGGCTCCGTCTCAAAATGTCCATTTGGAAGGTCCAATTTTTCATCATTTTTTCGAGCATTTCGGCCTGTATTCCACGAATAACGCGTGTTATGTTATCCTGTAAGGCTTCAATAGTGTTCAGCTTGTCCACATAGATTAACGACTTGACATAACCCCACAACAAATAACCAAGAGACATTAAATCGCAAGATCTTGGGGGTCAGCTTACAGGGCCAAATCGAGAGATAAGCTGCTCACTAAATTCATCCCTCAACATGTCCATGGTTTCACGAGCAGTGTTGCATGTTGCACTGTCCTGATGAAATCTCATGTCAACCAAGCAAAACAAAGAAATCGCTCGATATCGTTCGCCGTTGACGGTAATGTTTCTTCCACAGTCGTCTTTAAAGAAAAATGGACCGATGATGCCACCAGCCCATAAACCACACCAGGCTGTCGTTTTCTCGGAATGCATCGGTAATTCACGTATGGCATGTGGCTGTTCATCACTTCAGATGCGACAGTTTTACTTGTGTACGTATTCGTTCAGCAAGGAATGAGTCTCACTTCTGAACACAATTTTTCGATAAAACAGCGGATTTTCATTGAGCTTCGTGAAGTCCCATCCACCAAATATTAGACGTTGTGGTAGGTCATTCGCCTTTAATTCTTGCGTGAGGTAAATTTTAAAGACTTGCAAACCCAAATCGACGTGTAAAATGTTCCTGTCGTTGAGTAACATATGCCCAATCGCTGAGAACGGCGACGAATTAACATTGACACGATCGTCATTAACACTGGTCGCTACGGCTGCAATATTTTCTTCAGTACGCACTCTACACATGCGAGATGACGGTTTTATGTCCAACAAAGTAAATTTGGTGCGATATGTGGAGATAACAACACGAATTGTTAATTCAGCGGGTCGATTATGACGACCATAAAATGGTCATATCAAACGATGTAAATTTGTCACAGAGCACGAATTTTGGTAATAAATTTCAACGAAATTTCGACTTGCAATCGTTGCTCGTTTGTTACGTCTTTCCATGACGAAATGGCAGAGTATACTGTACATTTTTCACTTTGACAGATGACGTTTGGACGCCGTTACCAACCAGTGCTGCCAACCTGAAAAACTTAAAGAAATCATCCTATAGTAGCAGGACAATACTGTGACATGTTTTAAGGTATCTGATAAGTGATAATTGTTACTGCTTATCGAAACGTTATGTTAAAGCAGACCTAGAATTATTTACGTAGTAGGTTTTGAAACGGTTAATTTTTACGCAGGAACATTTTTCTACTATCGACTTATCATACCATCATCGTACTATTACAATATGTCTAACCAAAGGTACATTCATGTCAATGTCTGTAGCAGTTATAGAGAGTTTTAAATAAGTATTAGTTGTTTGTATTTTTTTTTTTGTGTTGTTTTAGTATTATTGTTGTTTGGTGCTCTTACTATTGCAGTCTATTTCGGAATGACTGCTTCGGGATCATGCCATATAGTTCAGATACAAAGCATGTGCCAGTGCAAAAGCACCAAGGAAAAAAACAACAAAACTATTGCAATTAGTTTGCCAACAAAATGACAATAAAAATAATTCAACACAGTAACTTTAATACGATTTCTGTGTCTTTGCACCAGGTAATTTATACTAAAAGTACAGCAAAATGTATCATTTAGTTGTCTCTGTGCATTGATATAAAGATCCTGCAAGGGGTATTTTTTCTCTGTTGAAAGCCACTGGAATGGAACAGTGACAGAAAGAGTTATTTAGTTAATTTGTGTGTGTCTGGGTGTGTGCGTTGTGATAACATTTGATTTGTGAATGTGGCGACCCCCAAAGAGATTGTAATCACTGGCTAATTAACAAACTTTTCTTTGAACATGCTCTCGCTGAACTTTGATTACTGAGAATAGTATTAGTAGTTGATTTACAAAAGTTCATGGATATTAGGAAGGAGGATACCAGTAATATCCTGCAAATGTGACTGGGAGATGTTCATTTACAACTAATTAGAATGCCAATTAACAATTTCAAGAGAACAGCTTTACATGTGAACTACTTTTCATTTAGTATAATATTTTATTATAACTATGATGAATGATGAATTCCTATACAGATTTCTATATAAATTTTCATATAAATTTTTCCATATACTCGTTTTCTATGTTTTTGTGCGTCCACAACATCCTGCCCTTTATGTAATTTTCCATAATTACAACTTCTTTAATAACCATAAAATTCGTTGTCTTCGTATTATTGCATTTTTATTACAAATTTCTTAATTTTACGTTGCTGTGCACACAACATGCTCTGCTAGAGCCAGAAACGTTTTTGAGTAATTGCTTTAAACAATAAGACATAAATTCATCAAAATGTCTGTGCCACAGTAACGAAGATGCATTGTGCAACTTGCAAGTTGCAAACGTTCTTGTCCATTGCAGCCCTAGAAGAACACGTCCGTGCCATAAAGTGAATGTGCCTCGGTAACATCTGCAGGATGTGGGAAAAAATGAATAGGAAATATATGAAATTTCGTTGTGTGTTTCATGATTTCATGATTTGTGCAGATAAGATAGAACAAAGCTTTAAAACCATTTCGAAAGAAGAAAACAGCCGTAAGGTTGGACAAGTGCATAGTTGGATGTTTCTTATATAAATAAAAAAATTCAGACAATCAAGTGAAGTACTAATCACAAATTTTGCTGAACTACTGTTTTCAACCGTTTTCAGGTGGGCATAAGCATTACAACGTAAACGTAAGGCGTATTTCCAATTGTCCGTTGTTATACCCATTATCTTAGAAAGGAGGGTTATGAGGTTGTGGCAGCTATAAATAATCATTTAAAACCCCAAAAATTATAGATGCTGTCAAAAATGTATCAGGATTTGATCACACAAAATGCTTCGAATTCCATTTAATTCTCCTTCAAATTAGACCCTTTTCGAAAAAATATACAGAGTGATCTTGTAAGATTTCAGTTTTTCAGGTTGACAACACTGGTTGGTAATGCCGTCCAAACGTCATATGTCAAAGTGAAAAGTGTACAGTATACTCTGCCATTTCATCATAAAAAGACTAACAAATGAAAAACAATTGCAAATCGTTGAAATTTATTGTCAAAATTCGTGCTCTGCGACAAATGTGCATCGTTTGATACTACCATTTTATGGTCGTCATAATCGACCTGCTGAATCAACAATTCGTGCTGTTATCTCCAAATTTCGGACCAAATTTACTTTGTTGGGCATAAAACCTTCGACTCGCATGCGTAGAGTGCCTACCGAAGAAAATATTGCAGCCGTAGCGATCAGTGTTAATGACGATCGTGAAATGGCAATTCGTCGCCGTTCTCAGCGATTGGGCGTGTGTTACTTAACCACTAGGAAAATTTTACACATCAATTGTGGCTTCAAGAATTAAAGCCGAATGACCTACCACAACGTCTAATTTTTCGTGAATGGGCCTTACAAAAGTTCAATGAAAATCCGCTGTTTAACCGAAAAATTGTGTTCAGCGAGGAGGTTCATTTCTTGCTGAACGGATACGTACACAAGCAAAACTGTCGCATCTGGAGTGATGAACAGCCACATTCCATACATGAATTACCGATGCATCCCGAAGAAACGACAATCTGGTGTAGTTTATGGCTGGTGGCATCATCGGTCTATTTTTCTTCAAAGACTACCGTGGAAGAAACTTTACAGTCAACGGCGAACGATATCGAGCCATGATGATTTTTTTTTGCCCCAATTGGCTTAATTGAACTTGGTTGACATGTGGTTTCATCAATACGGTGCAACATGCCACACTGCTCGAGAAACAATGGATATGTTGAGGGATGAATTTAGTGAGCAGCTTATCTCTCGATTTGGCCCTGTGAGTTGGCCCCCAAGATCTTGCAATTTAACGCCTCTTGATTATTTCTTGTGGGGTTATGTCAAGTCGTTAATCTACGTGGACAAGCCGAACACTGTTGAAGCCTTACAGGATAACAGAACACACGTTATTCGTGGAATACAGGCCGAAATTCTCGAAAAAGTGACGAAAAATTAAACCTTCCGAATGGACATTTTGAGACGGAGCGACGGACAAAATTTACATGAAAGTATCTTTAAAAATTAAATGGCAAAGAACAATTTATCGATTCCAATAAAAAATTTTAATATGTGATGCAAATTTGAGTGTTTTATTCGATATAAAAAAGCTGCGATTAAGTAATTACCCTACATAATATTTATGCCAACGAATTTTCTATTAATTGAAGCATTTCCCTGAAAACACTTTAATTCTCCACCCCAATTATCACAAGGTGATAACTTACTTAAGTTTTGGAAAGAGATCCGCAGCGATATAGGTTGAATACGGTAAATTTGGCCTCCTTTGAAGAATTTACTCCAACAAACTCAGCATAACACCTTGATTACATTATACAATTTGCAAACATTTTTTTCACTCAGAGCACTCTCACCGTATGCCACTGTCAACATTTCAATTGTTTTTGAGCACTTAATTCCATTTTTTACACAAAATTTGATGCAACTTCTTTGATCCATTTTTTCGATAGCAGAAAATCGACGAACATGTAAAACACTTGTCTTATTTATACCTCTCACAAACAAACTATACATGCTATATGGATAAAACCGTCAACATATCTTCGATACGAGTGTACCAACATAAAACAAATAATAATTGAAAGTCGAATGTGCATATCCTGCAAAATTTTAAAATTTCCTCTTATTTTTTGAACGCACCTCGTATTATATCATGTCATATATATATTATTTCATGTCAAGTCATATGTCAAATATATTTCATATATTCTAAAAGAATATAGCGTCAAAAGAAGATCACTATTGTGTCGAGGTGGTATATTTACCATATGCTTAAGCTTGACTCATGGCGTTTAGATTATGGCAGAATTGACTACCAATTACAGCTGGCGCCATCTATTGACAATCGGCGGGAACTTAGATGCGCACCTAATACTTAGACAGCGAAAGGAATAGTCATCTTTATCTGTTAAATACCGCACGTAGAAAAGTATTCCATGGGTTTTAGTTGTCTGCCCTAATCTATCAATTCGCCACATTAGATTTTAATAGTATTTCAAAAGGATACATCAAGTGGGATACAAAAAAAATATATTTTACTCTTAACTATACGAGTATTGTTGACATTTCTCTAATCACTCTTTTCGTATAAGTTTCTGTGGCTACAAAACTAAATCCTGGTTTCGGCTTTAGAATGAGCATTTAATAGGCGAAGCGATATCAGTTCAGTTATGACTGACTTGTAAAGGCTAGCGAATTTAATATTTGTTGAATTTATTGACATCCCATCAACTTGTGAACTTATTTTCTTTCATTCTCAATAACGATCCAACATTACAAAGGCAATAAATTGTAAGCTAAATCAATAGACATCCATACAATGATCCCCCCTTAAGCAAGAAACTGTCAAAGATGTGTGCATGTGTATTTACGGTGAAATTGAATTGACCTTTTGGTTAAACCAACAACCCAAACACTAATGACTAA
Source organism: Philornis downsi (assembly GCA_019455685.1). Lineage (NCBI taxonomy): Eukaryota > Metazoa > Arthropoda > Insecta > Diptera > Muscidae > Philornis > Philornis downsi. Next base: position 585,824 of record JAHXMU010000721.1, on the reverse strand, counting down.
TAACAAATGGACTTTATAATACAATTAACACTAAGCCCACTAAAGATGCTACAATAAT
>JAHXMU010000721.1:542998-580225 GCA_019455685.1 Philornis downsi | reverse complement strand
ACTCGACTGCTCGATGTGTTCATCAGACATAACGGTAAACTCGATGAGAAGCATTTACCAGACCTGTCGCTTACTCGACTGCTCGATGTGTTCATCAGACACAACGGTAAACTCGATGAGAAGCATTTACCAGACCGGTCGGTTACTCGACTGCTCGATGTGTTCATCAGACACGACGGTAAACTCGATGAGAAACATTTACCAGACCTTTCGGTTACTGTGTCTGATGATCACATCGAGCAGTTGAGTAACCGACAGGTCCGATTAATGCTTCTCAAACTGTGATGTTTAACAACCGAAAAACGCGTGGAAATAGTTAAAACTTACTACAAAAGTGGTGATTCAAATGTGGGCTTTCAATCAAACAAATTAATTTCTCATTCGATGGTTATGTCAACAAGCAAAATTGTCGCATATAAGACTCGGAGAAGCCAGAAGTGATTGTGAAAAAGCTGCTGCATCCGGAAAAAGTAACTGTTTGGTACGCATTATAGTCTGGAGGTGTCATTGGGCCGTCTTTTTTCGAAAACTGCCTCAAAAAGGTCCACTGCTGCAATCAATCCAGAGGCGTTCATTTAAATGACATTGTATTTCGTAGTCCATATTAGTATAAAAAATATTGCCTGAAAGCCTGCAAAAGTAACCATATTCTAAACCAAATGAATCCTTATGTGAAAGATGTTGCTGATGAACAATTTTTGTGAATATATTTAAAATTTATTGAAATGGAGATGTTAAACGAAAAAAAAATCGTACTCAACTTGTTGTCATAGAAATTTGCACGTAAATTTAGAAGATGAAAACGTTCATTAAAAAATCAATTTTGTTTGTTCTCATAACAAATATATATATAAAATTTTTGGGAACTATAGAATCTAATTTAATTAAAAACTCAAAAATATTTTACTTTATTGGGAATTATGACTATTTGATCGCTTACGGGTTGACATGTCCATGTAAGGTATTAAATCTTCTTAAATTCAAAACCACATTCCAATTCATGTCTCTCTGAATTATACCTGTCACAATTTGAATGTTGTGTGTTCGTCTGTCTTATCCAATGTCAGCCTAATATTTGTCGAGGAATTCCGATAATTTTCGCTCTTATAACTTTTGCACCAATCGTCAGTAATTACGAAGTATCATTTCTTTTTTCTTTCCTGTGCCTTCATTGCCATTATACAACTGTGACAAGCCTAATTGCTATCCGCACAACTATGTTGGGTCTATGTTGCTTAAGCATTGCCACATGAGAGTTGTTAGCTGGCTTGAGATGCAAATTCGTTCATCATAGACTTGGCTTGACGTTAAGAATATTTACAAATTAAGATTGATTTTGCGGCCTATGTTTTACGTTTATATCAACAAATGTTCGGAAAAAATTGTTTGGTATAGTAATTCAGACTAACCCACCGCCTAATCAATTTTCCAAACATCTGCTTATTTCATTTTCATTTCATACTCGTGTAAGAGTGTCTGCATCCAAAGTTCATCCTGCTATAAAAGCTCATGCCAACAGCCATTTATGATAATCTCTCCATTAAATATTCGCATAACCCATTATGGAAATGGTCTTAATTGTTTGCAAATGCACTCAGACAGAAATTCTTTTCAATCTTACTCCCTATACTTAGTAAAATATTCAGTTTCATAACATAACTCGACTCGAGTACCCACCCAAATAACTAATTTGCCAAAAGGTCAGTTTAAATTTTTAAACTTAAACCAAATATTCTTTGGTGTGCAAAAAAAAAAAAAAAAAAAAAAAAAAAAAAAAAAATGAAAATAGAAGAAACTCAACTAAAGCATTTTCGCAAAACAAAATTTCTTAAGCGACCATCGCCATTCTATACGAAAAAGGACAAGATATGATAAACTCTTTGCCTAAGTAAGTTATAAAGTTAGTTTTCTTATTTTTCCAAAGGAGTGCATGTAGCGGGAGGGGGCAAAGAAGTTTGTTATCTTTGTATTTGGAACGTCAGGTGTAAATACCGTGATACTAAGCTAATTTGTAACTTTATCCTTTATTCGCACAGACACAGACGCACCCATACTAAAACACTTACCTTGATTCTGCTTCATACGAGATCCATTTTTTTTGGTGTTAGTAGTTGGGTAACTTTCAAGGGTTCACATATTCGTATCCGAGAAAATATTAGCCACAAAAATAGTTTATTTTTCCTTGCCGTCGCTTTGCTCATGCCAAAGTTGGTTAAAAAGTTTTACGAAGATGATGAGTCCTTATCAAGTAGAGATTTTTATTTTTCGGCATTTGAAAAGAGATAGAGAAACAGAGAGAGAGAAAGGGAGATTTCGCTTGTAAGGACTCTACTAAAGTTGTTATAATATTTCGTTTGCTTAGTTAGATTATTCATTTTGCAGATGTTTGAAAGTTTTGTTGTGTTTAATTTTTTTTTTCGGGGCTTCTTAACAAAATCATATTTGGGTAAAAGTTTTGCGGTGGATTTAAAATATGTTTTTTTTTAATAATTTCGATTTCATGAGACGGTGAAATGTAGATGGACATTTAATATGGCAATAGAAGTTGTGACATCAAAATGTAGCTATAATTGAAGAGTTTTTCTTTGTGGAAAATTAAATACTATTTAAGTCAAGCCTAAAAGTCAGACCAACTAATGATTAGATAGGTTTCATATAATAATATAGGGTGATTTTTTAATCGTAGTTTGTTTAAAAAATCGAAAAAAATACTCAAATTTGCATCATACATTAAATTTTTTATTGGAATCGATAAATTGGTCTTTGCTATTTAATTTTTAAAGATAATTTCAAGTAAATGCTGTCCGCGGCTCCGTCTCAAAATGTCCATTCAGAAGGTTTAATTTTTCGTCACTTTTTCAAGAATTTCGGCCTGTATTCCACGAATAACGCGAGGCTTCAATAGTGTTCGGATTGTCCACATAGACTAACACTTGATATAACCCCACATGAAATAATCAAGGGACGTTAAATCGCAAGATCTTGGGACCCAAACCGCAGGGCCAAATCGAGAGATAAGCTGCTCACCAAATTCATCCCTCAACATATCCATTGTTTCATGAGCAGTGTGGCATGTTGCACCGTCCTGATGAAACCACATGTCAACCAAGTTCAACTCAGCCAATTGGGCAAAAAGGAATCGCGTATCATGGCTCGATATCGTTTGCCGTTGACAGTAACGTTTCTTCCACAGTTGTCTTTGAAGGAAAATGGACCGATGATGCCACCGACCCATAAATCACACCAGGCTGTCGTTTTTTTCGGGATGCATCGGTAATTCATGTATGGTATGTGGCTGTTCATCACTCCAGCGGTGACAGTTTTGCTTGTTTACGTATTCGAATTGTTGATTCAGCAGGTCGATTATAACGATCATAAAATGGTCATATCAAACGATGCACATTTCTCACAGAGCACGAATTTTGATGATAAATTTCAACAATTTGCAATCGTTGCTCGTTTGCTAGTCTTTCCATGATGAAATGGCAGAGTTTACTGTACACTTTTCACTTTGACAGATGACGTTTGGACGCCATTACCAACCAGTGCTGCCAACCTGAAAAACTTAAATCTAAAAAATCACCCTATATAAGTAAAGCATGAGTTTAGATGTAACCAAATTTGAATGGACGAAAGGACACAGTTTTTCCTACTTCAGCATATGCTGCAACTGGCATCAGATTTAAATTAACTTGTATTTTCGGGCTAATTAATGCAAATAAAAAGGACCAGTTCTTGATGGAGTTTTTTGCCAAATCTAAGCATTTCATAATCGAAGTACTGAAAATAGTTATAGGAGAGATATTTGAAGTCAAATTAAACTCGGATTTCCATCGAATTGATGTCGACAATAAACTGATAGCCCGTTTTTTTTCTTATTTTGCACATTTGTGCAAATTGGCAAGTTTATGTAGGCATATTTCAATGCAGCTCCGGTTAAATGTTCCAAATCAAAGCCTTTAGGGCCTGTTTTGAAGCATACTGGGGCATATCGTTCATGGGAAAATCGAAAAACATGGGGTGGCAGAAAAAAGTGAAATTTCTATGCATTTAATGAATAGGTTGTGGAAGAGCTTCTCACTTTCGGTGATCTTACATGCATTCAATTTTTAGACTTGCTGAAGAGGATTTACGATTCCGCCACTGATTCACTAACCCGAGTTGTGTGAAATAGAATAAGTAGACCTCAAGTTTGCACCATTTCTTTTAAGGAAATTGATATTTTTTATAGTGAACACTTATTTTAATACTCAGAAAATAATTTGTTTCGAGCAGATTACAGCTGTCTGAATGAAAAATAGGAAGAAAATTACATAATTTTGAAAGTCTGTTTTGATTAATTAATTCAATGTACTCGTTGATGTTGCAAGCAGTCAATTATGGGAATGTTCATGATGGAGCAGAATCAGTTTCTGTCAAAGGCATACTCTGAATTTGTAACAAATCAGGGTGTCCGTCGGGAAGGGGTACTACTTTGTTTTGCCGCCATTTTGGTAAATATTAATCATATTTGGCAGTCGTGAAGTAGAGACGTAGCAAATTTATTATGGAAAAATATTTAATAAACCAACGTGTTTTAATCGTTAAAACATTTTATCAAAATCAATCATCGACTACTGTAACGATGAGAAAGTTATGTGAAATTTTTGGGAGAAACAACTTGCCAACAAGACGCACTATTTATCGTGTAGTAAATGATTTCGAAGAAAAAGGGCCAAGCCACAACGTACGTGGACTATTACGTACTGCAAGATCGGCTGAAAACATTACTGCTACTCAAGAAAGTGTTCAAAACAATCCTCAACCTCAATTCGACGCCGTGCTCAGGAGCCTGGTCTTCAAATAACAACTTTGGCCACAATTTTGCACAAGGATTTGCATTTGTTTCCATTTAAGATTCAGTTGGCACAAGAGCTTCTCCCACAAGACCATTTACACCACCGTACATATGCCAATAGGATGTTACAGCTCGCCCATGACAACCCCGATTTTCATGATAAAATCATAATGAGTGACGAGGCAAATTCTCATTTGAATGGATATTCGTATGTGAATAAACAGAATAGTCAGTTGTGGGCAATGAAAAACCATCCATTAAAAGTGACAGTCTGGTGTGCAATTTGGTCAGAAGGAATCATTGGACCTCACTTCTTTGAAACTGAAATCGGCGTAACGGTAACTCTTAATGGGAAGCGATATCGTGATATGATTGAAAACTTTTTAACGCCACAACTGCATGCTTTGGGCTTGATTAACATGTGGTATCAACAAGGCGGTGCCACATCGCATACAGGCAGGATTACAATGAAGTTACTGGGAGACCTCTTTCCACAACAAGTTATTTCAAGAAATGGTGATGGTGATTGGCCTCCGTGGTCACCTGATTTGACTGCTCCGGACTACTTTTTGTGGGGATATCTGAAAAGCAAGGTTTATGCAACTCAAACAAAATATTCTCGATGAAATTAATGAAATAACGCGTGAAATGTGTGAGAATGTAATGAAAAATGTACTCAAAAGGGTTCGCATTTGTGAGGCTAACAGAGATGGACATTTATCTGATATTGTATTCCACAAATAATTGCTGACATTAAATAAAACATTTATCAATATAAGATCCATTGTCTTTTATCCTTCCCGACGGACACCCTGTATAATAGTTGAAAAACAGTATTGTTAAGTTTTATAAGAGCTATTTTACGCGAGCCACTGCATTAAATATTAACTCCTGCTAATAGCAGCAAGTTGGATGTTTGCAGACTTTAATTTATCTTTTAAAGCAACAAAAATTCGTCATTACAAATGCACCATAAAGAATCAAATATTTTTGAATAGCTATTTTAAATTTGTAGCCATTAGGCAAGTTAGTTCATTTAAGCAAGAGGTTTGCCATCTGTTTGTCAAATACATTTCATGGCTTATCTGGCCTTGACCTTATGTATCGAATCTCTTTGCTGATTATTTTTTGTAAAAAAATAGACTTTAGCATTATTTTAAGTTGAGACGATTGAGTCGACTGAAATGATTTCAACTTCGTTTTAGGTCTAATAATGCAAATTCCTACACAAAAAAATACTATTTCGAAATCATTAAAAAAAATCAAACAATTTTTAATTAGCAGCTGCCCAGAGGAAAAAAGCATCAAACACAAAGAGAAAAATATATATATATATAAATCCTTGGGAAAAAACTAAACCGAATTGATAAAATTCGTTGATTTTGTTAGGTGAAGTTATTTTTTTTGTGTGGCATGAATAGCTTTTCACTTCTGATGTAGTATTTCAATGCACTGGCATTTCATTTGAGAAACAGTGCGTTGCATGATATTGCAGTGGCAAATGGTAGTTCGAATTGAACAGTAAGTTCAATATAGTTTTGTTTAGCTGTCTCAAGTGTTTAAGAATTATTTAAAAAAAGCAAGTAGTTTATTTTTTTGTTGATATACGTGATGACTATTTTATATTCATTCAGCTTAGTATGGCCGATTAACATCTCTTTTTGAATTTAGATATTTTACGAAATATGTTGTTTCTTAAAGATTTCCAGAATTGATTCGGCTTTTTATTACAGGGTTCTGCGCTGTGCGGTAAGATGGACAGGACTAGTGTAATCTTGTTGGCTGACAGAGAATTTTGCCTTTCAATTGTTTGCTAAATTTAGCAAAGTAGCGTCTGTTTCAAAGCCTTATTCTTCTCCTACTAGCATTGCCCTTTGCAAAGTTATATTTATTAATTTTGTGCTGCGTCCCAAGTGACTAGAGAGTTTTTTTTTCGTCAAAACAAATACTTTTGCAGATTCCTTTTTAATGCTTGAGAAGGTTGCACTAAAATTGCATTATTTTCGTAAAAATGTCTATGTCGCCTGTATACTAAAATATCATTATTTTATTGAAAATGAAATGAGCAGAATTTACTGAAGCTTTCCACATAATTATCTCCAAAAGTATGTTGTGAAAATTTCCCGGAAAGTTAAGCTGATTAGCAAGTTATCGCAATCGCTGTCCAAAACAGCCGTAGATTTGCTGTTCTTAAAACGTAATGCTATCCTCTGGTTGATAATTGATGAAAATTCTTCACTTGAGCTGCTATTCGTAACTAGCCACTATAATCAGTATTCTCTCTAAAATTTCAGTATTCACTGCATGTCTGTGGTCAGTATTCCATTGTCGTCCTTTCTTGCGGAAAGCTTCTAGGGATTTATAATTCCTAAAAACTAAAGCAGAACAATCCTATAAATAACATCATCTGAAGGCGCAATTTTTGATAAACGATGTGAAGAAACTCCATTTGGAGTTTTTGGGGAAAACATTAGCTTATTCTCTTTATATGATGACGGCTATACTAAGTTTCTCATTTTCTTTTATAAAAACTATAAATACTCAATACTCGCCACAATAATCTACGTCGCTGATGTCCTTTCAACATGCTGTGGACTGCAATTAATGGTTCAGGACGCATAAGCTTCATGGGGAACACTAGGTGCCTTTCCTGTCGACTGATTTTTTGTGGAAAGTTTCAAATCCTGCAGAATTTGCGGTAAATTTTGTGTCAAAAACAACCCTTTGAGGACGCTTTTTTATAAGTAAAATTTAGAGGAATTATTTATATTGTGGAAATACTTCTCAATGGAACTATTTTTGTGATGACATTTTCTGAAGAAACATTTTCTAAATCAAAAAGCGATTCTTTTGAATAAAGAAAAATTTTAACAAAAGGTTTGAATTTTCATCACGCCTATAACACTCGTGAATATATGGAGAAAATGCTTCATTAAATAGTGCTTTCCTCTTATGACAACTCTATGAGATGTTTCCAAAAAAATAAGGTGAATTTTGATTTTTCTCAAAAAATATTATTTATTCATCAATTTCTATTTTATCTCCTTCAAAGTAGTACCCCTCAGATATGATACACTTGTGTCAGCGCTTTTTCCAGTTCACGAAGCAATTCTGATATGCTCTTTTTGTTATGTTCTTGAGCTCTCTCAGCGATTCGTTTTTTATCTCCTCAATCGTCGCAAAACGCCGCTCTTTCATGGGTAACAGGAAAATCTTGGCAACAGGAAACATGTCGCATTGCGCCAAATCTGGTGAATGCGGTGGCTGAGGCATGATAACGGTGTTGTCTTTGGCCAAATAATCTCTCACACAAACAAAGATAAGTGAGCGGGTGCGTTATCATGATGCAAAGACCATGAATTTTTTTCCACAATTCCGGGCGTTTTTTCCGTATTGCTTCAAGCAACCTGCGCATAACTTCAAGGTAATACTTCTTATTTACCGTATGACCTTGCGGTAAGAACAGTGAGCAAAACCTTGACATTTGATCGAAATTGGCGCGCTTTTTTTGGTCTTGGCTCTCCTGGACTCTTCCAATGGGACGATTGGGCTTTGATTTCGATGTCATAACCTTTTAAGCAAATCTGGATCATCGATGACGTCATTCAACAATTCCTGAGCGATACTCATGCGACGTTGTTTTTGGTCAAAATACAGCGATTTCGGTACGAACTTTGCTGCCACACGCTTCATGCCCAAAATTTCTGAAAAGATTGAATGGCATGAGCCAACCGATATGCCGACATCCTCAGCAACTTTTTTTTTTCCTTGGAAACATAGACATAATGCAGCCTAAAGCGCTCAGGAACTGAGTATATGATCCATCCTCATTCCGGCTATCATGTCCTTAAAAGAGGCGGTTATAATCGCCATAGCCTATTTGTGGATTATGAAAACGAATCCAATTTCATGAAACGTAATTCTAGTTCTGATATGCATGTAAAAAGTTGGAATTAATTATATTAACATATCGTATAAACGTCACAACTGTGAATATCCAATTTTGATACACATTTCCAACCTTTGCCATTCTTGTGACACAAACCGTACTATTCCATCAGATAATAACGATTAGTTTTTTCGTTGTTCGTTTCCTAGAGATTTGCATAAAAACAACAGCTTAGACTCCCAAATCTGTTGTTTGTTTGCTGGTTTTTCGGGTTTTTGTGCTGAATGAAAGTTGTAGTGGCATCGCATATCAGCTGAAAGTGATCTGTTTGTGAAGTTTGTTATTTGTCAATTAGCAATGCAATGCTCTCGAATACGTTAACTATAGACTACACACCGCCATTCTCATCTCCATCTACATTCCTCAGTCCACTCCAGCTAAACCTCAAATATCCAAACAATCAACAGTCAACCAAAAACTTTTTATCATATCAAACAAACCTACCAGTTGGTAAAGGGGTTGGGGTTGAAAGAGTTTGTATGAATAAAGGGTTTGTAAAATGACATAACTTGTTGGAACTTGGTCGTCCATTGTCAACAAGATTTCGATAGATTGGTGAGAGTGCATATTTGAGGGCGGGGGTGTTTTATGCATTTGAAAGATGCAAAAGAGCTGTACTGATGCCATTGTTATGTAAAGTTTAATTTTGTTAAAATGGATTAAAGTTATGGAATTTGAAAATTGATTGTAAAATGTAAAGAAATCTGTCATTGGCTTTGAAGAGGAATAGAAGTTTATGCAGTAGCAGTTAAAGAGTGAGATTGAATCGTATCTATTAAAAATAAAAAAAAAAATGAGAAATTAGTTATATAAAGTAAATAATATAAACGCAAACTAATATAGAAAATAGTAAAGAAATTTTAGCTAAAATAACTAAGAGGTGTGTTCAAAAAATAAGGCGAATTTTGAAATTTCGCGGACTGCGTACATGTATACTAACTTGTTTTGCCGCCATTTTGGTAAACATTAGTCTTGACAGTTCATATTTGGCGGTCATGAAGTAGAGACGTGGGAAATTTACTATGGAAAAATATGCAATAAATCAACGTGTTTTAATTGTTAAAACATTTTATCAAAATCAATCATCGATTACTATGATGATGAGACAGTTAAGTGAAATTTTTGGGAGAAACAACCTGCCAACAAGATGCACTATTTATCGTGTAGTGAATGATTTTGAAGAAAGAGGTTCTGTAGATGATAGGGCCAAGCATGGACCACAACGTACTGCAAGATCGGCTAAAAACATTACTGCTGCTCAAGAAAGTGCTCAAAACAATCCATCAACCTCAATTCGACGCCCTGCTTAGGAGCTTGGTATTCAAAGAACAACTTTGGCCACAATTGTGCACAAAGATTCGTATTTGTGTCCATTTAAGATTCAGTTAACACAAGAATTTCTTCCGCATTACCATTTACCCCGCTGTACATGTGCCAATAGGATGTTACAGCTCTCCCATGACAATCCTGATTTTCATGAAAAAATCATAATTAGTGACGAGTCACATTTTTATTTGAATGGATATGCGAATAAACAGAATAGTCGGTTCTGGGCAATAGAAAGCCCTCAAATTATTCATCAGTCACCTTTGCATTCATTAAAAGTGACAGTCTGGTATGCAATTTGATCAGAAGGAATCTTGGAGCTTACTTCTTTGAAACTGAAATGTGAATATCGTGATATGATTGAAAACTTTTTAATGCCACAACAGCATGCTTGGCCTTGATTAACCTGTGGTATCAACAAGACGGTGCCACATCGCATACAGCTAGGATTAGGTTTTATCCATACAGCATGTGTAGTTTGCTTGTGAGGAGACAAGTGTTTTGCGTGTTCGGCGATTTTCTGCTATCGAAAAAAAAAAATGGATCAAAGAAGTTGCATCAAATTTTGTATAAAAAATGGAACTAAATGCTCAAAAACAATTGAAATGTGGACAGTGGTGTACGGTGAGAGAACTCTGAGTCAAAAAAATGTTTACAAGTCGTACAAGCTTTTCACAGAAGGTCGAGAAGATGTGAATGACGATGCTCGCTTTGGACGCCCCAGCACATCAACAACCGATAAAAATGTTGAGAAAGTGAAGAAAATTGTTATAAAGAATCGTCGAAACACAATTAGAGAAGTCTCTGAGAATGTCGGCATATCGGTTGGGTCATGCCATGCAATTTTTTCGGAAATTGCGTGTGAAATAAAACGTGTGGCAGCGAAGGTCGTTCCACATTTGCTGAATTTCGACCAAAAACGACGTCGCATGAGCATCTCATCAGGAATTGTGGAATGACGTTAACGATGATCCAGATTTGCTTAAAAGAGTCACAACTGGTGACTAATCATGAGTATACGAGTATGGTTATGACATCGAAACCAAAGCCCAATCGTCCCAATGGAAGAGTTCAGGAGAGCCAAGGTCAAAAAAGTCACGCCAAGTTCGATCAAATGTCAAGGTTTTGCTCACTGTTTTCTTCGACTATCATAGCGTAGTGCATCAGGAGTTCTTACCACAAGGTCGTACGGTAAATAAAGAGTATTACCTTGAAGTTATGCGCCGTTTACGTGAAGCAATACCAAAAAAAAAACGGCCGGAATTGTAGGAAAAAAAAATTCATGGCGTTTGCATCATGATTGTTCATCAGCTCACTCATCTTTGCATGTGAGGGATTATTTGGCCAAAAATAGCATCGTTTTCATGTCTCAGCCACCGTATTCACCAGATTTGGCCTCCTGCGACTTTTTCCTGTTCCCAAGACTGAAGAGAGGCATGAAAGGATGGAGTTTTGCGATGATTGAGGAGATAAACCCCGAAACGCTGAATCAGAACTGCTTCGAGAATTGGAAAGAGCGCTGGCACAAGTGTATTAAATCTGAGAGGGGCTACTTTGAAGGGAATAAAATAGAAATTGATAAATAAATAAATGTTTTTTTTTGGGAAAAATTAAAATTCACCTTATTTTTTTTACACCCGTTCATTTGTCAGCCTCTACTTTGGCATATTGTGTGGCATTTGCATTGCGACTCGTTGCGCAACTGTAGCACCACTATGACTCCACTATAACTGAATTTCATTGCACGCATTGAATAAAATTACGACGTAGTTATATTATTTGTTATGTCTACAAAAAATGAATTCATTTCAACTTAAAAGAACAAAGAACAAGGAAATGTATGTATTTATAATATCGTAGACACTGTTCTTTTGTGAACTGCATGAGTCATTAAGATTTCTGTTCCACAAAACAAGATTTTATCGAGTAATGTCGATATGGCTGGCTGTGAATACGATAGTAAATCTTTACCAATCCTAACTATAATTTGCCTAAAGTAATGTATACTCTATTCTCTAAAAAGGTCGAAACAGGTGACGCCTTCCTGTTATCCTTTGAGTTACCACTATATCTAGCTTCGAATTTAGATTACTCGGGTATGTCGAATCTCAGAAATATTTATTTTCTAAATTGATAAGGCAAGCATTTGTGCCGTGTTTCACATCATAAATATCATTAGTGTTCGAGCTGCTTTTTGTTTTGTACGACGTTAAGAGTAATCTCGGCGATATTTACAACATGCGATTTTATTGTGTAATGAAATTAAATCCAATTTGGTTTACAAAGTAAAATTTCTGAGAGAGAAAATGTTTAGAATATTGAAGGAAGCCTTTAATAAACAAAATTTGTCCGAAAGAAATGTTTACAAGCTGGGCAAACAGTTCACAGAAGGCTGAGAACAAGTTAAAAACAAAGAGCGGCTTGGACCACCATCGACCACTTCTAATAAAAGTCACGTCCAATAAATTCAGGATTTAGTATTCAAAAGTTTTCGATTAGCAGTTAGAAAACTCGTTGTCTTATTGACATTGTAAACCTATCAGTTAACTCCATTCAAAAGACCGTTTAGACCCCAGAAGCGTCAATCTAGATTGCTACAAAAATCACTGAATTTTGCATTTCACTTTGTATAGGCTTTTCGTGAGTCTTTCGCAAAAATTCAACTACTATATTGTCATTGTAAAATCAATCAACTGTGTTTATTTATATGAGTCTCGCCGTGAGGCCTTACTCATGGTGTGGCATCACACATGGGACTGTTTTCTATAATTCTTTTCTTGGTTATAATTCTTTTCTTCTTGCGGTAACCAGCCTCTTTGGGGTACCCAAACTAATCCCGAAAGGATTAGTCGAACTACCTTTGATATAAGAAGTAGGTCCCCTTGGAAAAACTTCCCCAGGGCCCGCTTCCTCTCTCAGCCACAGTACCTTTGCAGTCACTTGGTATGAAGTGAGCTACATCCCGGTTAGGAGTGAGGCAATTTAGGAACACCTCGATAGTCAATGAACAGTGTTTTCCAAGCTTCTGCCTTCCTTCAGCAAAACAACCTGAAGTAACGCAAAAGCATTGAATACACATGTTCGAGCTACTACAGCCAGCACGGTGCTCTCACAAGGTGTCCAACGCCATTGACCAGGCAAGAACAATGTTCTTTAGGCCTCTGGTCACTTTTGTTACCAGAAGAGAAGAACCCTCTGGTCTGGGTTTCGCGGACAAGCTACTCCAGTTTTGCTTTATCATACCTTGCATGGAACTGGTAATCCATTATCTACGGCATAGATTTTCAATGTCCGAAGAGAAATATCAACACAGCAAATTAATGTCATGCTCCTCTAGTCTATTAACCATATCTCTCCACGAAGGAACTCCGTAGTCGTACGACTATTAAAACGGAAAAGATAAATCTTCCGATATCTCTCGACGGCTTCTCTATGTCCGCTCCTGTTGCCAGGGTGTGTAATTATCTTGTTAAACTGTAACATCTCCCCTTTACTTGGTTTTCGAAAAACGAGTTCCAAAGTCAGTTTGATGTCATATTATTGGTGGACCCCAAGACATAATCCACCTGTTCCTAGGGCGTCTGGCACAAGGCCACACTACTTTGTTTTTGTACGTAAACATAATCCTTTGCCTGCTTAACTTAAAGGATCGGGTAGAGAGGCTTGCGTTTTAGGGGTAAACGGTACAAAGCATCCTTGGAAACACCCGTTTACTCGCTATTATTCTAAAATGTTTGAATTCGACTGGTGTAGCAGAGTTTAACTTCTTCATATTGCGCGTACTCGTACCTAGTATCATATCGGATCGAGTATCATGCCCTGGAAACCAACTAGGAAACACATAACACTGCAATTGGCGCAGCCGGTAGGACCAACAATTGGCCGGTACCGCAAATCCTCCAACCACAATTAAGTGATGCAGTAGATTCCTACTGTAGTCACAACAAGAGTAGTAGAAGTGATAAAAGAAAAACAAAATATGTTGAAAAGACTATGTTCTAAAATAAAAGCGGTATGAAGAATAGGCGCATCGCTTCGATCTATTTTTAGACCTTTTGTAAGTGTAATTCATTATAGGTAAGAAAAAGTGGTAGCTGCATTAGATTTTATAGATTTTTATGGCATTCCTCAAACGATTAGGAACACCTTCTCAGCAAAGGGTCAAAGACATTCCGACTAAAAACCACTAAATTGTGGTGATCCTCATAACATTCGAGGATCTTATTAGCAGTAAAATAGTTTCATAGGTTCTTTCCACGACAAGTTATTTCCAGAAATGGTGATGTTGATTGGCCTCCACGGCCGCCTGATTTGACTGCTCCCGACTTATTTTTGTGGGGATATCTGAAAAGCAAGATTTATGGAAACAAACCAGAAACGCTTGAGCAACTCAAACAAAATATTCCTGATGAAAACAATGAAATACCGCGTGAAATGTGTGAGAATGTAATGAAAAATATGCTCAAATGGGCTCAAATTTGTGAGGCTAACAGAGATGGACATTTATCTGATATTGTATTCCATACATAATTGCCGACATTAAGTAAAACATTTATCAAAATAAGATCCACTCTCTTTTATTTAATCAAAATTTATGAACAAACAAAGTGGAATACCTTCTCGACGGGCACCCTGTATTTATTTTCTTCTCTTATTTCCAGTTTATAACTGAGAGTCCTTTATTGCTTGAATTAGTCGAAACACCTGCACAGCAAGATAGTCTACCATATGAGTGATGAGCGTGTTGTGAATACAATTTCCATATTACATCAGAATCATACTCTGGAATTAACATATCGGTTTTCGATCGACATGAATTAGCATATTTTTTGCATTTAAAGCTGATAAACACACACATATTTATAATCCGGATATGTTCCCAAATACTTGTAAAAAATATTTTTGAGGAAATGTGAATGATAAAATCATCCAAAGGACGCAGTCGTGAACTAACTGAATAACTAACTTTTTGAACAAAAGTAATGAATCCTTCCCATTATTTTATGTATCTTAAAATTTACAGATTTCATCAAACATATCCTTGCAATACCTATCCTACACATCCCTTTTTAGAACCAAATTTGCATTCTGATTTAGGGCGACCTACGACCTGTCTCTTCACCAATCACCACCAATTTGGTACTCATTTCTCATGAATAAAAGCATGCAAATATTATCTGGAAAATTTTACAAATCGTGCCTGGTATTCAGCTATTCACAAGACAACATTTTATTAATATTTCGCCTTTAAATAAATCATGACACCATAAATAATTTTTGTCTGGTTTCTGCTTTTTATTTTGTATAACGAATAGAACGGCCAAAATGCGACAGAAACATGACTGGAACATAGGTTTGCCATGCATAAATTATGATAAAACTAAACAGCAAACAAAACACCTGCCAACAGAAAGACCATCATTTAGGGAGAGTGTAGGGGAATGTCTTACGAAATAGACGTAATGCCACAACAATATGGACAAAAACGAACCGAACCATCAAAACCAACAATGGTAAAAGTTAAAAAGTATCGTTGTAACCTCAAAAGGTTAGCACCTGACTTAGGTGTATCAGGCAAACAACATCTTAAGAAAAGTTTTTTGCCGGTTTTCGCTTAGAGCTGTTTTACCACAGAGCCTTCCATTTACTAAAACTTCAGACACAAAAAGATGATTTATAAACATGTGCGTTTTTTTTTTGTGTAAGGATACAGGACATAGAAAGGAGTTAAGGCTATTAAGGAATTTACTTGTGGCCACATATGACACACATAGTGAAGTTGGCCAATAAAAATGGTTGATACGAACAGCTTTGTGAAGGGGTTTTTGAGGTTTTCTGAAAGCTAAGTTAGAGAATCGAAATGTTCGACTCAGGTGTTTGTTAAAAATATGGGTAGATATGAGCTGTGCATTCGGAATTTTGCAACAATTTTTGGTATTTTAACTGTCATTTCAATGATTTATATACAGGGTGATGTTTTAAGATTTAAGTTTATCAGGTTGGCAGCACTGGTTGGTAATGGCGTCCAAACGTCATCTGTCAAAGTAAAAAGTGTACAGTATACTCTGTCATTTCACCATGGAAAGACTAACAAACGAGCAACGATTGCAAATCGTTGAAATTTATTATCAAAATTTGTGCTCTGTGACAAATATGCATCGTTTGATACGACCATTTTATGGTCGCCATAATCGATCTGCTGAATCAACAATTCGGATACCTAAATAAGCAAAACTGTCGCGTCTGGAGTGATGAACATCCACATGCCATACATGAATTACCGATGCAACCCGAAAAAATAACAGTTTGTTGTGGTTTATGGGATGGTGGCATCATCGGTCCATTTTTCTTTAAAGGCGACTATGGAGGAAGCATTACCGTCAACGGCGAACTATATCGAGCTATGATACGCGATTTTTTGCCCAATTGCCTGTGTTCAACTTGGATGACATGTGGTTTCATCAGGACGGTGCAACATGCTACACTGCTCGTGAAACAATGGGTATGTTGAGCGAAGAATTTGGTGAGCAGTTTAACTCTCGATTTAGCCCCATAAGTTGGCCCCCAAGATCTTGCGATTTAACGCCTCTTGATTATTTCTTGTGGGGTTATGTCAAGTCGTTGATCTTTGTGGACAAACCGAACACTATTGAAGCCTTACAGGATAACATAACAAGCGTTCTTCGTGGAATACAGGCCGAAATGCTCGAAAAAGTAACGAAAAATTGGACCTTCCGAATGGACATTTTGAGACGGAGCCGCGGACAACATTTACTTGAAATTATCTCTCAATTATGATGGCAAAGACCAATTTATCGATTTCAATAAAAAATTTTAATGTATGATGCAAATTTGACTGTTTTATTCGGCTGTATAAACATCGGCAGGGAAGATTTTAATGCAGACACTCTTTAGAAGAGCATTCATATTTAAAATCGCGATCATAAACGGCCTACAACATATAAATTGGTTGAACATATAAATCGGTGCCACAAATGTTTCTACACATGGAAATGATTTTAATTTTTACTGAATTAATAAGAATTGCACTCTTATGGTCAGTTAGGGGAAGTAGCTTGGCTATTACTTACACAGAGACAAAAAATTAATATTCAAATTGTGTCCTTTCCGGTTGAATTTTTGACAGATCAACAACTAAAAAATGGCCAAACGCACCTACAAAGTCGGAATCGTATGTAAATATGGTACCCGTTATAATGCTTCCTTACGTAAAATGGTCAAGAAGATGGAAATCACCCAGCACAGCAAATATACCTGCTCGTTCTGTGGCAAGGATTCCATGAAACGTTCCTGCGTTGGCATTTGGTCCTGCAAGCACTGTAAGGGCATTGTTGCCGGTGGTGCCTGGGTTTACTCTACCACCGCTGCCACCTCTATCCGCTCCACTGTTCGACGTCTTCGTGAATCTAAGGAACAATAAGCTGTTCACCTACAGTTTGTCTTATCTTTAGTTAATGTAGGCGTTTAATAATGTGTAAAAAAATAGTCTTTCTAATTTTCTGTGCAGTTTTGCCACGATCTGTGTCGTTTGGTTCATTTGTTTATGGTTCCAGTTGCCGTAAAGGTAGAATTACAAAAAAGTGTGTGAATAAAAAACACACTTAAAAAAAAAAAAGAAGGAAGAAAACAAAATTGATGCACAGAGGCAATAAAAGTCCTCACCAACATACAATAACTGTTTTGTTGTGATCGTGTTGAAAGTTAGGTGCTGGCAATCCATTTGTCTATCTATAAATGGTACCAATCTGTTAGCAGTTTACAAAGCAATGTCCGAAAAAAGGGCTCCAAAATTGCATTCTATTATCCCAAATCGTTGTGGTATAAAATGCAAAGTGCTAACTTTAGTTTTTTGATGATGAACAATACGCCAAATGTGGAAAATATGAAAAGAGGTTGTTAATCTGAATTGTTTAACTTTTTAAAGGACAGTTCCAGAAGTAATTTGAAAATTTACCCCGCATTCATTAGTATTCTTATTCTGAACCAAATGGGGAAGATGACCTAGCCTGGCAGTTTTGTAAAAATTAAATGAAAATTACGGTTACAATTTTGTGAAAGCCATTACAATTCCTATCTTCCATTTCTTCAAAGTTTTCATGGCAAACTAATCCTGGTCCGGTTCATCACATTTCCTGAATTGAGGTGATTTCAGCTTTATATCGGCTGGAAGTATCTTGTCTACAAAGAGCCCAAACATTCCATGTGCATATCCATCCAAATTTTGGAAACAACCACGTTAATATTTTGAAGATTGACGCAAGAACTGTGACAGAAAAGTATGAATTCGAATAAAAATTAAATTTAATCACTGCTGCCAATCGAAAAGCTGCCATTCGCATAGACTAAATATAAAGATGATGATGAAAAGATAGAAGTGCAACTTCAATATTCTTCCAAACATAAAAAGCAAATGATCAGAAAGCACCACAAAGTAATGTCCTGTAAAGACTGCGATATGCAAGAACTGCAGTGAGCCGCTTTACACAAAATGAAGCTTTAAACAGGGTGAAAGTCCATCGTGCTAATATTTCAGCGTACTTTTAAATATTAAAATTTAAAAACAACACTTAATGGAACTGGTATTATTTTCAGTGAATGTCACAGGATGCTTCCGTAGACAAAAAGTATGGAGATCGTTGGTCGAAAAATACCTAAAGTTATTGTATGTTTATTAAACATTTAGAAGGAGTCAATAAAAATCATTGAATTCGGGCATTGTAGCACAGCCTCCCTGCAAATAATTCCATTGCAACTGATGTTTAAGGAGTTTTTTTACCCAGAACTGTGCCGAAGGCGTATCTGTTTCAAGAGCATTTGGTGGCAGCAAGATGGAGCAACTGAACACATTGCCAGACTGGTTATGGCGGAGCCCTAACACGTGCATCTCAGATCAGCTGTCTATAAAACTATCAATAACAACTTGCAAGTTTGGAAAAGAGATTAGCTTGTGAACAGACGCCCTCTATCGACAAAAATGTGCAATGATAACAGGCACTAGTCTGACATGTTTTGCTGCACAGCTTAGTATCCTGGGTTATGTGAAAGCTTGGTGTATAGAATAAGAAAAGTAGCACACAACACCGAAGCACTTGGAAAAGATTTCCGCGTACCGCCCATAATAGCATAATAGATACATACATGGTCTGACAGCATCTAAAAATATAAGTTTTTCAAAAATTAATAAAAATGTTACGAAAAACTTACAGCTTTTAATATATTTTAATGAAAATTTGGTTTAGAACTTTTTGTTTTACTGATTTTCATTTGATTTGTAAATCGTTAGTATATAAATAGAAAAAAATATATAAAATAATATCAAAATATAATGCAAAAATTATAGTGCCAATTTTTTATTCAAATTGCAACATCTAGAAATAAATGTAATTGCATTTACAATACAAAAACGAGCGTTCGCAGTTTGTTCCTTACAAATTTGTTTTCCTCCTGAAAAGAAAAATTTATTAAAATTGGTAAAAATTTTTGGACTAAAATTATGTTTGTCTAAACATCACTTTGTTGCTCACTGTGCGTTGGTTAATTTAGTTCGGTTTTAGAAACACACAAAGCTTTCCAAATTGATGCTCGTAATCATCGTTAAATAACAGGTCCTTTAAGTAGTGTGGGAACATAAATTCTTATAAGATAGTTTAGGGAATGTTAAAGGAATATTGTTTTTTTCTACATCTAAATGATAAAATCTTTACAACAACTATTCATAAAAATATATTCCCAATTCGTAATTGTAACTTAGTTTTTCCTTAAACAAGATTAAATTTCGTTAACATTTCAATATAAAAGTAACAGGACCCTTGGATCTTTCATTGTTATCCAATCAATTTGCTATCGTCGTAAATTCATTGTAATGAAAAACAAAAAGTTGACTGAATCGTAAATTTTACAAATATTTAAGTTATGAATGAAATTACTACACAATCTTGTCTTTTCCTCTGCCTTTTTTTTCATGCGAATTAAATATTTTCCATAATGATTCACATTTTCCATTCCATTGGCATTTCCTGGGATCCCGCTTGCTGTGTTTTATGGTGTCTTTATGGGTAAAACATTTGTGCCGACTAACCTTCGTTGGCCTAAACTCATAAATATATTTTCGTTTCCTCTTGGCAGCATCAAATTTCACACTCAAGCAGTACTTCCTTGAGAGGACCACAAAGGAATGGGAAGATGAAAGGAAGACTACAAGGAGAAAGAAAAAAACACCATCTAAAAACAAACAACCAGAGGAGGAATGACAAAATGTTGTGTATGAACACATAATTTAACACATTTTTAAGTCAGAACACCATAAAATGGTAGACGTATAAAAGTATTCAACCTGAAAAGACATAAAATGTATAAATTTTCTGGCCAATGTTCTTTTATTCCTTTGCAGGCGCCCTCCCACCACCTTCTCCGTGTATTCGGTCGATGTTCTTTATGCCGGAGTACAAGTATAACCTTTAGACATGTAGAAATTCCTTTTACGGTTGTTTTGCTTTTGTTGCTGTTGTTAGTTAGTTGGCGTTTGTAATTCTGTTACAGCTGTTCCTAATGAGGAGTCGTCCTGTCTGCCTACAGTGGTAGTGGCAGCGGCAGAGGGTGTTGGGATATTAAAATTTTAAATTCACTTAGGGTCCCATTGAAAGAGGAATTTTTGTTTTAGTTAAAGTACAAATTTATGGGAAAACTGAAATATTTTTGCGAGTATTAAACAATAAAATAAAGATAAACTGAATATTATATTCGTACAAATGGTGGGATTTAGAAAAGACAAGAACACAATCTTGCTATGATAGAATAAACAAATATCATAATTGTAAAAAAGTATTTATACATAAATGACGATAAATCCGTAAGTACTAGAATTTTGGGTTATAGAATCGGATTGATTTTTTATATACTCGTATTAGTATATAGTAGAATGTACGAAAAATATTCATACAGAAAGTTATTTTGAAGTTTTTTTTTTAAGTAATGGCGGTTTTCTCACTTTTGGCAGCGTTAGTTCACATATTTTTCTTTATGGTAAGAACAATAAATGTTCGCCAATGATGTTGGAATGTTGGTTCCAAAATGCCGTCCGTCGACCAAAACTAAAACGCTCTTTAAAGTTGTCATTAGAAGGCGACTAGATTAGATATTTTTATCTATTATACGCCGCACGTATGAAATAATACCAAGCGTTTCGGTCTTCTGTATTTCGTCTTCTACTCATCACATCAAGTTTTTTAACACCTAATCCTTCCAAAGGAGTTGTGACCGTTGCCGACTTGGGGCTTTACAAAGTCAATGATAGATCAATTAGAGGGGGCGTTTCTGGTATATCCCGTATGTAGCGATCAGTCAGTACACCTTCCTCTATACTATAGATAGCAGGTGCTGGAGATGGTAGAAATTCCTCTAGTATGAAAAAACTCGTACAGTCTAGAAAAATTACTGTTTTTTTTTGCGATATACGAGGTGTGTTCAAAAACTAAGGCGAATTTTCAAATTTGCGGGCTACGTACATTCGACTTTCAATTACTATTTTTTTTATGTTGGTACACTCGTCTCGAAGATATGTTGATGGTTTTATCCATGTGAGAGGGATAAATATGACAAGTGTTTTGCGTGTTCGGCGATTCGGTTTTTGTCTCCTCAATCGTCGCAAAACGTCGTCCTTTCATGGGCCCCTCCAATCTTGGGAACAGAAAAAAGTCGCAGGGGGCCAAATCTGGCGAATACTGTGGCTGAGGCATAATAACAGTCTAGTTTTTAACCAAATATTTATATAATATACATTATTTATTATTATAAATAACGAGTGAGCAGGTGCATTATCATGATGCAATATCCATGATTTTTTTCCACAATTCCAGGCACTTTTTTCGTATTGCTTCAGGCAAACGGCATATAACTTCAAGCCAATACTCTTTATTTGCCGTACAACCTTGTGGTAAGAACTCCTGATGCACTACGGCATAGTAATCGAAGAAAACAGTGATCAAAACCTTGACATTTGAATGAACTTGACGTGCCTTATTTATTTTGGCACTGCTGGGCTCTTCCATTGGGACGATTGGGCTTTGATTTCGATGTCATAACCATATACTCATGATTTGTCGCCAGTTAATAACCCTTTTAAGCAAATCTGGATCATCGTTGCTCATGCGACGTTGTTTTTCGTCAAAATTCAGCAATTTTGGAACGAACTTTGCTGCCACACGCTTCATGCCCAAAATTTCCCAAAAGATTGCATAGCATGAGCCAACCGATATGCTGACTTCCTCAACAACTTCTCTAATTGTGATTCGACGATTCTCCATAACAATTTTCTTCACTTTCTTAACTTTTTCACCTTTCTCGACCTTCTGTGAAAAATTTTTACCACTTGTAACCATTTTTTTGACCCAAAGTACTCTCACCGTATGCCACTGTTAACATTTCAAGTGTTTTTCAGCATTTAATTTAATTTTTTACACAAACTTTGATGCAGTACCAACACAAAAAGAAAAATGGTAATCGAAATTCGAATATACAGGGTGTCCATCGGGAAGGTACACTATTTTGTTTGTTTATAATTTTTG
Organism: Philornis downsi; assembly: GCA_019455685.1. Classification (NCBI taxonomy): domain Eukaryota; kingdom Metazoa; phylum Arthropoda; class Insecta; order Diptera; family Muscidae; genus Philornis; species Philornis downsi. The sequence continues at coordinate 557,529 of JAHXMU010000721.1, read as the reverse complement.
ATTAAATAAAAGAGAATGGATCTTATATTGATAAATGTTTTATTTAATGTCGGCAATTATGTATGGAATACAATATCAGATAAATGTCCGCCTCTGTTAGCCTCCCAAATGTGAACTCTTTTGAGCAAATTTTGCATTACATTCCCACACATTTCACGCGGTATTTCATTAATTTCATCATGAATATTTTGTTTGAGTTGCTCAAGCGTTTCTGGTTTGTTTGCATAAACCTTGCTTTTCTGATATCCCCACAAAAAGAAGTCCGGAGCAGTCATATCAGGCGACCGTGCAGGAAAATCAACATCACCATTTCTTAAAATAACTTGTTGTGGAAAGAGGTCTCCCAGTAACTTCATTGTAATCCTGCCTGTATGCGATGTGGCACCGTCTTGTTGATACCACATGTTCATTGAGCCCAAAGCACGCAATTGTGTTGTTAAAAAGTTTTCAATCATATCACGATATCGCTCCCTATTGGCAGTTACTTTTACGCCGTTTTCAGTTTCAAAGAAGTGAGGTCCAATGATTCCTCCTAACCAAATTGCACACCAGACTGTCACTTTCAATGGATGCAAAGGTGACTGATGAATAATTTGAAAGTTTTCCATTGCCCAGAACCGACTATTCTGTTTATTCACATATCCATTCAAATGAAAATGTGTCTCGTCACTCATTGTGATTTTTTCATGGAAATCGGGGTTGTCATGGGTGAGCAGTAACACCCTATTGGCATATGTACTGCGGCATAGATGGTCTTGTGGAAGAAGCTCTTGTGTCGACTGAATCGTAAATGGACACAAATGCAAATCCTTGCGCAAAATTGTGGCCAAAATTGTTATTTGAAGACCAAGCTTCTGAGCACTGCGCCGAATTTAGGTTGACGGATTGTTTTGAACACTTTCTATATCAGCAATGATGTTTTCAGCCAATCTTGCACTACCTTGTGGACCATGCTTGGCTCTATCAGCTACAGACCCTCTTTTTTCGAAATCATTGACTACACGATAAATAGTGCGACTAACGTAACTTTCTCATCGTTACAGTAGTCGATGATTGATTTTGATAAAATGTTTTAACGATTAAAACACGTTGGTTTATCGAATATTTTTCCATAATAAATTTGTCACGTCTCTAGTTCACCACTGCCAAATATGTACTGTCAAGACTAATGTTTACCAAAATGGCGGCAAAACAAAGTAGTATACTTTCCCGATGGACACCCTGTACGTATCCAAGTTTTAATTTATTATGGTTCAAAAACAAATCTGTCACGTTCTTTCAGCTCACATACCGAAAATAAGAAATTTCCAGCAGTCTCTGGTTCATGAGTTATAAAAATCTGCAATATACTTTAAAATTTGCTCTTTATATTTGCAATTATTTTCGCCAAATCCTTTCATATTCGTTGACCTTTAAACACTGTTATTTATGCACATTTCGCTATTACAACGTGAATGCAGTGTGGCATTGTAACGAATTTAAGTATTCATATTCCCGCTGAAATAAATATTTAATTAAAAACCAAATGCGCAAATAAACATTAATAAAAGGATGACACTTAATTAACACACTCACATAATATTTTAATTATACACTTGCAGCAACACACACATACTCGTACAAGAGTAGCACTCAAACGCCGTTTCATTATCACCAACACCAGCAGAACGAAGGAGGCGCTGCTGGTGGTCGCAGTATTACAAACAAAGAGTACCAGTATACAAACGCACACATGCGACATACTACAGCAAGTATCACTCACACCCAAATAGCCAAGCAAACACACGCACAAGGCAACTGTCACAGGACATAGAATGGCAAGAAGTACGAGTACTACACTGGAAGTGCGAGAATGAGTATTGTAATTGGTGTTAACCTTGTGTTGTGGTGTGCACGAGTACTGGCATGTGTGTGTGTGTGTGTGTGTGTGTGTGTGAGAGAGTAAGCGAATGAGTAAGTGCTTGGATGTTTGCTTGTGTGCTTTTGTTTAATTTACAACACTTAACGGCTTTTACATGACCTTTATGTTATAAAGTAAAAGTACTTTATGTGATTGGGAGCATTAGTACCTGTGATGATGAGAATGTTGATGATGACGTCATTGGGTGCTCGGTATAGTGAAATCTTATAGTTGGAGCGCACATGGATTCACATTTTTATTTGCTTTTTTGTTCGGGCATGTATGTGTATGTGTGTGTGCAGAACTATAGTTTTTGCTAAACGTAAGTGCAACCCTTAGCACATAAATTAATGTTGTAAAACATTTTTACGTTTTACTTGGGTGTCGCTTTTTGAAAAAGATACATGTGTTTTGTAGGTTTTTGGACTGTAAAACAAATTAGTTGGGATTTGGTGTGTGTGTGTGTGTGGGCATTTGTGTGTGCATATGTGTGTGTGTTTTAATTAAATCTTAACAAATTGTTTTTGGTGAGTACAATGACGACAAAATGTATGAACAATGTGGACCAGCAAAAAGACGGAAATAATAGAGAATTCAGCGGTCATGTTTGGTTACAAAATAGCTGAAGATGGTTCTATAGGGGTTTACTTAACATTATGTGCAAGGACATTTAAGCCTTGACCAAAAGAGTTAAAGAGCAATGTATAATAGATATATTATGTACAAGAAGTAGAAAGTTAATTCACTTATGGACAAATCATGGTGAAAAGTAGAATTTAAGGCAAAATTATTTTATGTACACCAAGAAAAATTGAAAAAGATTAAAATCTTCAAACTCAAATTATCCAATGAGTCGGAGGTAGAAACGGAAATGTTTGATATATTTGCTGCAAAGTAGTAGGAATTTTTTAAACTTGATTTTCAACGTCTTTACATCAAACTTGATATACAGAAGGAATTTGTAATAAGAGGTGTGTTCAAAAAATAAGATAATTTTTTAAATTTTGCGGCGTAGTGTACGTAGTACATTCGACTTTCGATTATTATTATGATTTTTTTTTATGTTAGTACACTCGTCTCGAATATAGTTTTAACCATATAGCATACTTAGTTTGTTTGTGAGAGGCATAAATGAGACAAGTGTTTTGCGTATTCGGCGATTTTCTGCTATCGAAAAAAATGAATCAAAGAAGTTGCATCAAATTTTGTGTAAAAAATGGGATTTAGTGTTCAAATACACTTGAAATGTTGCCAGGTGGAATACGGTAAAAGTCATAAAAATGTTTACAAGTGGTACAAGCTTTTTACAGAAGGTCGAAAAGATGTGAATGACGACGCTCGCTCTGAATGCCCCAGCATATCAACAGCACAAAGTAGTCACAGGATTGCTAAGCGGCGTACTGCTAAAATAGTTACAGCCTATTCCAATAAATTCGCTCAGTAGCTACAACAAAACCCTCTGAATTCAGATGTTCTTGATATACGAGGGAAACATATTACGCATGCGATGTCAACTGCCGTAAACCCCATTTGTGTGCAAATCCCACAGTATCTCATGAATGAGACATGAGAGAGCTTCTTGTATTCAGTGGTTAGGTTGGGTTAGGTTAAGTCAGTGTGGCAGTCTGAATAGACAGACTCACTTAGACTACATAGTCCATTGTTATACCAGGGAAGCTAGAGGTATGACTGTCCCTAGTTTCCCGCGTTAAACCATTCTGAGCGCCCCAAGAAGCTCTTAAGTCGGACAATACCTATATCGTCCAGATATCCTAGGTCCCTAAAGAACCAAGAACTCAGTGTCGATCCCCACCTGTTCGCCGGGAAGGAGCTATTGCAGAGAAGGTATTCTATAAATTCCTCCTCCTCTTCATCCCTACAGCTCCTGCAGAAGTCACTAGTCGCAACTTTCAGTCTCATTGCATGCCTTCCAATCAGACAGTGTCCCGTCATGACGGATACAAGTAAGGAGACGTCGGGTCTTGATAGCGACAGCAGTTTGTTTGAACAATTAAGATCTAGACAAGGCCACATCTGTCTGGATTGATTACAACCTCGGACAGACGCCCACCTACCATTTGCTGCTAAGTATGCTTCACCTCGCAGTACGAGCTTGCAAGTGGCTAAAGGCATGCCCACGGACTCAAACTCGGCTCGAGTCTGCAATGTTGTCCCTAGTCTTGCAGGCCGTCTGCTCTGCAGTTCCCTGGTATGTCTCTGTGGCTCGGCATCTACATAAGGTGAATGTTGAAATGCGGAGCCATCTCGTTAAGAGATGTGTGATGTTGAGTTTAGGAAGACAGAACCCAAAAATATAATGCCAGTTTGACTGTCAGAGAGTATATTAATCCCCACTGTGGTAAGGACGTTATACCTCAGCCATTCTGCTACTTCTTTGATGGCCAAAATTTCGTCCGGAAAACACTGCAGTAATCAGTTAGTCTTTATGATATACTTAGCCTTAGGTCTTTGGAGTCGACCCTGAGACCTGCCTGATTATTTAAATTTGACAGCTCTCTTAGTCTTACTACCGTCTGCATACTAAATGAAGGGTGTCCCAATAAGAACGCAAGATTTCAATTTGGCGCCATTCGAAGTGTCATTGTTTGACATTTGAACAATTGTTATTGTTTGCTAGTGAAGGTACAAGGTTAGCAAAAATGGAACGCCACACGAATGAACAAACAATTTGCCAAAACTGGGTCTGTTAGTGACGTAAAGACAACAACGCACCTTCGACCAGGTCGATCGACCGAAAATGTCGCAGCTGTACGTGATGATGTCACTCAAATTCGACACCGAGCTCAGCAAATTGGTGTCTCTAAATGTCCAGTGGTAGTAAATTTAAAATTATATTTAGTGCATCGGATGGGGTGGTGCGGAGCGCAACTGTGATGCACAGACAAGCCATCCTTTAGACCTTGTCCAGTGAGTTTACACGTATTCAATTTGTGAGATCACTCAAAGGGGTCTAAAGCTTCGCAGTTCGAAAAGCATTTACTAGTTTTACCGATTACTGGGGCACACAATGTACTCCTCAAATAATGATAGTTGGCTGCATGCGAGATTTAATCTTTTATAGCTGACTGTGTACGAGATTAAACCCACGATTATACGAACAATAGCCGGGTGTACTCACCATCGGCCCACGGACGATCACACATTTAAAGAATACACGTTACAAACATTTCGGAGTGCTTTAGAGACTTTTTGCCTTTTCTGAAACAAATGTGAAAAATTATTTGGTGCTTCCATATTCATGACATGACTTAATAGTACGAGGGCAGTCCCAAAACAAGCCGAACTAACAAAGAGGCAGAAAACAATTGAGAACATTTTTTCTTTATTTTTCAACATAATCTCATTTTAACTCGATACACTTTTTCAGCGATATTTAATAGCTTATATTTCCCTGTTTATAGTAAGAACTGTCAAATTCCTTAAAATATCCTTCATCCGGAAAGTCGACCTTCTTATTATTGTCAAGTATTTTACTACCGATACATTTTTTCAAGTTTGGTTTTCAAGTTTTCAAGTTTCAAGTAGTAAATAGTCCGAGGGAGCTAAATTTGACCAATAAGGTGCATAATGAAGCACTCCGAACTTTAATTCATTTAGTTTGGCCATCGGAATAGTAGATGCGCGAACTGAAACATGGTCTTGATAAAAGAAAACTTTCTTTTTCGCCAAATGATGCCTTTTTTCCATAATTTCATTACCTAAACTCTGCAATAAATTAGTATGATATTGGCCGTTGATGGGGGTTTCCCCTGAAGATAATAAATAAAAATTATACCAATAAGAATAATCCCATTCTTTAGACACGAATCTCCCATTCCAGTCCACTGTCTAGACTGTTCCTTTGTCTCAGTTATGCACCCATGTCTCATCCACGGTTATAAATCGATGGGCAAATTCGGTTATATTGCAATGAAACATTGCAAAACATTACTAAAACATCTTCACGACGCTGTCTTTGCTCTATTGAAAAAAACGTGTCGGCCGTCTTGTGCACAGCTTTGTCATATTCACATCTTTGGCCAATATACGATGCATTATACTTTTTGAAATGCCTGTCACTTCAGCAAGCTTTCGCACCTTGAGTAGACGATCATCCAATACGTTTTTGTGGATTTTTTCAATTGGTCAACCACTAAAGTGTTTGTCTTGATGCACGTACGAACTCGTTTAAACTCTGCTACCCAATATTTTATGGTCGTAAGTGAAGGAGCAGTCTCTACCAGAGTAGATAGACTGAGACCTTTCAAATGGAAATGTAGAATTACATAAAGGTGACCAATTTTTTCATGTTTACAAATTCACTGAGATTGTTTACTTTTGATGGATCAAATAGAAATACTGAACAACATGGCGCTTAGAAACGTAAAACGTATGTTTTTACAATGTTGCCACTTTTCACCAAAATAATTTTTTTCAAACTACTGGCACCATCTATACGCCAGTTCGGCTAGTTTTGGGACCGCTCTCATAAACTGAAGACTAATGTGATGATGTGACACATTACAAGATAAAGCGTTAAATATCAGTTTTATTACAATAGAACAAACAATTTAATATTCTGAACATTTCAAAAATAGGAAAGGATGTTGAAAACCCGAAATTACTTTCTTGCCGATTCAATAAGAAAAAATTAAAGATTTTACGATAGGAAAAATGCATTTTCAAAAACGTCGAGTTATTGATAAGGTAATCAGAAAAACGGTATGGGCTCTATAGTGCCATAAATTCTTAAGGCGTATTTTGTTTATCTCTTTCTCTTTCAATGAGTTCCATTTTTTTTTGTGTCAAATAGCATAAAACCCTAGGGGTGGGTGTAGAAAATTGCATATCTGTAATCAAAATTCCTCATCTCGAATATAACTCAACTAGTTTGTATTTCAAATTCTTTAGTTTTGCACTGTAACCCAAAGGCTCTAAAACTATACCTTACACCAATTGTTGAACGCAGTTAAACCTTCCTTCCCAAGAATTAAAAAAAAAATATGAATTTGATAAAGTAAAGCAAATTACGAATTCTAAAATTATGAATTAAATTGAATTTTTCAATTGAATTGCATTTATTTAAATTGTATTGTTTTGAATTAAAATTGCATTATATCAAGTTACACTGCATTAAGTTGAATTGCACTGAATTGCTTATATGAAAATATTGTAAATTGTAAAAATTAACTATTTATTTGCCTGTGTAAGGGCCATTTCAAACAACCATGTAACTATGTATAAAAACCCTTATTTGTTACGCCCTTATGGTAACCCAGCGAGGCATGGAGATCTCTTGGTAAAAATCAGCGGGATACTTGATCTTTTTTTCCGCCAGCCCCCAACTAGACCACTTCGCCAGACGCCCTCAACATTGGAATAAAACCTGAAATAATGTAAGTTAATCGTTATCTTTTCCTCATCTCTATTATGAAACCCTCTCGTAAGTATACACATCCCGCTAAGAACCTTAGTTCTTCCACAAAACCTCCAATCTCTCTCCCGGAACCTAAGTTCCAAAGTAAACCTTCAGACCAAATCTGACAGATTTACACACTAGCGTTTGCATCTCTCAAAGGTGGTTGTGGCTGTTTTAATATAAACCAATTTTTTGAATAAGTGTGGCTAAATTACTCATATATTGAGTTGCAATAATATTTATCTTTTCCCAAATGAAGAGTTAAGGATTACTAGAAAAAGTGTAGTATATTTTTAGCTTTGTGGGATACCTTTGACTCTTCAATCTTTAGGTTTCCAACACATATCGATCAGTTCCTTCTATAACTATTATGTTACTTATTTACTATTTCATTGGCCATTACAAAAACACGTGATTTGCCTATTCCAATTTACTTAAACTATGCAGTCACAACATAGTACTGTTGTAAATGTTTAAATTCAATTATCAACAACACAAAAAGGAAAAAAAAAAACAAATGATTTAAAATATTTTCTACCCTAGAATTTTTGTTTAATTCCTATCCTATTTCCTTGTTATCTAACCTTGTTAATTATATGTTCCGTTTTGTAACGTACAAAATAAATTGCTGGGCAACACCCTATAATTTTCCACTTAAAGTTCTTTGTGCATTTTGTTTTTGTTCTTTATTTACAATTCCTATTAAAATAAATCCAAAATTTAAATGCAAATTTTATTTTTATTTTCCAAAAACACGCCCAAACATTTTTGAATTCAAAAAAATAAACACACACACACACACATAGGCAAGTTCATACCTCGTATGTATGTGCTTGTTCCCCGAAACAATTGAACTAAGCTTGAGGGTTGTCTGGACGAAATGTGTGTAAAAATGTTGTAATTTGTTGAAATACTAACAACTAAACAGAAATTTACATATCACTTAACCATCAATTACAGTTGGCTTCATCAGCAATGCGTTCACACTATCCAACAACACACGTTTTTTTTAGTGTGGGGGCGATTGGAATGTTTTTATGGGAATGTTTACACGGCTGGTCATGATAGCTTGATAAGCGGCTATAGAGGAGTGAATACATATACATACATATATATATATTTTGTTTGATTTAGGAATTTATTCACTATTCACTACACACAGTTAGGGTTAGTGGTTTATTGGGTACTTAACAATTTTTGTTAAAAGGTTTGCAAGCAATCGAATTCACGGTGGCGTATGAGTGGTGTCATCTGAAAGTCCAAACATATCATTGCGTATACGTAAAGGTGGCTTTGATTAGAGCGTTGAAAATACGATTTGTGAAGATAGTCGTACACGATTTTAAGGGCCCGTCACATAAGATACGTCGCGTCCGTTGCGGCGACGTGTTTGACTGACAGCTGAGTTGATTGCATATATTTTAATAAAGAACGTCACATTCACGACGTATGCGTTGCCGTAACGGATTAAAGTTGGTCAACTCTCAACTTTTGACGTACGGCAAGTCCGTCACAGAAATCAGCTGATTAATTTAGTTCATTAGCAGTTTGTTTTTCTGGTTATTGGTTGCAGCTTTTTCTTTTGCCTTTTTTTTTAAATTAATTTTTTGTTTCATTTAATTATTTAAATGGAATTTATGCTTATAGAAGCGATGCAGATGCACCCTTGTCTTTTTGATAAGACAATTAAAGCATATCGCGACAAGGTTGCAAAAGAAAAATCGTGGAGGACTGTGGCGGCTGCCACAAACGCAACTGGTGAGTTAATTTTTAAATAAATTATTTGAATGTTGATATTGACAACATGTATTTTATATTATATTGCAGTGGAGCAATGCCAGAGTCGCTGGAGGTCTCTTCGCGACAGGTACGTGAAGGAGGTCAATGCAGCCAAGGCTCCATCGGGAAGTGGTGTCAAAGACGGGAGTGGTTGGCGCTACATGGACGCGATGTCCTTTTTGCAACGCCACGTTGCTCCGTGCAGGTAATTTCAAAGCTTTGCCATTATGTTTATGGACATTTCTAATCAAATTTATTTTCCAGAACATGTTGGTTTGTTTGCTGTGAGCTGCCACCTCCTCTCGGGCAATCAACACCACATACACTCGAACCAGAAGGTAGGAAATGGAGTGATAAGAGGAAAATGCAGGAGGATAGGTTCGAGACCCTTTGTGGCTCTGTGTCTGACTGGATTAAAAACCAGCCAGCACAGAGTCAGCCTCCACAGCCGGTGTCTCGCAACCAGGATTTTTTAAAAGTGCTAGACGGCTACCTGCAGAAGCGCTCTGAGGACGACCAAGATAGGCTAAAGGTCCAATTGCTGAACATGGTTGTGAATTTTGAAAAGTGATGTGATGTATTAATGTGAATTTTCAGTTTTTTAGTTTTATATATATATGATCTCTTCGAATTTTTTGATGAACAGTGATCAATTATGTCGATTTATATATTTAGCGAGCTTTGTGGTCCTTTTTTGTGATGCAAATAAACAACTTTTAACAACATTTAAATATTATTTTATACGTATTTTTATTGTTAAACAAATATGAAGCTACTGCGGGGAATATTGCTTAATCGGGTGTGAAACGACATAGCTCATAAGTTCATCCCTTAATTTGAATGCGCATTTTGATGCATTATTTGACGCTGTTCTCCTGGCACTTTGCAAAGGGACAGATATTTCACTACGCCACAGCCCATTGATCTGAATTGTGCCATCGTCACGGTCGACATATTCTGGCGGACAATAACTGCCATCATGCATTTTGAGGAAATTGTGAAGAAGCACTGTGGCTTTAATAACTTTCTCTGCGGATTCGGGTTCGGGTTCCTTATGGTTTGTTGGAATTCGTCTGGGAAGCAAAAAGTGGTTGCGAAAAACCCATGCGAGTCGCGATTTCGCAGTAGTGGTTGCACCAAATATCTTCGTTGCCCGTACAATTTTCTCAAACACTCGCGGGCTTCGAACAACATAAGCATTATTGATATTACGTTCATTAATTGGGCAGTGTCCATATTGAATTTATTTGGCAGTCTATTTTGCAAAATTGCGATAAAAAAATTTTGTGTGCGCTAAAAACTACTAATCAGCTGTTTTCTCATATACGGCAACGGATTTGTTGTGACGACTCTAGACTCTTCATACGTCATGTCAGTCAAATACGTTGCCGCAACGTATTCAACGGATTCTATGTGTCAGAGCCTTTAGAACTACGAGGGCTGTCCGACACTAGAACACACAAAAAAATTGAAATTTTTTCTTCTTTGGACTCGATACAATTTTTTCAGCGATATTCCATAGCTTCCATACCCTGTTTATATAGGGTGGCGCATAAGTAACGTTAAGATTTGAGCAGTGAATGCATTTTTTGTTTGTCCTTTTTTCGTCTCTTTACAGAATTAACTTAATAATGCTTGGGAAATTTATGACGGAAAGGCTCATCACAGAACAAAGATCCAAAGTTGTTCAATTTTACTTTGAAGGTCAGCATTCGATTATTCAGATTATATCGGAATTTCTTTCATGTTCGAAATGCTCTTAGCGCTCCAACAATTTACCGACTGGGCAATAAGGGGCCTTTCTGTGATCTTTCGCGTGCTGGAAGACCTCGTGCAGTTCGAAATGAAGTGACCACTGCTCGAGTGCAAGCAAATGTTGAGGAAAACCCCGAAACTTCCACCAGGCGACGTTCTCAGTAGTTAGAGATGTCTAGGCGGTCTTTGCAAAGAATTTTACATATTTTACATCTTTTCCCATATAAGATGCAACTGGTTCACGAGTTAAAACCAAATGATGCACAAGAACGCATTCAATAGAGTCGCCGTTAACGTTACTTATGCCCCACCCTTTAGAAAAAACTGTCAAAATCTTTAAAATAGCCATCAACCGCAGACTCCACCTTTTCATTATTGGCAAATCTTTTACCACTAAGCCATTTTTTCAAGTTTGGAAACAGAAAATAATCCGGGTGAGCTAAATCTGGCAATTTGAACTTTAATTCATTAATTTTGGCCATCGCAATAGCGGATGTATAGACTGGAACATTGTCTTGATGAAACAATACTTTGTTTTTTGCCAAATGCGATCTTTTCCCACAATTTCATTACATAAACGCTGCAATAAATTAGCATAATGTTTGCCGTGGATGGTTTTTCCTTTCTGTACCTATAGATAATCAATAAAAATAATCCCAAAGGCATTCCAAAAAAACAGATGCCATGAATTTGATTGCAGATGGAACCGTCTTTATATTCTTTGGACACGATTCTTTCATTCCTATCCATTATTTTGGCTGTTCCTTTGACTTAAGTGTGAAGTGGGGGACCCATATCTCATCTGCGGTTATAAGTCGATGCGAAAACTTGACTCTATCGCGGTGAAACATCACCGTCTTCAACCACTCTACTGAAAGATCATTACGATGCTATTTTCGTTTTAATGAGAGCAAGTGCGACACCCATCTTGCACACAGCTTTTCCTTCTTCAAATCTTCGGTCAATATACAATGTATAGCACCTTTTGAAATGCCTGTCATTTCAGCTATCTCACGTTTAAGTCAACGATCATTCAATATCATTTTGCGGATTTTCTTAACCGTGTCTGGCGTGGACACATCAATTGATTGACTACTCGGTGTTCGTCTCGGCAGCTTGTACGGCCTCGTTTAAGCTCTGCTACTCAATATTTTACAGTTGCAAACGAAGGAGCAGACTCACCCAGGATAGAATCTAGCTCGGCTCTAATATTGTTTGGATTGGAAATATTGCATTACATAACGGTGACCAATTTGGCTCAAATGGCTCAAATAAAAATTCTAAACAACTTGACGTCCAGAAACTTAAAACGTATATTTTATAAGATAATTTTTTTCAAAATACTGGCATCATCTATATGTCAGGTCGCCTAGAAAAACCTTTTCTGACTATGAATAAAAAAACAACAACCAATTAAAACGGTTTACATTAAGACTTCATTTAATTAAACTTCATTTCGCACTTGGGCCTGAATTAGATGTCTTCTCTTGATATTTTTTGGTTTTCAATATTTTGATGCTCGTCGAGAACTCTGTTTAGGAAATCTACATATAAATAAACATTCAGAAAAATTGCTATACTATGATTTGGGTTTATGTTAAGTTTTCTTGGACAACTCATCAGAACACCAAAGCCTGAGTTTGATGAACTTAACTAATAATAGATATTCATTAAATAGTACGTTGGTCAAAACACTGCAAATTTAGTACATATGTTTATGCAAAATCAACTATTTCACAACTTAAGCTTAATAAAAAATGACATTATATTGCTGTCGACCTTTAATTTAAGTTTCAAATTATGCTGTGTTCTTTCATAAAATATGATTAATTTAAGAAAAAAAAAAGAAATAAGAAGGGCCCCTTAGGGCCTTTTCGTACCAAAGTGAGCTCATATACAAAAGGAGAGATAATACAGGGTCTCTGTCGGGAAGGTAAACTACTACGAAAATGACAATACATCCCCGTCGATATTTAATTTAAATTTCAAATTATGCTGTATTTTTTTTTCCACAAAATATGATTAATTTAAGAAAAAAAAAAGAAATAAAAAGGGCCTCTTAGGGCCTTTCCGTACCAAAATGAGCTCATATACAAAAGGAGAGATAATACAGGGTCTCTGTCGGGAAGGTAAACTACTACGAAAATGACAATACATCCCCTTCTATATTTAATTTAAGTTTCAAATTATGCTGGGTTTTTTGATCAAATCAAAGAAAAAAAAATTAAGCAAAAAAAAAAAAAATAAATAAATAAATAAAAAAGGGCCCCGTAGGACTTTTTCGTACCAAAATGAGCTCCTATACAAAAGGAGAGATGATATTTTGCAATTGAAGACGTGAGAATGAAAAGTGGATATGAACCAAAAAGGTAATTTCACAGGAGAACAAAAAACAGCTTATATTTAATTGAGTTAGATTTTTTTTGCTAACAATGATTTTAGAACGTTTATACACATACATATATACATACATACAGCATTACACTAAAAATAAAAACGCACCTATTTTTTATAAGCCTTATTGTAAGCAATGATTTTTTGGCTGGTCTGTAACTTTTTAATATGTTTAAATTGTCTACAGCCCGTCTTCGTACTGTACTGTGATGAATATTCAGTTTTAAAGATGTTACAATTGTTTTTGACGAAATAAACGGATCTTTCTTTATCGTCTTAACAATTTCACGGTCTGTCCGAGTTGAAGTTTTTCGAGGTCTTCCACCTAAATGTTTGGTTTTCATTTCTTCTGTCTGTCGATACTTCTTTATCAACCCGCAAATGCAGGATCTATTAATTTTAAATTTTTTTGCTATCTCTGCTTGCTTCATACCATCTAAAAAGTCATTAATTATTTCACTTTTTAATTTGTCTCCAAACTTTTCCCTCGCCATGTTCTTAACGTCGTTAATATGCAAAGATCGTTGACAAACTGAATCAAATATTGCACAAATTGAAAGTATTTTACCGCAGCTTTTTAAAACATTGTAAAAGTACCGCTAGATCGCATTCTTTCTAAACATATTCTCTTCTTTCTCTTCTTTCTCTACTTTGTTGCTATTGTTTTGCGCAAGTGAATTCCGACTCTGCTGTACATTTTTTCATATTTCTTTTAAACGCAATTGTTGTTGTTGTTGTAATGTATTGGTTTTATAGCTTAATAATACCTCTGTGAAAATAAATGGTAAGCTTTGTTTTAAATATTTTGTTTTTATGAAAATTATATATTTATAGTCTGGAGTACATTTTGTTGCTTTTGTTTTGCGCAACACTGTACATATATGTATGATAACGAACCAGTATATATTGATTTTAAAAAATTAATTACTATGTTATGGCTCGGATATGTCCTGTTTTCATACTCATTTTCAGATTTTTTTAATAGCAGCTGGATACAAAGGGTATATTAAGAAGAAGTATACATTAAAACGTTTTATTTTGAGATTTTTAAATTTTTTTGACATTTTTTGACATTTTTTGATAATTTGACAATATTTTATTGCATTTTATATAGTTTAACTTTATTCTGAATCAGATTCGTCGTCTTCAGTCACGCTTTCTTCTGAAGCTTCACCTTCTGGAATAACATCACTGCGTGGCTTTGTCAAATCATGGTACCAAGCTAAGAATGCTTCAGGGATATACAGGGTTGCCCATATTCGACGGACCCATGTTTTTAAAAAA
>JAHXMU010000721.1:511248-531203 GCA_019455685.1 Philornis downsi | reverse complement strand
ATTGGCTACGTGCTTTAGTTTTGTCGCCTAAAAACATTGAGTTTTACCTTTTTTCTTAAATTTTGATTATTTTTAATGAAGAATTCATGTTGTTTTTGTTTTATTTTAATATATAATCTAGAATGTTGAATAAAAAAATCAATTATCTAAACGAATTTTGAAAGGCTGTTTAACGACATTCGTAAAAAGCATTCGGTGCTTTAGTTTTGTCCGATACTGTATGTATATATATATACCTATATATATATATATGTTTATATTTCGGATCTAACAGGAACCTTTTTGGTCCATGAATTATGGTACATGGTTACTCTAAGTCTTAACACTTTGTTGAGGATAACGCATCTTAGTACTCCCATATCGTAAAACCTGAAATGAAAATTGTACCTGAAGTTGTCAAATATCTGTGTAAATTTACTCAAAGACTTTAACTCGTGGAGAATTGACCATTTCTGATCACCTTCTTAATGTATAGATTACAAAACAAATTATTTAAAATTTATAACACAAATTATTTGCCTACTTCCCCAAATTTTACAATTTCCTAATTTATCCATTATCCTGGAAGTTAGCTTGAAAATAGAAAAAGCTATTACTGATATTTGACAAGAGCGTCATTTTCCACTGCTGTGGCATTTGAAATGAATTTAGTTTTTTTTTATATATTTTTGGTATTTATTATATATTTTATATTTTATTTTTTATATTTACTATTATGTTTAAAATATCTGTGGCCTAAATGTCCATTAAAACCCAAAATATTTACAAGTGACCTATTTGAATTTAACAATTAAAGTTATATTCTCATTTTGTTGTGTTGTTTATATTTTTTTTTTCTTTTCATTTCATAATTTTGCGGGTTATTTATCTTCCTGTGTCGTAGGGAAGAGAGAGAGAGAGAGAGTTTATTGTTTAGTTGACCCTTTGCTGTCGTGCTACGCCGTGGAATGTCCTGGTGTCAGTTTTCCATTCTGTTTTGGCATTTAATAAAATGAAATTAATGATTGTGGAATTAGAGTGTTAAGTACAAGAACGCATAACGCAGACATCGTTTGTCATGCACACAAAAGGATAATAGGACATGACAGCAAACATTTATTTCTCTCGTTGTCTCTCTTTAAGCATAATTAAAACTAAAATAAACGTTAAGTAGTTTGGGGAGTGAGGACCGCGAAAAAGTGCATTAAATAGGGAGCTGAACAAGAATGTTAGTGGCATATACGAAAATTATTGCACCTTACAAATATATAGAGAAGATTTGTGGAAGTTATAAAAGTAGATCAAAATTTATGTGAACTTTCTAAACGTTGGAAAGGTGGAGAGGTTTGTAAAGAGTTGAAAGGAAATAACAAACCATGGTTGAAGACGAAAATAAATACGGTCTAACAAAGTGAGTTTGAAATGTGCAATAATGTACTATATCTTTTTGAGGATCGTTTCTTAAGTTCACATAAATTTTGGCTTCTTATATTTGCTTGTCTTAATTTAAATTTCATTTGAAATAAATTTTTTTTTTTAATTATCAATATTTACTATATAGTAACTACATAAATTGATCAGATGGTAACAACATTTCTGGCGATATTTTGCTATCCTTTTGAATTCATGCACCAAATTTTAATCTAGACTTCTCTAACGTAACCATGAACACTTTGTTTTGCACCGCAAATCATGTTCGATGTCGAACACTTTCTACAGGGTGGGCCATATGAGTATTGGCGATTTAATTCTTCAATTTCTCGGTAACGCGTGGCGCGGGATGTCGGGGGGATATGTTGTTCGCTCCGCCGCTTCCTGGAAATTTAGTCGCCATGAAGCCATACACGGGAGTGCAGCGTGCATTTTGTGTCTGAGCGTATTACGAAAACAATAAATCAGTGATTACTGCACGACGTTTGTATCGGCATGAACACGGTTTACACGATTTAAGTGAAGTTCCAAGCGCCAATGTGATACGAAAATGGATCAGAATGTTCGAAACAACCGGCTCAACAGTACCAATTACGGTTCGTGGTCGCTCAATTTCTGCAAGATCAGCCGACATTGTGGAGCGTGTTCGTGTTTCAGTTCAGCGAAATCTGCAACAATCAACACGTAAGAGAAGTCAGTCTTTGGATGTCAAAAGAACAACTTTACGACGAATTTTGAAACGTGATTTGCATTAGAAGGCTTATAAGATGCAGATAGTCCAAGAATTAAAACCCGATGATGCCAATAACCCACTTAACTTTGTCAATTTGATGCTAGAGCGGTTCAATAATTTCAATAACGTGATTTTTAGTGATGAGGCCTATTTTCACCTTAATGGCCATGTGAACAAGCAAAATTGTCGGTTTTAGTCCGATAGTAATCCCCGACGCTTGATTGAACGTCTACGTCACAGCCCTAAGCTTGTCGTGTGGGCTGGGATAACGTCAACCGGTATTATTGGACCATACTTTTTTGAGGACGAAAGAGCGCATGCGATGACGGTTAGAGCGAACAATTATTGCAACATGCTAGCAGACTTTTTGGTGCCAGCTTTGCAAGAACTTCAAGGCAATACCTCGAGGATGTGGTTTCAACAGGATGGGGCCACATGTCATACGGCTAGGGTATCCATAGAGCTGCTGAAAAATGTTTTTCCTGGAAAACTCATTTCGAATGGCCCCCACGTAGCCCCGATCTCTCTCCATGCGATTATTTTCTATGGGGCTACCTCAAATCGGTAGTCTACGAGAACAATTCGACCAATTTAGAGCAGTTGAAGAGGAACATTATTCAGGAAAGTAACAAAATACCGAGAACAACTTTTCAACGAGTTTTCCAAAATTTGCAACTTCGGTTCCAAGAGTGTCAAGCAGCCGATGGAAGCCATTTGCACAACATTATTTTTAAGTCTTAAAAATTGCCATGCTTCTACTTTTTAAAAATACAAATATATTTTTTTTATGTTTCGTAGTTTTTTTTTTAATTGAATATTTAAACCGGCAACACCCTTATGGTCCGCCCTGTATAATGGAAAATTACGTCCACTTTGTAAACGAACTCAAGATTTAACTTCGATAGAATGTGTTCTATATTTGAGCTATTGGCACGAATCACGTTTCAAGTAATTTTTAAATATTGAGGTATCCAAAGCGAAGAAATCTTTTTGACTGGAGTACTAAACGTATGCAAGTAAGACTAATGACCAGCAAGCTTATATTTAAAGATTAAACGTACGACGATCTCGCAATATAACTTTCCGCACCAGGAAACGAATGACGATTATGATTAATTTTATTCCTATTCCGTCATAAAAAGGCATGACGTTGACATTTTATCATATACGATAATTTTTTAAGATTTAAGTTTTTCACTTTTTAACTAAGACTAAGGATTGAATACAAGCCGATAAATATCAAAGTATATCAGTATACGATAACTGTCGAAGCATTTATAGCAAATGAACAATAAAAATCCAAATTAAGGCTCGGACGTTGAATGTCTTGTATACCAGTTACATCCACTACTCATTGGACCTCTAAATGTACTTAAGCTTATGATGCCAACCACATCGTACAACAGTGATATTATTTAGCGAATAAGCTTCTTTCATAAACTTAAACTACACTCGCAGGACATTTTTGCAAAAAAAGATGAGCCAAACCGAGACAATTGAGGAAGAGTTAAATGGTGCATACTTTGTGCCGAAACAAAAAAGAAAAAAAAAAACGACAAACACATGAAATACCATAAATGAGCTGAAATGCACTATTGAAAAATCAGCTCTTCATCATGCATGTGAACATGAATGTGTGCTGTGTTTACTCCTTCGTCCCGTTGGCCAACAATCAACGAGCCACAACTACAATCAGATATGGGATTAAATTAACCCTTAAATAGGGAAAACTCAAAGGAATTCTTAAACAACTTCTCTAGCTCTCCCTCTCTCTCTCTCTTTTCTGGTTATGTTTTCTTTGCTCGACGAAATATTTCGCATAATTTTTGTGTTTTTTTTTCGTTGAGAAAATTGTGTTCACATGCAGCTATTTGCGGTTGCAGTTGTAGTTGTTGACAATGCAATTGTTGTTGATAAGAGAGTACGCAGACAAATGCCAAACATTGTACGTATAGTGTTTTTCAAAGTTCAGGTCCCACTACAGAGGATAATATTATGGAAAATTTACATATGTTGATATTTGATAATTTGAATAGTGTGTTAGAAGCAAACATACACATCTCAGAATTTGAGTTTGGAAAGTGAATAATAAGTTTTATTATAAATATTACCATTGAATGTGAAGCAATTTTGAAAAATCTGCCATCGTTTCTTTGTAGTCTCTGAGCGCCAATATCTGTCATATCTGTCATACAGAGTTCATTTCGTGGCCATTTAAATGCTTTAAAGTCTCAAAGGTTGAAAAAAAAAAAATAAACAAATAGCCATTCTATAGTTTCCTTTTAAATAAAAATAAATAAAAATTCAAAATTATTCACATTTGAAA
The DNA here is from genome assembly GCA_019455685.1 of Philornis downsi. Taxonomy (NCBI): domain Eukaryota; kingdom Metazoa; phylum Arthropoda; class Insecta; order Diptera; family Muscidae; genus Philornis; species Philornis downsi. Next base: position 526,734 of record JAHXMU010000721.1, on the reverse strand, counting down.
AATTGTAAAAATTTTGCTTATTTTTCAGACAAAAAAATGTTGTGAAAATATTGAGTTTGGTGTAATCAGCATACGGTTTTTTAAACAATTTTTTTAATTTTCTTCGCTAAAACAAAAATTCATAATTATTCACATTTATAAGGAAAGAAAGAAGAAAGGCCAGAGTTCATTTCGTGGGTATTTTTTAAATGCTTCGAAGTCTCAAAGGTTGAAAAAAAAAAAAATAAATTTATTGCAATATTTATAGCCATTCTATGTTTTTTTTAAACAATTTTTTTTAATTTTCTTTGCTAAAACAAAAAGTCATATTTATTCACATTTAAAAAGAAAGAAAGAAAAAATGCCAGAATTCATTTCGTGGTTATTTTTTAAATGATTTGAAGTCTCAAAAGTTGAAAAAAAAATAAACAAATTTATTGCAATATTTATAGCCATTATATAGTTTCCTTTTAAGACAATTTTTTTAATTTTCTTCGCTAAAATAGAAACTCAAAATTATTCATATTTAAAAAATTTAAAAAATTTTTCCTATTCTTCAGACAAAAAAATGTTGTGCAAATATTGAGTTTGGTGTAATCAGTAAACGGGTTTTTAAACAATTTTTTTAATTTTCTTCGCTAAAACAAAAATTCATAATTATTCACATTTAAAAAGAAAGAAAGAAAAAAGGCCAGAATTCATTTCGTGGTTATTTTTTAAATGATTTGAAGTCTCAAAAGTTGAAAAAAAAATAAACAAATTTATTGCAATATTTATAGCCATTATATAGTTTCCTTTAAGACAATTTTTTTAATTTTCTTTGCTAAAATAAAAATTCAAAATTATTCATATTTAAAAATTCTAAAAAATTTTCCTATTCTTCAGAAAAAAAAATGTTGTGCAAATATTAAGTTTGGTGTAATCAGTATACATATTTATTATTCATGAATTTCTATTTTATCTTCTTAAAAGTAGTCCCCCTCAGATATAATACACTTGTGCCAGCGTTTTTTCCAATCCTCAAAGCAGTTCTAATCATCACATAGTCTCTCACAAGCAAATATGAGTGAGAAGTTGTATTATCATAATGCAAAAGCCATGAATTTTCCGCAATTCCGGGCATTTTTTCGTATTGCTTCATGCAAACGGCGCATAACTTCAACTAATATTCCTCATTTACCTTATGACCTTGTGGTTTGAACTCCTGATGCATTACGCCGTGATAATCGAAGAAAACTGTGAGCAAAACCTTGACATTTGATCAAACTTGGCATGCTTTTTTGGTCTTGGCTCTCCTGGACTCTTCCATTGGGACGATTGGGCTATGGTTTCGAATATACCCATGATTTGTCACCAGCTATGATCCTTTTAAGCAAATTTGGATCATGGTTGACGTCATTCAACATTCTCATGCGATGTTGTTTTTGGTCAAATTTCAGCAATTTCGGAACGAACTTTCCTGCCACACGCTTCATGCCCAAAATTTTCTAGAAGATTGCATGGCATGAGCCAATCGATATGCCGACATCCTCAGCAACTTCTCTAATTGTGATTCGACGACTCTCCACAACAATTTTCTTCACTTTCTCAACATTTCCATCGGTTGTTGATTTGCTGGGGAGTCCAGAACGAGTGTCGTCATTCACATATTTTCAACCTTCTATGAAAAGCTTATACAACTTGCACGTATTTTTTTGAATCAGAGTGCTGTCACCGAGCCACTGTCAACATTTCAAATATTTCTGAGCACTTAATTCCATTTTTTACACAAAATTTGATGCAACTTCTTTGATCAATTTTTTTCGATAGCAGAAAATCGCCGAATACACAAAACAATTGCTTTATTTATGCCTCTCACAAACAAACTAAACATGCTATATGGATAAAAGTGTCAAGATACTTTCGAAACGAGTTTACCAACATAAAAAAAAAAACAAATAATAATCGAAAGTCGAATGTACGAAGCTTGCGAAATTTGTAATTTTTGATGGAATGTTTATGTCAAAAGTTCAACATTTTTGTCCGCACTTTGCCTGAGAAATTTAATTTTATATTTGTTTCTCAAAAATCTGTTCCCCGTTGACAGAGTTTAATTTTGTTTTTAAAAATGTTGCTGATTTCATTCTTTTACCCTCTATTATATCATGATGTAAGATTGTTGAATTGAAATTTCGTTTGTTTGAATAAAAAGACATCGGGTTATCCATTTTTCGTTTTCAAAAGTAAACTTAAATAAAACACACATAAAACTCTGATTTCGATGAATCCTTTATTTCATTGTAATTATTTAACCCTGCCATTATGCACAAAATATGCACAAAATATGTCATTTGAATGACCGTCCCTAGATATGTTGCAGTAGTGGATATTTTTGAGGTAGTTTCTGACCACTTCTTCGTACATTTCAGGCGGTATCTCGGCGATAACTTGACGCATGTTGGTTTTCAAATCTTTGACGTAGGCACAAAAAAAGAACTTAACGGCGTTAAATCGTGGCTAATTCGCGTCGCCGATACGCTGTAAAATTACGCTTTCTGGAAACTTCTCATGCAATAAGGCCGACATCAGTTGTGTTGTATCGTTCGAAATACTGCCTTGTTGAATGTACATATCTTTCAGTTCATAATTTTCAATTGCAGCCCAAGAAAAAAGTCGGTTATCACGCGGCCACAGTGCGTCGAATTGAAATTCGGATTATCCGTCACACTTTCACTAACAGAAGCGATATTTCCGGCAGTGCGTACATTGCAATGATGCACAGGCCTAACCTTCCAGTATCTTCAAATTTCTTTATAATCTTGTCAATTCCTTGCCCAGTTGGTGGATTATGATTACCAAAATCACCCGTAATGCCTGAAAAGTTCCCCCGTTTGAATCATCAATTTTATAGTAAGTTTTAACTATTTTAAATGCGTCCGATTCGATTATTGAACGATCCACATTCGTAAATGTCGAACCTTTCACTAAATAAATAACACTTCAGATGACAGGTATTTAACAACTGACTGCCTTGCCAGACCGGCGGTTTTGAAGCCACTAAATGGATAAACTGTATAAAAACATAAAACTTTTGAAACGGTGACGATTGAATATACTTCTTTTTTAAAATATATATGGTTTGTGAACATGCTTCTTCTTTTATTTCAAATTGTTTCAATTTATTTGAATTTTTCATAATATTATTCCCACACCTATTTGCGATCTCTGTATCCGGATTGTGTACATTAAACTCAATAAATGCAAACACTCGGATATCAGCAAAGCACATTGAAATCAGCTTCTTGATGTTTGTTATCCTTGTGAGAATATTGGAGTATAGATGCCTTTTAGTGTATGTGTGTGTGTGTGCATGTGTGAATCAATGATATTCAAGAATGTTTATATCCCATTGCACACAACAGTTCAACACATATGAAACTCCATAATAGTTCGGTACGGTTGCATCGGTATTGTAGTTGTCGTTGGCTTTAAAGTATATACTTTTGGTGGCTGCTTCACAAACTGCCAGATAAAGTTAATTTAAGCTCCCCCAAGAAGTCGTTTGGTAGCCGCTTCTGATGCAGCCACCAACTATGGCACTCGCTAGTCCTATCACTGGTGCCATGGTTCGGTGGCTGTGCTGTGCTGTACCACCAAATGCAAGCCACTTGTTAAGAATAAACATAAGAACAAAAGTTGTTCCGTAACGAACTTCAGACTGGGATCAATTTCATGGATTGCTATCTGGATTAGGCAATGATAAGTTAAAGGGGTGGAGTGAGTGCTAGAGTTCAAAGCCAAATAAGGGAGATGTAGCTGCAACTGAAAATATAAACATTTGGTAAAGCTGCGTGATGGTATAATAAATGTCGAAGTGTATTAGAGCTCTATAGAAATATGTGATGAAATTGGATATATGTTCGATTTGTTTTTATTGATCTGATAATGAGATTGATATTGCAATCATTATTGGTCGGTTTTGCGTAATGAAACTGGATTTCCTAGACCATGCTGTTACTTCTAAATTATACATTTGTTTTTTGATTTTTCTAACTATCATTTTCGTAAGACCGGTTTAATTGTTGTTTGAGGAATTAGCCAAATACGTGGAGTGTTAAAAAAATAAGGGAAAATTTTCAAATTTCGCAGGCTACGTACATTTGACTTTGGATTATTATTTTCTGTTCATGTTGGTACAGTCGTCTCGAAGATATTTTGACGGTTTTATTTATATGTCATGCTTAGTTTGTTTGTGAGAGGCATAAATACAACAAGTGTTTTGAGTTCAGCGATTTTCTGCTATCGAAAAATATGAATCAAAAAAGTTGCATTAAATTTTGTGTAAAAAATGGAATTAAGTTCTCAAAAACACTTGAAATGTTGACAGTGGCATACGCTGAGAGTACTCTGAGTCAATAAAATGTTTACAAGTGGTATACGATTTTCACAGAAGGTCGAGAAGATGTGTGCTCTGGATGCTCCAGCCGATGAAAATGTTCAACAACTCATGAATATGTTGAGAAAGCGAAGAAAATTGTTATGCAGAATCGCTGAATCACAATTAGAGAAGTTGCTGAGGATGTCGGCATATCGATTGACTCATGCCATGCAATCTTTTCGGAAATTTTGGGCATGAAACGCGTGCTAGCGAAGTTCGTTCCAAAATTGCTGAATTTTGACCAAAAGCAACATCGCATAAGCATCGCTCAGGAATTGCTAAATGACGTCAACGATGATCCAGATTTGCTTAAAATGGTCATAACTTGTGACGAATCATGGGTAAATGGTTATGACATCGAAATCAAAGCCCAATCGTCTGGGAGAGCCAATACAAAAAAAAAAAAAACACGTCAAGTTCGATAAAATGTCAAGGGTTTGATCACTGGGTTGTTCGATTACCATGGCGGAGTGCATCAGGAATTCTTACCACAAGGTCGTACGGTAAATAAGAAGTATTAGTTGAAGTTATGTGCCGTTTGCGTATAGCAACACGAAAAAACGCTCGGAATTTTGGAAAAAAATTCATGGCTTTTGCATCATGATAATGCACCTGGTCACCCATGTTTGCTTGTGAGAGCATATTTGGCCAGAAACAACACCGTTATCATACCTCAGCCATCGTATTCACCAGATTTGGCCTCCTGCGACTTTTTCCTGTTCCCAAGATTGTTCTTCTGTTCTTCTTTGATCCATTTTTTTCGATAGCAGAACACACCTCGTATGTTAATAATGGTTTTGTATTGTAAAAAGCTAAAATTTTAAATTCATGAAAATAATTGAAAATCAGCTCTGGCGACCGGTTAATTTAAATTGGATCTGGTTCAATACGAGTATTTTGTTAAGATGATCTTTAACAACAGCAGTTTCCAAAAAGTAAGACCAGTTTTTTTTGCTTCGAAAATTATTATTTATTCGTGAAAATCTATTTAATCACCTTTTCAGGTTCAATACATCGAAACCACAGTTTTTCCTTATACTAGTAGGATACCTAAAATCGCCCATGATATCCTCAGAATACGTTCCCGTGGTCGTTGATTCTATTCGATCGACTGAAAGTGGTGTTTTGTGTATAGGAAATAGAGTCCACAAGGGTTTAACGTGAGTCTCGCCGTAAAGGCCTTACCCACGGTATGCGACACACTGGGCATATTACAATGTGATTGTCAAAGCTCCCCTGGGATAGCCAAGAAAAACTTGGATTTCAATCGAATGTCTAATGTTCATCCACGGGAATTATTGCAACGAGTTATTAGGTGCACAACTAAGTTCCCGCTGTTTGCCAATGGATGGCGCCAGCTTAACCTTAACGTCATGAGTCAAGCTTAGGCGTATGATAAACATACCACCTCGACTTGGAAAAAAGCTTGGACTATCTAGGTAAAAGGGCCGACAATTTTGGTGCAACCGCAATTCTTCCAGCCAGGAGATACCGAGTTGATTATGCTGGTATGGAGCATAATCCCCATTGACGGAGGTGAGGCCCATTTTACCACCTCTGCTACTTTATGAGTCTGTTGCATCCGGTTGGAATGCAACTCCTTATTCGAACACGATGTCTCTACCAGCAATTTTGATGAGTTTATGAAGTAGCCGGAAGTCAAACGGTGGTAAATTAAGAAAATTTGAAAGCCGTTGTTAAATTTGCTGAATTTTTGGCGGAAAAGTTACGAAAAACCGATACAGTTTGTAAAAAGCCAAGAGTTGTCTGCACATAATCCGGCACTCAAATGGTATTTCTTATTGACAATTTCCCAACTAGGTTTATGTATGATTTAGATTTGGCCTTAAGATTTATAAGCTACAATTTGTACAATAAAATGAAATGAAGTGAAATTCATGTGGAAATACAATGATATTCAAATAAAACTCTCAGCATAATCTTTTTGAGCAATTTCAAAGTGATCTTTTTGGTATGGCTTCAACTTTGTCATGATACTCACTCGATTGCTCAGAACATAAACAAATGAACATATTCAAATGAAGTTGACAAACCCGTTTAAAATGTCAACATCATTATTAATGTCCTTAAGTGTTAATCAAAGACTTTTGAATATCAAATTTCGCATTTATAAAATGCGTAGAAGTTAAGGGCTGTACGGGTCGTTTTTCGTTTTCATCTCATTTTCGACTTTCTTGAATTATTTATGCCACAAACAAACGTTTCTTTCCAATAAAGTTTATTCGTTGAAGGTCATCTGTGACACTGTGAGCAGAAATTCTATTCTATCTAATTCTATTCGTAAAAAAAATTTAATGCAACCTCACAGCTCAACAAAATGTTACAGTTTCAAAATCGACGAAATCATGCTTTGCGTTATGCAAGACCAAGTCTAGCTTAAAAGTTAATGACATTTATGATGTGAAATTTAACGGGGAGTTAGCAATGGAGGTACAAAATTATGTGAAAAAATCTGTCATAATTTGAATCAAAAACTAATCTTATTTTGTAGAGAGAATAGCATACACATATCTAACTTTATTAATAGTTTGATGCTGCCCTTGAATTCATAAATCCTATTGCTAGTGGATAACAATTTCCGTCGTAAGTACTAATTCCCGTATTGAACAATAATAGAGCGCAGCCAAATACATACTCAATATAGAATTATATTTGTATAATATTTTGAAAACTAGAGCCGTCCCAAAATCAATGCCATCACTGAAAATGCCACTATTTTATGTACGAGGTGTGATCAAAAAAAAAAAAAAAAGCTCCAATTGTGTGAGTTACGTACTTCCGATTTTCGCATTTTTTTTTCTGTTATGTTGGTACACATGTCTGTTATACCTATATATGTTGACAATATCAGCCATTTTGGATTGTCAGTTTGTTTTTGACAGATAAAAAGAGTAGTCGTGTTTTGGTGTGCTCTTCGATTTACTATTTTACTATTCGAAAAAATGGATCAAAGAAACTGTATTAAGTTTTGTGTAAAAACTGATAATAATAAATGATAATCGTCAAATCGAGAGGCGTCTGATGATGTTGGCATATCGTTCGGCTCATGCCAAGCAATTTTTACGTATGTTTTAGGCATGAAACGTGCGGCAGCGAAGATTGTTCCAAAATTGCTAAATTCTGACCAAAAACAACGTCACATAGACATCGCTCAGGAGCTGTTGAACGTCGTCAACGACGATCCAGATTTCCTCAAGAAGGAGATAACTGGTAACGAATCATGTGTGTGGCTATGACATTGAATCCAAAGCCCAATCATCTCAATGGAAGCGTCCAGAAGAGCCAAGACCGGAAAAGCACGTCAAGTTGGGTCAAATATGAAGGGTTTGCTCACTGTTTTCTTCGATTGCAATGGCACCATGAATTCTTGTCACAAGGTCGTACGGTCAATAAGAAATACTACCTTGAAGTTATGCGCCGTTTGCGTGAAGCAATCTGTCAGAAACGCACAGAATTGTGGAAAAACCAATCATGGATTTTACACCATGATAACGCACCAACTCACACAACGATGATTGGGCGTGAGTTTTTGACCACAAACAAAACCGCAATCATGCTTCAACCACCGTATTCACCGGGCTTGGCCCCCGCTAACTTTTTTCTCTTCCCAAAACTGAAGACACCGATGAAAGGAAAGTGTTTTGCTACGATTGAGGAGATAAAAGAAAATTCAAAACAGGAGCTGTTGGCGATACCAAAAAGCGCGTTTTAAAAGTGTTTTAAGGATTAGAAGAAACGGTGGCACAAGTGTATTAAATCTGAGAGGGACTACTTTAAAGGAAATAAAATAGAAATTGATGAATAAATAAATACTTAAAAAAAAAAAAATTGAAAATAACGTATAGTTAATATAAACATAAGTTTGCTATAAAAACTGATCGTGGATCATTTCGTTGGATGATATTTTATGAATTTCAGTAGCAGATGTTATGATATTGATAAGGTCACTCGTAGAAACTAATCTCACAATGCTTACTCATTATGCCGGTAAATAGGAAATGTACTCTTTTTCTGAGAATCATATTTCAAAATTAACATAATGTTCTAAAATTAAAATTCTATAATTATGCGTTTACTTCTATTCAAGGAGATTTCTTCTCTCAGCACACTTTAAATATTTAAAAAATGACAATGATTTGTCCACTCTAATTGATATTTTATATTTATTTCGATACATACAACTGACTACGTGTTTTTGCGTATCAATTTTTCTTTTCGCTCATATTGAAGTAACTCAAGCGAAACTCGCAGAACTAAAATTTGCATTTCATGAATGAGACAAGGGAGAGCTTCTCACATGCAGAGAGTTTACACTCATTCTCTTTTTAGACTAATTTAACAGGATGGTTTCACGACGATTTCGAACGTCACAGTTCACAGCATTTACCAGACTTGGCGATTACTCGACTACTCAAAGTGTTCGTCAGACACATCGAGCTGACCACCGCTCAAATATTGATAGGTGGCTGCATGTGGAATTAAACCTGCGACCATGCAAACGATGGTCGCTTGTAGTAACCGTCAGGCCATGGTCAGGTACAATTTTCATAGCTGATATATTTTGGACTCATCTATTGTAACTTAACACAATTCCTAAGTATAAAACATGGGTTCAAACTGCTTTCGCTGTTAAATGCATTGATTTCGTGAATGAAAGGTATTTTTATGTTGATTTTACTCTATTGAAAAAACTGTTTTTATGTCAAATAACCGAAAGCTGGGTTTCAAAACAAAAAGTAGTATTTTGAAAAATTGGAAAGCTGATATTCCGAAACAATCGATTATAAGAGTACTCTTTTATATACATATATATGTATATATAGTACATTTCAGACTTTAAAAATGTCATGGCTAATGTTGAATTTGAAGTGCGATAAATTTTTACCACTTCTTATAAGTGCGCTAGTAAGATGTAATCTTCTTGCTAATCTATATCTGTTAAGTGGACATATGTTAATTTCACTGATATTTTTCATTTCAAACCAATTTCAAGCATTATCTCTTCCTTGTTTGTATGGAAGGCACGTATTTTTCTTACGTACATCAAAAATTTTGTTTCTTTAACTTTTGAATAGAACATCTGTTATGGCGTATTAATTTTGAATGACTTTAACTATGTAGATGTCTATAATTTTTATTATTGGGACTACAATCAAGTCTCTGGTTTGTCAAAAACTGTTTATTTATTATAGAAAGAATGTAAGTTGTGCGCTAATTAAAATATTAACCAAAGCTGGCTATTTTCCCATTCTTTCATTATATATATGCAGCATACGAATCGATAGAAGTCTTCATAATTTAAGACTATCTAAAAATCGAACAAATTTTTGTTTCTTCAGATGGTGTGAAACACCGCTGGGGCAGGCCACCTATGTGAACGGGTACTGTCATGCGGCATAATAATTACGTCGTGTCTGGAATAGTAGTGGGCACATTTTTCCTTGAGTTTTCGTTTAATCTCATCAATTGAATGTGATAGAGGGTTTCGTTTGGTTTAATGGACTTACAATAATCGACACCAAGTTGCACTTCTGTTGAAATAAACAATTACAGCCTTTTTCCATAAATATCCGGCTTGCCTGCCGACGATCAAGTGATACCCATGGTTTACTCTTCTTTGGATTAATGGACGCATTTTTCATCATCAGTGATGGTGGGACGAAATGCATTTTGTTTACGCCTGGAAAACTACATTTGATGCCAGATCTCCAACTATATATGATATTTTACATCTGATGATTTCAGCCATAATTTATTTTTGGGACCATATTTTGTAAAGCAATGGAGTCTTATATGTACCTTTCATACAAAATAAAGAAAATAACTAATGGTTCCTAATGATATTTCACCTTAAGTAAAAATTTAAGGCGAACTAGCAGTGTAACATTTGAAGTTTATAACAACACTGGACATTAACAAAATTGAATAAAAATTTATGGATAATTAAAATCATAATCTGGTAAATTGAAAAGCACTATTTCTGGAATTCGATTTTGTAATCTTAATAATGGACAGATCGGACAATCAGCTGGTATCCTGACCAAAATACTCAAAAACAGTTTCCTGCGCCATTGCGTCTCATTTTGTAAAGAAGTTTCGCATTAAAGTGTTTGCTTTTGGCCACCACTTAATCCTACTTTTATCATTCCTTAGATTCTCACAGCTCATACTCACTTGAGTATTTCGCTATTCAATATCTCTATGCCAGAAAGAGTGTGTGCAAAAAAACCCTTGCTGAAATGAGGTTTTTGTCTACAGCTCGTATGACATCAAATCGATATTTCGATATATTACCACTATTACTTTTGATAGCCCTTTAGCTAGAAAGAGTCACAGATAAAGCAAGCAAGAGAGAGATGTTACGATGTAATAAAAGAATACTAAACCCAAGAGCCTATGATATTTCCACTTGAGGGGTACAATAAAATAATTTCGTTCAATATCTGAAATTGTACATAGTAAGTATTTGTAAAAAAGTATCAGCAAAAATGTTTATTAAAGTTCTGTGTTAACCGAAAAAATCTAACAAAAAGTGTAACAAGATGTTGGCAATGGTGAGTCAAAAAAAATTACTTAACTTGGAAGATATTGAATTGAGTTTGTGATGTCTGCACAAACACAAAAGCAAAAAAAAAGGGCAAAAATGTGTTACCTTCTGAACGTATGAGCGATATGAAATTAAAGTAAAAAATATATGTTAACTTCTTAACGTATGAGAGCTATTGAATTAAAAAGTTGCTCATACGCTGTGCTGGCAAAGGCGGTGTGTTCGGTTTTTGCGGATGGATGGATTTTTTCCCTTTTTTTTGTCTGCCACAAAAACTTAACCACAAAATATTACCAAATCAGCGAAAACACCTCTAGTGGAAGATCAATGATTCATGTGTGTGTGTGTGTGGGAGTGTGTTCACTTCCACGCTCACTCACATATACAATCATTGCTATACAAAAAGTACCCATCTGTGAATGGAAACAATTTTCTAGTATGGCGAATGATGAAGAAAAAAATGTTTTGCATAAATCAGCAAAAAATTTCTTTTGCAAAAAAAAAAAACTTTGCCACACAAAAGATAAGAAAGTTGTGTGCAACAACGTGCAAGTTGGAAAAAAAGGAGGAATGAAAACCCCCTGTACACAAAACTTGGGACCAGGTGACGTTTTCTTTTGCTGTAGCCACAGATTGCGCAAGCACAAAACAGTCAACGGATTGAATATATTTTGAAATTGTATTAAATTAAAATAATTTCAGTGAGTTGGTTTTCGTTTGGATTATGTCAACTTTGTGCTGGTCTCTTTTTCCACTTGGCTTCCGGTTTATCTTCATTCTCATTCTAATGACTTAATAGTAATGACATGGATCATAACATTGTAATATGAAGTAAAAGAGAAATGGAATAAACGAAAATATTTATGCAGTCTGAAATATGACCTTCAAATATTTGTGAAAAAAAAACAAAAGAAAAAATCCTTATTTGAGAACTGTATTACATTGCAGACTACTGGAAAAAAGTAGCGATAATTTTAGTGGAATTAGTAGAATTTTGTTGAAATATTGTGAAAAATATGTCGAATGTATTTGCTAGTTCCAAGCATATTTTGGCATACGTCTCAAGGATTACATTAGGTGTCTTGAAAATGAAACAAAATCATACTCTTTCGTTAAATATGCCTCACTGAAATAATATTCTTCAGAAATGTATTCTTATTTACAAAACTGGTTTCTTGTTTTAGTTGCAAAATGTTTAATTCACATAAGAGAATACATGCTGCATTTCGAATAATTTCGGTTGGTTTTATTTAGGAATAAAATAAAAAATGTTAAAGATGATTCCGAAATATTAAACAAATTTAAACTTATGTTTATGTTATATCATCCATGGTAAGATTCTTTTACGACCATATTAGTTTATAAATAACACAATAAGACTACCATGCTTGCAGGTGTAGAGATTGGACTTGATGTTGAGAAAAACATTTCCGATCAAATAGTGCTATTTGCCATGAATATTTAAAAAAAAATCTATCATGGGTTTTCCTTGAGTTTTCGTTTAATCACATCAGTCATACGTGATAGAGGGTTTCATTTGGTTTAATGAACTAATAATAGTCGATACCAAGTTGTGCTTCTATTAAAACAGACAACAACAGTATTTTTCCATAAATATCTAGCTTGCCGGCCGATGGCCAAGTGTATAGTTTGGACTTTATGTTGAGAAAAACATGTCCGATTAAATAGTTGTATTTGCCATGATTAATTAAAAAAATCTGTCTGTACAATGAGAAATTCAAATAACTTTTTTGACCAAGGTATTTCATTTATTTTTTATTATATAGAAAATTCAAATTTATTTCATATAACTAATTGGATATTGGTTAATTCATGCATATGCGACATCTGATCATAAAACTCTTCATTGCGGCATCGTATTAGGTGCGCAACTGTTTTTTTTTTATGAAAATGCAACTTTATCACGAAAACACGTTTACAAATGACAGCGAAAAAACAACGCTCAACGTCCCTTGGCTTCAACTCATAAGGAATCCAAGTTCCTTGCTTTTGAATCATTCCCAACGCATGTAATCGCTTGGAAATGACTTGGCTGGTAACTCCTAATACTGGAGCAAGCTCTACCTGCGTTTGACAGGGATCCCTATCAAGCAGTGCCGTCAATTCAGTGTCTTCGAAGATTTTTCGCCTTCCTTCACGCGAACGGTCGTCAGTAGCAAAATCATCATCTTTGAAGTGACGGAACCAATCTCGACACGTTGTTTTACTTAAAGCAGCATCTCCGTTAACGTTTTGAAGCTCTCGATGAGCTTCGGCAGCCGTTTTTTTTGATTAAAAGAAGAAAATCAATACTTCCCGCATATAACGATCATTTGGCACAAAATCATACATATTCACACAACCAAAAGAATATGACGTCAAATGAAAATCACTATTGTGTTGAGGCGGTATGTTTACCATATGTCTAAGCTTGGCTTATGACGTTTAGGTTATATCAGAATCGACTAACCTTTACAGCTTGCGCCACCTATTGGCAAACAGCGAGAACTTAGTTCCGAATTTTATACTCTTATTATGCTAAAATAGGTCATAATTGGAAGGGAGCGTGATTCCGCCCATCCAACAAACGCACTCCTTTAAAAAAATTGCTTTCGTAATCAAATTGTCGATTGTCATCAAAATGTAAGAGGACTCGTATGACATTATCAATCAAAAAATTGGCCTATGAGATACTAGAGTAGGTATACCACCTACACAGCACAACAATTTATTCGTTCATATGAAATTTGTCTCATATGCTACTCCTCAGATGGTTAAAATTTAAAAACTATATAGGTATAATAAAAAATCTCATGTCTAAAAATATTTATATTCGGCAAAATAGGCTGCACTTTTCCCAAACTTTGTACCATTTATTTCTGTACTAAGTAAAATATGCGAGCGGTCCCAAAATTAGCTGATCTAACAAAGAAGACTCAGAAAAGTTTGGATACATTTTTCCCAGCGATATTCAATAGCATCTATACCCTGTTTATGGTAGGAACTTTTAAAGTCCTTAAAACAGCAATCAACCGCAGACCGCACCACTTAATTGTTGGCAAATCTTTCACCACCAAATAATTTTTTGAAGTTTAAAAATAGAAAATAGTCCGAATCATCTAAATATGTCGAATAAACAATGCGTGATGAAGCAATTCCAACTTTAATTCATTCATTTTGACCATCGCAACAATGAATGTGTGAACTGGAGCGTTGATTTGATAAAACAGTACTTTCTTTTTCACCAAATGTGGCCCTTTTCCAAAATTCCATCACCTAAACGCTGCAATAATTTAGGATAACATTCGCCGTTGATGGTTTTTCCTTTCTAAATATAATCAATAAAAATAATCCCATGCGCATCCCAAAAAAACAGACGTCATGACCTTGCCTGCAGATGGAACCGTCTTCGCTTTCTTTGGATACGATTCTTCCATTCCAGTCCACAGCTTTGACTGTTCCTTTGCCTCAGGTGTGAAGTGGTAGACCCATATCTCATCCACAGTTATAAATTGATGCAAAAATTCGGCTTTATTGCGGTGAAACATCATCATCGCTAAACACTCTACTGAAACATCTTCACCATATTGTTTGCTCTACTGAAAGCAAGCGCGGCACCCATCTTGCGCACAGCTTTTTCATCTTCAAATCTTCTGTCAGTATACGATGTATAGCACTTTTTGATATACCTTTTATTTTTATTTAGCACACGCACCTTCAGTCGACATTCATGCAATGCTATTTTGTAGATTTTCTTAGCTGTGTCGGACTTGGACACCTCAATTGGTCGACCACTACGGTGTTCGTCTTAACAGCTCGTATGGCATCGTTTTAACTCTGCTACTCAATATTTTACAGTCATTAACGAAGAAGCAGACTCCACCAGATTAGAATCTAGCTTGGCTTTAATATTAGTTGGTGTGAGACTTTTCAAATTGAAATATTGGATTACATAACGGTGACCAATTTTTCGCTTATTTTCAAATTCGCTGAGATCGTTTAGTTTTGATGGCTCAAATGAAAATACTAAACAACGTGGCGCTTTGAAACCTAAAACATATGTTTCATAAGGTTGCTACTTCTCAACAAAATAATATTTTTCAAACTACTGGCACTATCTACGAGTATACGCCAGGTCGGCTAGTTTTGGAACTGCCCTCGCAACTTAGTTTGCTATGTTTGAAGGGTATTATATGGTCGTTATTTATGGTTGACATTTTGCTAATCGCATAAGAAAAACTTTAATATAACCCTTAATTTGACTGTTTTGAAAATCGTAAATTTTCGATGATTCGATTTGCTGTTTCATTTGGAGAAGAAAGCCTTAATGTAATAAAACACCCACAAACATTAGAGCTATCAGGCGTTCAGCATCGGAAGCTATTACTATATTCACAAGTCGTTAGTTGCGCTGCTTCCCTTTTCAGCATGCATTATTATGGGCATCTCACTAAAACAGTTGACCAGCGGTCTTACTTCCCTCATATTTTACACAGATTCTTGTCACAAATATTAGTTTTTT
>JAHXMU010000721.1:494082-510848 GCA_019455685.1 Philornis downsi | reverse complement strand
ACAAAATGTCATAATAACCATCATCGTCGTCATCATTATCATCATCATCATCATCAGGATTATCCTCATGACGAGTTGCTTCTTCTTTTGTTGTCGTCTTTATTATATTGTACATATAAATGACATAATTATGCATAACAAAACAAAAGGCATTAAGAAATATGGAAAAAAAGAAACGTAGAACTACAATACAATCTTCGAATAAAGCATATGCAAATTGGGGGAATTCTCTTGCTGAATGCTTTTCTTGGTTGCTAAATAATTATAACAAAAATGAGATATGTAAAATGATGGGATTTGCAGCATTAGCTCATTTAGCTTTATTAAGCTATGACAATTAACAGATTTTAAAGATTTTATTTTGATTGCAGGGGATTTAGGTTATTAAGCAAGAAACAAAGACGTAAATTTGCAAAAGATCCATTTGGTAATATGAAATATGAAGCCAGGGATTATTATGTGCATGCCATTAGCATAATTAAGATATTTAACATATCCATGTATTAGTCTTTTGTTCTTTTGTTTAGAAGAAATATTAGTTGTCGTAATAATATAAATTGAGTTTTAAAATATGATCTAAATTATGCATATTGTATATTGAGCTTCTAAACAAAAACAATAATCAAAACTTTAGAACTACATTGGTCCCGTCATAGTAACGGGTTATCCATTTTTCGGTTTTAAAACTAAAGTTAAATAAAACACGCATCAAGTTATGATTTCAATGAAACTTCTGCTTCATCATAATGTTCGCACCTTGCCATTATGTGCGAAATACAATAACATTTAAATGACCCCCTTTCGATTGGCTGCAGCAGTAGGATCCTTTTGAGGTAGTTCTTGATCACTTTTTTTTGTACATTTCGGGCGGTATCTCGGCGATAACTTGACCAACCTTGGTTTTAAAATGCTCCAACGTTTGGACGTTATCCATGTAAACTTACTTTTCAACGTAGCCCTACAAGAAAAGAGTTTAACGAGAACAAATCGCTTGAGTTTGGTAGCCAGATGACATCGTTAAACCATAAAATTGCGCTTTCTGGAATCTTCTCATGTAATAAAATTAAAATCGGTCGTATTGTGTGGCTCGTAGCGCTGTCTTGTTAAAGCTACATATCGTCCAGTTCATAATGTTCAATTGCAAACCAAAAAAAAAAAAAAAACAAAAATATCGGTTATCATACGGCTCACAGTGGAATTGCTTCATACATTTTTGTGCAATAAATATAAGGAGTTGTCGTAGAGTCTTGGAATTCGGCATAGAGCGTTTTATGACGTAGAGTAGCAAAAATATAAAGTTTTATCCAAATCTACCATGCCCATCGCCACCACCCATACAACTAAAAATGAAATGTTCGTATACATTTGTTTCTGTTAGGTAGAAATTCTTGTAACTTGGCATGGATCATCTGTACTACGAAAACAAATTTTTTGGAAATTTCCATCTAAATCGGCCACGCCCACCGCCCACCGCCCATACAACTCAAAACTAAATTTTCGTATAAATTTTATTCTGTTAGGTAGAAATTTTTGTAACTTGGCGTGGATCATCTGTACTACGGAAACAAAAATTTTGGAAAATTTCATCCAAATCGGCTACGCCCATCGCCTATATTACTCAGAAAAAAATAACCATTTCACCCACTACCCGCCTGACTTATTTTCTGTAAAAATATTTAGTAGGATTGCCTAAAATAAAATAATTAGTTACATGTGTAAGGACACTTATTTACTTATTCATCTATCATTTCTTTTACAATATCATCTAATTCCCAATGTTGTTTACGAGGTTGACGCCTTATTTTACTAAGAAAAGGATCTGATGATATCAGAGTTAGTTGCCATTCTATTGCATTTTCTTGAAAACATCAGCCTATATTTTCTATAATCCTTGTTGCGCGCTTCTTCTGCCTCTTCGGATAGCATACCAATAGGAAGAGTAGCTGCATCGATAATTTCTTTTCCATGCATTAATATTTTGTGCACAGTTACTGGCATATAATACCAGCTGTACTTTTCGAAATAAAGTTTCGCCGTATCCCGCGTGTAATTTTTAAACTTCGAAGAATTAATATTTCGGCCACATGTGATTATTTGTAATATTATGCGAAACCTATCAATTAATTCCTCTTCAACTTCAGTTATGTCAGCTACAAGTGATGGATTGGAAAAAAAACGTCTTGAGGTGTTGCCGTCGTTGGAGGTCCCAGTGCCTTGCTGAACCTCATCAACACGTAAATGCATATGGTCTTTAAATGCGTTGTGAATTCGGACTTTGAAATGGTTTATTGTAGGCAATATGAAGAATGCACTCCATGAACTTGATGCGAGCGTGCAACGAGGAAATCCCCAATTTGAGGGCATCGGTATCAATTGGTCGTGCTGCAACTACGTCTAAGTTGTTCATTTGAGTTGGTTTTGCTTTACAAATGTAGCAAACGGCTGCTGACGAGGTTTTCGTAAGTAAAAGTATGCACCATATACGTGTTTTGTCTTTATTTCTTTGCTTAATTTGTAGCGTAATTTCTTGTGACTTTTTTCATAAAATTTATAACTTTGTTCAGCAGTATAAAATATTATAAGGATTTTTTTCTATAAATCGCAATAATATACTCCCTTCCTTCATTTTATTGCAGTCAGAACATGGAGGTCGCCGGAGCTAACCTTTTTTTCATCCAAGGAAAACTTAGAACACTGAAATTTCTAGGGCTTTTTTTTCCAAATTTAAATAGTTTCGAAACCATTTATGCTATCCAGTTGTCTTTTTTTCTTAAAGAATCACAAAATACCATATTTTTAGAACATCATGACATAAAATAGTTAAACGAACAACAAATATGCATATACAGGCCCTCAAGTTGCATTAAAATCTTAGTCGTTTTGCGTTTTTCCCAAGCATTTTTAAGTAATTATTTTGCGATAAAAAATTATTTTTTTCAAAAAAGCAATGATGAATTTCTCTTAACTAAACAATTCCGTACAAAATTGCATCATTACATTTTTTAATAGAAATCGAAAAATAGACTTTTTGCACTTAGAATCTCACTGTACGGCCGTGGTGCTCTAAATTGAGAGTAGCGATTCCAGCAGCGTTATTTCGGAAAAATGCGGCCCAATGACACCTCCAAACAATGAAGTGCACTAAACAGTCACTTTTTCTGGATGCAATGGATTTTCCACAATCAATTCTGGGTTCTCCTAGCCCCATATGCAAGAATTGTACTTGCAGAGTTGACCACCGAGTAAGAAATGAGCTTAAAAAAAAAATCACCATAAATAACACATTTGATGACAGGTATTTAACAGCTGACAACATTGTCAGCCCGGCGGTTTTGAAGCCACTAACTAGGTTAGAATCCACTAAACAACGCATTAAAGACATGAGTAGTTTAGAATATAATAATTTGCTTTAAAGTGAGCTAAAGGAATTCCTTTTACAGACCTTTTAAACGCTTTTTGTGTAATTGCAGAATAATTCTGCCTTAAAAGCGTTGATGCCATTTTTAGTTGCCAGTCTGGCAATGCTGTCAGCTGTTAAATACCTGCCATCTGAAGTGTTATTTATTTATACATATCGATCCTTCAACAACCGAATAGTGCGTAAGAATAGTTAAAACTTACTACAAATGTGGTGATACAAATGTGGACTTTCAATTGAACAAAATTCTCTTCAGCGAAGAAGCTCATTTCTCTCACGGTGGTTACGTCAACAAAACAAAACAATATTGTCGCATATGGTGCTCGGAGAACAAAGCATTCTTAAAAGTTGACTGTTTGGTGTGGATTATGGTTTGGAGGTATAATTGGACAGTATTTTTTCGAAAGTGTCGATGGAGGAATTTCAAAAGAATCCATTGCTGCAACCAATGCAGAGGCGGTTATTAAATTTGTATTGTATTTCGTACATAATGTTAAGGTCCAAGAATGATAATGAAATAAAAATTTCATCGAAATCATATATATATATATATATTTATAATAGAAAACATTTAATATTCGAAGGAAGAGCAAGTTTTGTTTGTTATGGGATAAAATACTACTGAATCTACATATACATTAACTATTCTTCACGTATTTCTAAAGGGTGGCGCATAAGTAACGTTAACGGCAATTCTATTGAATGCGTTCTTGTGCATCATTTGGTTTTAACTCGTGAACCACTTGCATCTTATATGGGAAAAGATATAACATATGCAAAATTTAATGCAAATATCGCCTAGACATCTCTAACTGCTGAGAACGTCGCCTGGTGGAAGTTTCGGGGTTTTCCTCAATACTTGCTTGTACTCGAGCAATGGCCACTTCATTTCGAACTGCACTAGGTCTTCCAGCACTCGGAAGACCACAGACAGTCCCTTGTTGCCCTAAACGCTGAACCAATCGGTAAATTGTTGGAGCGCTAGGAGCATTTCGAACATGAAAGAAATTTCAATATGATCTGAATAATCGAATGCTGACTTTCAAAGTAAAATTTAACAACTTTGGTTCTTTGTACTGTGCTAGGCCTTTCCATCATCAATTTCCAAAGTTTATTTAGTTAATTCTGTAAAGAGACGAAAGAAAAGATTTAAACAAAAAATGTATTCATTGATCAAATCTTAACGTTACTTATGCGCCACCCTGTAGTTACATAATGAGAGTTACAAGGTTCTTGTTTAAAATAAATGAATTTTATACAAATAGAAATCATCTCTCACTAAATTTGTGAACTAATTTAAACCACATTTCTAGTGAATTTAGATATCATTTAATCAACCTCTCAGTGGTTCAAAGGTTGTCAGAATTACTGAACAGAAATAACCCAAAACTTTACAGGCTTAGTAGCTGTGATGAAATATAGTTTTTTTTTTTTTAACAAAGCTAGGTTGAACATATTTGTATTTTGGTATTGTGGAACGTATTTCCACATCAACGTCAACTTTATTAATCCATTCAAACATACAAAGTTGCTCTATTTATACTAAAATAACTTATTCTAGAATATGCTACGATATTTCAGAGAGAACACATATTTATATAATGGGTGCAACAAAGACAAACACATTTACAGAATAATGTTGTTTATCATAGACTTAATTCTACAATGTTCTTATTTACATAATAAGTCAAAATGAGATAACAATAGACTTTTTAATAGGAGTGAGAGGAACAAACATAACTTACTGTCGTAAACGTAAATCTAGAAAAGTCCTATTTACAGATAAAGAGGGAAAGAGATTACATATGTATATCATACTTGAATGTTCTGGGAGCAGTTTTGATGATCTTTCTAGAATATACACTTAGAGAAATTACACTCACATACTACAAATCAAATCAAATGTGTAGGTTTTACATGGGTCTCGCTTTGAGTGCTGTTTCCATCATTTTTTTCTTGGTTATATGTTCTTTCTTTCTTCTAGCGACAGCAAGCGCCCTTTTGGGGTACTCAAACTAATCCCAAAGGATTAGCCAAACTATCAGGGATTGGAAGTAGGTCCCTTGGAAAAGCTTCCTCAGGTCCCACTCCCTCACTCGGCCAAAGTACCTTTGTAGTCACTTGGTATGAAGTGAGCTACCTCCAGGGTAGGAGTTGAGGTAATCTAGCAAGACCTCGGATAGACATGTACAGTGTTTTCTAAGCTAATGCCTTCCTTCACGAACGCAACCTGAAGTAACGCAAGAGCACTGAAAACACTTGTTCGGGCAACCATAACCAGCACGATGCTCCCACTAGCGGTCCAACACCATTGACCAGGAAGGAACAATGTTCCTTGGGCCCCTGGTCACCCTCTAGTCTGAGTTTCGCAGACAAGCTACTCCAGTTTTGATTTATCATAGAAATGGTAATCCATAATCTACGGCATAGATTTTCAATGTCCGAGGAAAGAATATCAACACAGCAAAGCACACCATGCTCCAATCATAGTCCATTAGGTAGATCTCTTTGGTCATACAACTATATTAACGGAAAAGAGAAATCTTCTGATACCTCCCGACGGCTTCTCTATAACCTGTTGCCAGGATGTGTCTTGTTTAACTGTGACTCTCCTCTTTACTTGGTTTTCGAAAAACAAGTCCCAAGATCAGTTTGATGTCATATTATAGGCGAATCCCAAGACATAATCCATCTTTACCTAGGGCGCCTGGAACAAGGCCGCACTACTTTGTTCTTGTACGCAAGCATCATACCCTTTGCTTGCTTAATTACAGGATCAGGTAGAGAGGCTTGCGTTTTAGGGGTAAGCGGTACAAAGCATCCTAGGAAACTCCCGCCTACCCACAATCACATACTACAGTATGTACTTAATTTTGGGTATCTTTTGCATCCGGCAATGTAGTTGTTAAGCGCTTACCTGAATTTTGTCTTCTTGGTTCTAACGCTGGCGTGTTAAGTTTCAAAAACATTAAAGTTTTCATATTTCTTATATTAACATCTTTTCAACAACTCACTGTACTCTAAACACCCCTTATTCAATGTATTTAACCGGAACTCCTTTACATCTTCCGTTTTTCTATATTTTCTTGTTGGCAACTTCGTTCGTCCGCTCACATCTGCATGAAGACGTGCACAGTAATGTGTGCCAACATTTCCTGTACCTAATCGTCGCACTCACACACATTTTATTTAATAAAACCCCATTTAAAGTATCCAAACTTCAAATGAAACCAGGTACGTGTTGTTAACTACTTCAAGACTTTGGTCTACCCAGAGTAAGACCGATAAGACCAGAAATAAAAAGAAACAGCATAACAGTGGAACGTGTTTAATGGACGTGACTTGACCGGTTACAGAAGAAGAGACTACCATAAATTTATTGGAAATAAAATCAATTTGATATTTGATTTGTTATCGATGGCAAACGATGATGATAGAACGTTAAATTACGTGTAAATTCCAACATTTACGAAAAAGGAAGACACAGTATTATGTGTAGAACTACTATCAGTAGAGAGGGAATTGGCTGAACTTAAATTTGCTACAAAGCATCATAAATGATTAAAGTTCTCAGACAAATCAAGAAGAAGCAAGAAGAAATCAATACGAATAGCCAATTCAGCTTACATTTGAAATAAATTTTGTATTACATTAACTTTTTGCAACAGAATGTTCCACAAAGTTCTGAGTTATTTCAATGACTGCTTAATATGCATTTTATGTGCAAGAACAAAAAATATAAACTATTTTCTTTTCCCTTCTTAGATTCATTTCTGTTGCATTCTATGGAATAAATTTGGATAACTTTGGAAATTTTGTATCTGCATTGAACAAATGATGGATATTCTTATTAAACATCATCTGCTGCTGACTGCTATGATTCGATAAGGTTGCTTGTGAATGGTTTGCGGACGCTGAAAATATGTTTATTAGGAAAATAAAGGCGTATAAGCGGAAATTCCTGAAATCATTTTGTGAAAATGAATTTTTCAACATTATCGGACTTTATTTCGTGGAATCGAATATGTATTGGGTTGTTCGGAAAGTTCGTTTAGTTAATTCGTTAGTTCATCATACGTCACTTCTCATGACGTACAAATCCTTCAAACACTATCATAACTTCCTGCCACCTCTCTAAACTGTTAACTATTGTTTACTTGTGATGATCTCATTCTAGACGGGAGTGGCAATAGCATCTTGAAATAAAGTTGTAAAAGTGGAAAAAGTGAGCGAAAAAGAGCATTTTGGAATACGAATATTACGCTAAAGGGTGTCCAAACAAGAAAGCAAGATTTGGCGAAATGTCATTGCTTGACATTTGAACAATTGTTATTGTTTGCTAGTAGAAGGTACGAGGTTAGTAAAAATGGAGCGCTACACGAATGAGCAACGCATTCTCATTGTGAAATTGTTTTACCAAAATGGTGAAAGTTTTGCGGCTACAGTTCGCAAATTGCGATCAATTTGGTGTCACAATAATGCTCCAAAAGAGCCAACTGTAAAGAGATTAATGGACAAATTTGCCAAAACTGGGCTGTTAATGATGTAAAGACAACAACGCGCCTTCGACCAGGTCGATCGACTGAAAATGTCGCAGCTGTACGTACTGATGTCGCTCAAACTCCATCCACCTCAATTCGACACCGAGCTCAGCAAATTGCTGTCTCCAGATCCACTATGCATGCAAGTTTTGACGAAAGATTTGCATCTTCATGCATACAAAGTTCAATTGACTCAGGAACTGAAGCCAGCTGACCATGGACAGAGAAGGGAGTTCGTGATTTGGGTATTGGAGAGACATCATGAAAATGAGGAAAATCCTCGAATGATTCACGAGAAACAAATGCATCCTCAACGTGTCACTGCGTGGTGTGGATTTTGAGCTGGAGGAATTATTGGACCTTTTTTTTATGAAAATGAGGCATGTCAAAAGCAAACAGTCAATGGTGTTCGGTATCGTGAAATGATGACCAGATTTTTCGTGCCTAGAATTAAAGAAATGAATGTGGAGGGCAGGTGGTTTCAACAAGACGGCGCCACATGTCCTACAACCAGAGAAACAATTCAATTGCTGCATCAGTCATTTCCCGGTCGTGTTATTTAGAGTTTTGGAGACCAGAATTGGCCGCCTAGATCGTACGATTTATCACCATTAGACTTTTTTCTTTGGGTTTTTTTGAAGTCGATGGTTTACGCGAATAAGCCGACGACGACTCAAGTCTTAAAAGAGGAAAGTGGACGCTGCATTAATGAAATACCGCAGCGTCTATGCAAAACGGTCATTGAAAATTTCATTAAAAGATCGCGTGTGTGCCAGCAAAGCCGCGGCGGCCATCTGCCCGATGTGTTGTTCCATACATAACCTCATTCTGTCTACTTTACGGTATAATAATGTTTTACGATTTTTTTTAACATCTGTGTTTTATTTAAAATTTAAATCTTGCGTTCTTGTTGGGACACCCTTTATAAAATATAAACAAACATTAGGTCGGTGGAGTAATAGCGTGAATAAAAAGATACCTTGAACATTTGATAAAAGTATTTATAAGTTTCTGCGGCTTCAAAATTACGTAGGAGTTAAATAAATTTAACAAAAAGTTTACTTAATAATGATTTTTGTGAAAAAATTTGCCAACATTCCAGCTTAACAGACACATAACAATTAGAAAACTCGTGATATTTATCTAATCACAGCTACTCTTCATTTCTATACAATCTCTTCTATTCCCATTCGATCCATTGTTAAGCAATATTACAATAATTTCTTTGAGACCGATAAGACACATCCCTCACTTGTCAACCAAAGCACGTGTATGAAACAAAAATTCAATTCGCCAACACCAACACAGTCTTACAACGCAGACGTGAATTTTAAGAGACAGAAAGAGAATACAAACACTGACAAATAATTGCTATGCAATTTGTCTAAAAGAGAACAGCGTAATAATAAAACGATTGAAAAATACGGGGAAATTTCAGTTCAAGTGTTGCTTTATTGCTATGCAGGTTTACAGTGGTACTGTTATAAAGAGAATGCTGTTACTTGCAGAGAATTTAGAGTTATGAGAACTTCAAAAGAGTGCAGATATACGACGGTGTTTAGAAAACAGCTGATAATTTTGTTAACTATTGAAGTGTAAAACATGAAATTTTCTAGTGGAATTTGAAAGCTGTGCAGTGCACGGTGGAGAGTCATGTTTTAAAGATGTGATGTGGTCGAAATTCTCGTTTGTTTCAATATATTTAATTGAACGCCGGACGCATCAAAAGTACTGTATGCAATAAAACAACCAAATTTCGTATACAGTTTTTTAATTCACTACATCGTACATTGAAAGATTTACGAAATGATAAAGCGATTTAATACTGATTTGGTCAAAATGAGATATAAACTGTAATCTTAGTATACTCCTAATAGAATTATTTTACAAAAATATTGAGCATGCTAAACTGTGATACAGATAAGAACAAAATCCTTGGCATCTCTTGAATGGTATACGTTCAGAATAACATTCGGAGATCTTATATCTATTCAACTTTTAGATTTTTAATAGACTTGCCAAATACTCGTCTAATTAAGGTGTTTGGCTGCACATCTGTTACATCGCTGATCAAACCTACAATCATAATCTAGTACATGCCAATGTAAAAACCGTGTAAAAACCGTGGCTCATTGGGTGGTAATCAGTTGTGATATCCCTGGCATACATAGGGAATTAAAGAAAAAAACATACAGGAGGTTAAAATCCAACGCTGTTAGTGTATTTTTTTTTTATATTTATTTCAGTGATGGGCATATTGCACTAGATTCTTAGTGCACTAAAAATTAACAAATTAGTGGTAGTGCTATTAAAATTTCACTACCACTAAATGGTTAGTGATAGTGCAAAATCAAATTGCACTACCACTAAACATTTAGTGGTATTTAAAAAAAAAATTGCACTACCACTAAATTTTAGTGTTATTTAAAAAAAAATTGCACTAGCAATAAATTTTAGTGGTATTTAAAAAAAAATTGCACTATTTAGTGGCATTGGAAAATAATCAATGAAAGCCTGAGGAAGTTTAGTTTTCTATATTAAAATGCTTCATTATTAAATAAAATTGCTACACTTTGATTATTTTCCAATGCCACTAAATAGTGCAATTTTTTTTTAAATACCACTAAAATTTATTGGTAGTGCAATTTTTTTTTAAATACCACTAAATGGTTAGTGGTAGTGCAAAATCAAATTGCACAGTGAAATTTAAATTGCACTACCACTACTTGTTTATTGATAGTGAAATCGTTAGTGCATTAAAAATACAATGCAATATGCCCATCTATGATTTATTTGTCCAAGTCTTTTTTCAATGCCTTCAAAGTATCCCCTTCAGATACAATAAACTTACAAGGGCAGTCTCAAGATTAGCTAACATAGCTAAGAAAACACAAAAAAGTTGGGAAAAATTTTCTTTGCTTTTCAACATAATCACCTCTTAGTTCCATACTCTGTTGCAAGAGCTGCCAAATTCCTTAGAATAGCCATCAACAGCAAACTCTACCTCTTCATTGATGGCAAATCTTTTACCAAAATCGTCCGAAGGAGCTAAACATGGCGAAAAATTAGCATAATATTCGCCGTCGATGACTTGATGATTCTTTCTAAAGATAATCAGTAAAAATAATTTCATGCCCGTCCCAAAAACCAGACACCACGACCTTGATGGAGCTGTCCTAACCTTTTTTGGATACGATTCTCCCATTATAGTCCACTGCTTTGATTATTCTTTTGTCTCAGGAGTAAAGTGGTAGACCCATGTCATATCCATGGTTGTAAATCGACAAAAAAATGCGGCTTTATTGCGGTAAAACATTGCCATCGTCAAACATTCTACTGAAACATTTTCACGACGCTACTTTTGCTCTGCTGAAAGCAACCGCGGCACCCATCTTTCTTACAGCTTTTTCATCTTCAAATTTTCTGTCAATATACAATGTGTAGCATATTTTGAAATGCCAATCATTTTATCTAGTTCATGCGTCTTCAGCCGACGTTTACCCAATACCATTTTAGGGATTTTTTTAACTGTGTCTGGCGTGGATACCTCAATTGGTCGACTACTACAGTGCTTGTTTAAACTCTGCTACGCAATGTTTTACGATCGTGAACGAAGGAACAGGTTAAAGTCAAGCCCGGCTTTAATATTGGTTAGACTGAGATCTTCGAAATTGAAATATTGACTTACATAATGGTGACCAATAAAAATAATCTCATGCGCATCCCGAAAAAACAGACGCCATGGCCTTGCCTGCAGTTTAAACCGTCTTCGCCAAACACTCTACAGAAACATCTTCACGACGCTGTTTTTGCTCTATTGAAAGCAAGCGCGGCACCCATATTGCGCACAGCTTTCTCATCTTCAAATCTTCGGTCAATATACAATGTATAACACTTTTTTAAATGCCTATAATTTCAGTTAGTTCACGCACTTTCAGTCGACTATCATTCACTACCATTTTGTGGATTTTTTAACCGTGTCTGACGTGGACACCTCAATTTCTCGACCTTTTACGCCTTTACGGCCTTTTAATTCTGCTACCCAATATGTTACAGTTGCAAACAGAGAAGCAAACTGCTCCAGAATAGAACTTAGATCGACTTTAATATTAGTTGGTCTAAGACCTTTCAAATGGAAATATTGAATTACATAACGGTGACCAATTTTTTCCATGTTTACAAATTCACTGAGATTGTTTACTTTTTATGGCTCAAATAAAATGTTTAAATAATGTAGCGTCTTGAAACTTAAAACATATGTTTTATAAGGTTGCCACTTTTCACGAAATTAATTTTTTGTCGAGCTATTTCCACCATTTGCGTCAGGTTGGCTAGTATGTAAAATAGTCAATAGGCAAATAAGATCAAGCTGCACTACACGTTGAATTTCTTCCGTCGATTCAAAACGTTATGTACCGAACGACTTTTTAAGTTTTTAAGCAAATAGCCCTAAGGCACAGCGTGTTAAGTCAGGCAAGTACGATAGTTGTGAAACGATATTAGCTGAACTTTTGGCAGGAATCTTTCGGAGATCCAATTAAGAAAAAGATTGCAAAAAATTGAATATTTTTGATACCAATTAAGATTTGATACGTCTGAGGCCAAAAAAAAAGGTTAATCCGTTCGGAATCCCAATATCATCAGTATTTGATGACGTCCAGAGATGCTCTTCGTCTTCAACTAGTTGTCAATCTTTTTTGAAGTATTTAACGCACTATTTTTTTTGTTCCACGAAATCACACCTAGTAAAAAATGCCCAAAAATTCATTTTGTGTCGTGCAAAACCTAGTATGGATCAAACACTAATTGCAATTATGATGTGAAATTTGTCACTTATAGCTCAATCCTCAAATTAGTTACATACATGTTTCTCATATTTCTACCAATTTGGAAATAAATATTTCAGAGATTCAGTATATCACATAAACTAAACTGAGCATTGATCTTACTTGACTTTTAAAAAGTTAATGTACTCGAAGAAACAAACTATCATATATAACGTTCTAACGTGGTAATTTGAAAGCTAGAGCCATCTAAAATAATCATTCTTCATCGTAATAATCGCCCCTACTAATTCGTTTAGTGATCAGTATAATTTTGTTAAAGATTTGGTTCCAAATCACAGACAACAGATATTGCTGGCCTGTGTCCTGAACATATTTGATTGCATTATTTCTAAAAGCCTGATTTTAGTTTGAAATACAGCAACAACCTTAAACAGAAGCTTCAACTTATTACTCAACTTCACCTAATAAAGACGCACCTCTTCTTGTAATTTTTTTCAATATAGGCTTATACTTAGGCTTATACTTTCAAAGTAACCTTTCTTGGGATCGTCACATTCAGCACTTGAAAATGAAGTCAGCGCAAGCTCTCGGATTGTTATATAAATTCAAGAATAAATTTGACCGAAATACTAGATTATTGGTGTGTAAGGCGTTGATCCAAAGCAATTTCAATTACTTGGCTTGACTGTTGTGTACGGATATAGGAAACGTGGAGAATTAAAATCTTTGCAAAGGGTTCAGTCAAAGGCATTGAAAATAGTAGCAAATCTTCCTATGACATTTTCGACTGTTTCCTTATATAAAGATGTTTTTCCGATGATTTTGCCAATATTCGAAATCTATAAACTGCAGCTTTTATTATACGTTTTTAAATGCGTTCGTAGTATAGGCCATCATACTATAAAGTTCACCAGAAATCAAAACAGTTTCAACACAAGAAATATTAGCAATCTAAAGTGTTTGTTTGAAACCACGAAACAACGGAAACAATTTTCAGGAAGTCAAGAATTTAATCATTTACCTTCTTCAAAGGCTAGGTTGCAATTATACCTTTCAAGCACTTTTACTTTGTTAAACTTTATAAAGAATTAACAGCACAAAGCATAATAAAAAAAACACATTTTTGATATTTGCTTTGTAGCAGCAATGCAAATTTTTTCACTTTACTACTTTTTTCACTACTATTGCAGCTGTCACCTGTGCTCTCTTTCTCTTTTACTATGATTTCAAATATATTACAGTGTTTTAAAGCGAAAAATGTGTTCTTACAAAACTTAAAAAAATAAGTAAATATAGTAGTTTTTCGAATCCCACTACCAAATTTGGCTTAAATGTGTGAAAGCATTTGTAGTTTAATACAAAAAAATTTCAAGAAATTCGACGATGTCACTCAGTGAAAAAAAATTTGTTTAAAATATTAAATCTCAAAAATCGCATACAAGCCCACTGTGCTCATTTTTTTCGTATTTTTTATTAGATAGCAGACCAAGAAATAAAAAATTTAAAAAAAAATTTGTTCTATTTGGACTAATATTGAAAAAGTTATGAGTATTTATATGAACACAGTTTCCTTATAATGCGATTATTTTAAACTTCAATATCTCTGTAACTAGTAGCCCTAAAAATCTGAAAATTTACTGAGGCATGCTGTTGAAAAGGGACATAAACATAGTAAAAAATCAAACAAATCAAAAAAAAAAATTCTTCATGCTGTCCGATTTGACTTGGAATGCCCCATATATAAAAATATATATATATATTTTTTCTTTTTCCTCTTTCACTTTAAAATATTGTAAATAATGTAATATTCGCAGTATTGTTAACTCGCCTCTATAAAGTCTATAAGACTCTGAGGCTTTAAACTAACACTAATTTGTTTTAGTTTCAATTATTGAAATATTGTTTTATAACTATCAATATTCAAAGCAATAAAGAAAAAAAAAAAATCTAATCAGAACAGGTTTAATAGCATTTTTTCCGAAGGAATGAAGTTATGTACAGCATTCTATGTGGCAACATGGAAGCGTTTAAAGTACCAGGAGTCTTCACATCAAATACGTTTTGTGGCTCGCCTTTGCGGCTGATAAGCACGATAACTGCTGTTTATGTTTGTGAAAGAATATTCCTTTGTTGGTACCTGCCGTGTAAATTGATCGATTTTCTAAAATGCATTCAACTCAGTATTTCGGCCGACTACAGTGGCCAAGGTTTTTGTTCGTTGTATTAATTTGCAATTCTCCGTAAAACTTGTAAGCCGTTATAATAACCAAGCTCCTTCCGGTAAATTCATACAAATAATCAATTTAACTAATATATTCTTAATTTCAATTATTAACTAAATTGACCCATCTGGTACCCCCTCAATTCAGGTGAGCTATTTAACTCATATATTCTTATGCTGCACTGAATTTGGACAAATTCGGCAAAGGTATCGTGCGAGGATTATGAGAAAAACTGCAGTTAAAGCGAATGGTGTCAGTTTTAACTAAATCCGAAGGCTGGTTGCGCTTGCCGATGATATCGACATTATTGGCAGAAACGGCAAAATGTTGCTGCAGTCTTCTCCAGCATTGAAAAGGTATGAGCTAAAATAGGTTTAGTGGTTAAAGAGAAAAAAATAAAGTTCTTGGTTTAGATGAATAAAGAATTTACTTGTTTGCACAGACGCTGACAACTAAAGGGTGTTTTCTTAATCGTAGTTTTTTAAAAATCGAATAAAACACTCAAATTGGCTTCGTGTATTAAAATTTCTTATTGGAATGGATATATTGGTCTTTGCCATTTAATTTTTAAAGACCATTTCATGTAAATGTTGTCCGCGGCTTCGTCTCAAAATATTCATTCGGAAGCTCCAATTTTTCGTCACTTTTTCGAGCATTTCAGCCTGTATTCCACGAATAATGCGTGTTATGTTATTCTATAAGGCTTCAATAGTATTCGGCTTGCGTATGATGGCTCGATATCGTTCGCCGTTGACGGTAAAGTTTCTTCCACGGTCGTCTTTGAAGAAAAATGGACCGATGTTGTCACCAGCTCATAATCACACCAGACTGTCGTTTTTCGGGATGTATCAGTAATTCATGTATGGCATGTGGCTGTTCATCACTCCAGATGCGACAGTTTTGTTTGTGTTTGTATCCGTTCCGTCCGTCCGTTGTAACCGTTGATTCGTATACGTATCCGTTCACCAAGAAATGAGCCTTATCGCTGAGCACAATTTTTCGATAAAACAGCGTATTTTTATTGAGCTTTTGTGGTAGGTTATTCGGCTTCAATTCTTGCGTGAGTTAAATTTTATAGGCTTTCAAATCCAAATCGACGTGTAAAATTTTCCTTGTGGTTAAGTAACACATGCCCAATCGCAGAGAACGGCGACGAATTGACATTTCACGATTGACATCAACACTGGTCGCTACGGCTGCAATATTTTCTTTGGTACGCTCTTTACGCATGCGAGTCGATGGTTTTATGTCCAACAAAGTAAATTTGGTGCAAAAGTTTGAGATAACAGCACGAATTGTTGATTCAGCAGGTCGAATTTGACGACCATAAAATGGTCGTATAAAACGACGCACATTTGTCACAGAGCACGAATTTTGATAAAAAATTTCAACGAAATCTCGATTCGCAATCGTTGATCGTTTGTTACGTCTTTCCATGAAACTGTACTGTACACTTTTCACTTTGACAGATGACGTTTGGACGCCATTACCAACCAGTGTTGCGAACCTGAAAAACTTAAATCTTAAAAAGTCACCCTATATGTGAGGATATTTGTAAACTTCTTTCAGACTACATGTTGCATTAATCTAGCAATTCGTATGCTGTATAAATTTGAACATTAGACTTTTATTATTATGTTTGAACTACTCTGTAATCAGATTACAAATATCAATATGTTTTTGGTATACACGATACTGAACCATATTTTATTATAAAAAAAAAATAAGCAAAATAAATAACACATAATAAAGCGTATTTTATTACTGGAATCATTGTAGAATTTCCAACATATCTGGA
>JAHXMU010000721.1:441762-494072 GCA_019455685.1 Philornis downsi | reverse complement strand
TTTGATATTTAGAAATATCATCAAGGCACTCTTCCAAAGACCTGTTGTTGTAGGGCCTTCTGTATGCTACGAAAGGGATGGCTCTTGCACTCCAATATCATATTCTGTGTAATTTGTAATTTCACTCCTGTGTAGGTGAGGAATTCAAAATCAAGCTTTGTGGAAGGAACGTATTACGCTACTGGGTTATGTTGTCCCTTTTTTTTATTATATTGACTATTTAGACCAAATGTATACGTAATATTTGATAGGTATGTAGATTCATGACATTTGAAGACGAGATTCGTTCTGGAATGTCATAAAAATACCTACCAAAATTCATTTTTATCATAATGTGAGGCAATTGGGTACGATATCTGCTTCTCTTACAATAATAGCCATCAAAAAGTCAAGACTTGACATAATGTAGTCAAAAATTGGAAATCTGTAGCAATTTGTACTAGTAATTTGTTGCGCTTGATGTAATCCATTTGATTGAAACGATGCTGTAGCAGTTAGCTAAAATTAAGGACAATATTTGTTAAGATGTGGAGATCAATACATTATGATTTACATGTTTCGAAAAATTTTATGATATTTGTTTTTGTTTCTAAACCGTTTTGAGTGGAATCTGATTGTAAACTTAAGAATTTCATTTGAATTACAATGAAAACCCTCATAACGAAAATTCTCATGACAAAGTCATAATTTGAGTTTTGGAAGTGCAAAAAAGCTAATCAATCAGTTAAATAATCAGGTAGGTTTTGGGGTATACTCCAAAGACCTAGGGCTAAATGTAGCAATAAGACTACCTGATCATTGTGGTATTTATGAGGCCGAAATTTTGACCATTAAGGAAGTAGCAAAATGGCTGGTATATAACGGTGGGGATTAACATATTCTCTGACTCTGTCAAGCTGTCATTAAATCTCTGGATGCTGTCTTCCTGAAGTCAATATCAGTCGTGAAATGCCTCACATCTCTTAACGAGTTAGCTCAGCATTTCAACATTTACATTATGTGGGCACCGGGCCACAGGGACGTATCAGGGAACTGCAGAGCAGACGAGCTGGAAAAACTAGTGATAACCTTACATGCTCCAGCCGAGTTGGAATCCGTGCCATTTGCATACATATAGCGTATTTAAGAGCGAATGGTAGGTGGGCGTCTGATCGAGGCTGTAATCAATCCGGACAGATGAGACCTCGCCTAGAACTTAATCGTTCAAACAAACTGCTGTCGCTATCAAGGCCCAACATCTCGTTATTAGTATCCATTATGATGGAACGCTGTCTGATTGGAGGACATGCAGTGGTATCGAAGGTTACGACCAGTGACTTTTGCACGAACTGTAAGGATGAAAAGGAGGAGGAGGAGTACATAGAAAACCTTCTCTGCAATTACCCCGCCCTGCCGAACAGACGGGGATCATCATTGGGCTCTAATTTCTGTAGGGACATAGAAGATCTGGATGATATATACATTGTCCGATTTAAGAGCTTCTCGAGGCGCTCAGGATGGTTCAATGGGGGAAACTAAGGGCATCTATATCTCTAGTTTTCGTGGTATCACAATGGACTTTATAGTCTAAGTGAGCCTGTCTATTCTGACTGCCACAGTGATCTAACATAACTTAAGTTTAAAGCAGATTCATAGGAATTTACAACAGTTATTGTGTTCATAAGTTTGCCAGCCAACCAGGCGGATGGACATCGCTCAATCAGCTTAAAAAGTCATGAAATGTTTGGCAATTTAAACGCATCCTTCTGGATATTATCTTAATTCCTTCGGGTTTAGGTATAAAAAACGAATTTCCTTGCATCGCTTGTTTGGCATATGGGAGAGATTTTCACTTTCAATTGCCTTTTTTTGGAGTATCCTTTTTCGGACTTATAGTTTTTACGACGATTCCGAGCATCAATATGCAAAGCTTTTACTAGTGTTAGGAAGATACGTAGGGGTGACTGCCGTACAAAGAAATATTTGATAGTTGTATCGAGGCTTGAACTCATTATCATAAAAAAAATAGTCAATAGTGCTAAACATCTTGCTAGGGCGGCTAAAAATATCTCCAGCACATCTACCATTTTCTGGTAAAGAATTATTTTCCTACCGATAAAAAGTAAAAATCAACTTGAAATTCGAATTTAAAAATCGAAAGGAAAAAATTATCCACTAATTTGAAAGGTTTTTAAAGTACTGTCGTATGTAATGTAAATTATTTATGTGTAATATAGAGGAAATCAGCTTTATTTAAGCAAACTGAACACACATTTGCACTTTACTTAATATGTATTTAACCCTGTTTTGACAATTGACCGTATATTTTGCTCGCCCTCAATGAAAAGTCCATTTAAAGTACCTGTTACACTTGATTCCTAATGTTTGTGAGTTGCATTGGTTTCATGTCGTTATTCCCCTATTAAGCTTTTCAACATGATTGTTTTTTAATTTCTTTAAAAAGTACACGAACAATTTGAAATTTTTTCTGGCACCTTTTTGCTCTTATGGCCCACGTAGAGAGCTCTTATCACGGGTAGCTCAAATTCGGCATACAGAAAAAAAAATATCGCTAACAACGTACTAATGTTGCACTGCATTCCATTTTGAACAAGCCGAAAAAATGAAACAAGAGAACACAGAGGAGAACTTAGTCGTCGCATTAGGTCATTTTTGTAGCTGTTATTTCAATTTTGTTGATGTTTCTTCGTACATTTTTGTTTTTTGGGCAACAAAGCACAGCGTGCAACAACACTCAGTTGTATACCGGAAGTTCGTTTAACTTTGACGGGACACGAGAGCCATTGCGAGAGCGGCATTCGGGAAGGATTCTGCATTTAAGCAATGGTCACTTAGCGGTTTTCTCGTTTATGTTTTTAACGTGTTTATTTACGATGGGAAGCTGTAGAAGTATGAAATTCTGTTGGAGTCTACGACTAAATGTTTGCATCTATGTCTGAGCCATAGCATGGTGTTTGTATTGTGCCTGATTGTATGTATGTTTTTGCGTGTGTGTGGGTGTGTGTGTAGTTGTGTGGGACCAAACATGACCACATGAGAGCATACTCGGACAGATAAAAATAAAAAGCGAACACTTACACATCCATGATTATAAAGTTTTTTTGTGTTTTTTAAAATTTCATGTATGTGAAAAAAGTGGCCAGGGATCTTGTGGCTTAAATAACAAATTTGAGCAAAAAACCAACCCGTATATAGTTTAATTTGAAGAGATTTTAAAAGTATTTGTGCTTGTTCTCCATTTGAGTTAAATGGTTTCATGTTATTTGGCAGAGTTGATTTAAATTGTTGTTTTAAAGTTTTGTATTTAGTATTGTGGTTTTAAATTCCTGAAAAGTTACGTGAATAACGTAAAGTTTATAAATAAAATAAATAAAGAAATAAAATTAGACGCAGTAGCCACAAACGCACTGTTTCTTAGGTGAAAGTGATCGGCCCTAAGTATGGCACCTTTATATGAAATAGATGGTGCGAAATTTTGTATAGAAGGTAGGACATTATATGTTTATAAAATGTTTGTTTTTGCCCACTTTAATGGTAGCGTTGCAGCGCATACCGGATTGACCGGCAAAAATATAAAAAAAATTAAAAAGAAAATTTTATTTCAGATTGTAAAACAATTACTTACCGTGGCTTAAAAAATCATTCTAGGTTGCAACATAAAATTTGGAAGGATTTGTATCATTTTGTAGGCAGGATTACTAAAAATTTTAATTATTAATTAAACTCAAATCGTTGTCCTACACGGTGCTATATAACGATCGATTTTTGAAAACTATTAGATCACTATCGATAGAAGTTGGTACTTTCTATCCGTGTTAAGGACAAGCGTACTTCTTATAATGAAGATACACCCATTAATATTTGCTTGAGTGGCGATCACTTCGATGTGTATGACAAACATTTTGAGCAGTCAAGTAATCTACCATTTCTACCACATATTTCTCAAACCGAAATTCGGAGACAGAGTCAACTTTGTTGAAAGTAGTTTTTGGCATTTTTAACACTATAAAAAGAAGTTGAAAAGCTTTTTTCTTACCATTTAGCAAATACTGTTGAGGTCTTTGGCGATTGCTGTCAATCACATGACAAACCATTAAAACTATTTTGCGAGAAATATAAACAAACCCCTAACGAAAATTACAATGATGACGTGAGAGAAACCGCTGCTTGACGTATTTAAGGTTATATAAATATTTGCCCAACAGTCAGTTGCTGCAAAATAAAAGAAACCGGATAATCTTTAAATAAACAGAGAATGGAAATCAATATGTGTGGAGGAACGTAAAACAAATTTACAATACGTAAAGTATTTAAGGGAAATGATTCAAAAATATTGTAAAAAAAGTGAATGAACAACATGAACAAAGCGAAGCGGCGAACACTCCCAAGTTCAATTTCAAATTTACAAATACTCTCATATGAACGCATATATATGTATATAATATCTCTCATACAAACATATATACATAACATATATCGTTCACGTGTTAACGTTTTACGTTTCTGTGTGATTGTAGTTGTTTATCATCCATATCATTTTTATTGACTTTGTTATAGTTTTTATTTTCCCTGTTACTATTTTTGCCAAATTTATTGTCAGTATTTTATTCTCGAAATTGTATCTGTAAATACCATCGTCGCGTCATACTTTATTGACCTTTTATCGTACATTCAGTCAGTCAGCCGGTCAGTCAGTCAGTCAACGTCAGGCATTTGATTGAGTGGAACAGACAGAACTGAATTGAGTGGATGTCCTTTACCTTGTTGTTACTGTAACAATTGATACTGTTATGGTGACATAACTATCAATTAAGGACCGACAGAGTGAGGAAAAAGCAAAAACCATTGGCAATTTAATTGAAATCTTATGTTTGCTGGCTATGCTATCACATGAAGAAGGCTGCACTGTAAAGAAGTTCGAATGTTTTGTAAATACTTTGGTTGGATTGTTGTGGAGACGACTCAGCTGGAATGGACGCGGATTAAATTTTTGACTTGCAAATATATTAGTCGTTTTTTTTAATGAATATATTCTTTTAGAATTGTCGCTTGGCTGATTGTTTACTAATTTCTGGCAGCCGAATGGGTTCAATCTGAGATAATGAAATTTGAAAGGTAGTACTCTTCAATACAAATCCAATAAGCTAAAATAGCTAACAGTGGTGAATTTTATCGGCTTCACGTGTTAATGTGGTATAATGAATGAAATCAAAAAAACTCGGAATTATTAAACATCTTTCAAATAGAAAGTATAAATAATTATAATAATTCAGGCGTTCAAGTCCATACTTATGTCCAAAATCGATTACTGTCTCCCAATTTACGGATACGCTCCTAAATCGTTACTTAACAAATTAAAATCTATTCAAAATGCAGGAATAAGGACTGCTTTAGGCGCTTTCCGCACCACCCCAATAAACAATATGCTAATAGAATCAAAAACATTCACAATAGAAGATAGACGCAACTATTTAACTGGCAAATTATCCAAGGTACTTCTACTATCATATGACACATCTCTCAACAAACTTATAGCAAAGACTAATGCCAAAAGCAAACACCTAAGCGCAGTCGATAGAGCAATTGTCATCTGTAAATATCTGGACCTTCCATTCATACCTATTAAAAACACAAATTACTCAAATCTCAACTGGGAATGCATACACAACTCAATAGACACAACATTAACAAAATACGACAAAAACATCACCTCTCCAGAAGCCTTTCAACAACACTTCCTTACACTTAAACATCTATACATGAATTACAATTTCATATACACGGATGGCTCAAAATCGAAAGATATTGCAGGATGTGGGATCTCAACAGAATCGGAACCTTTAAAAGCTGGACTTCTACCTTATTACTCAACGGTTTTCACTGCAGAAATTATAGCCGCATACGATTCAATAAAAATTTGGTAGATATATATATAATATGCTCTGATTCCCTTTCATCGCTACATGCTATATCTATCATCAATAGTAATAATTTCTACGCTGTTAAAATCCGAAGCATAATTATTGACAAATTCCCCAAAATAAAACTTATGTGGATACCTAGTCATACTGGCATTAAAGGTAATGAGAAAGTCGACTCAATAGCTAAACTCGCAACTACTCTCTCCTTGGTATATACCCCAACTATAACAGCAGTGATATAATCTTACAACTGCGGAAAGAATTGATGCAGAAACATCTAGTCCTATTAAATCGTACATCGAACTGGTATAAAAACATCAACCCGAATTGCATTTCTACGACTGAATTTTTGAAGAACTCAACACAGAAAGATTTTTCACGCTTAGAGCAAATCAAATTTACTCGGATCCGTCTTGGTCACACCAATTTGACAAATGCACATTATATAAATAAGGGTTTAAGCAATATTTGTCCTTTATGTAATAGTGCTTATATTGACGTCAGCCATATCATTTCTACATGCTCCTTCCTTAGCCAGCAGAGGTTATCAACATTCGCTAATGAAGATCCCATCGCTCTCATCGCTAATCCTTCAAATAGAAATATAAAATTAATTTTAGATTTCATCAGAAAATCGAACTTGTATGTTAAAATTTAAACTACTTAAAAAAACTGTATTTTCTAATACTTCTCATCTTGTATTTTAAAAAATTACTACGTTAGCTGAAGGCACTGGTAGCCATGACTAATTCTTTTTTAATATAGTTAGCCTTAAGTTTCTTCAACTTTAAGTTAGTTTCATATAAATAAATAAATAAAATTTTAGGGTTCAATATTTTCAGAAAAGTTGGTAAAAAGTGATTATGCCACTGGCCCATACCAGCGGGTAAACGGGTGTTTCCTTGGATGCTTGTACCGTTTACCCCTAAAACGCAAGCCTCTCTGTCCGATCCTGTAAGTTAAGCGGGCAAAGGATGATGCTTGCGTACAAAAACAAAGTAGTGTGGTCTTGTGCCTCTAATATGACATCAAACTGACCTTGGATCTCGTTTTTCGAAAACCATATAAAGGGGAGATGTCACAAGTTAACAAGATAATTATGCCCCTGGCAACAGGAACGGTTATAGAGAAGCCGTCGAGGGATATCGGAAGATGTATGTTTTCCGTTTAATTAGTCGTACGGCCATGGAGTTCTTGCGTAGAGAGATATGGTTAGTAGAATAGAGGACCATGGCATTTATTTGCAGTATCGATATTACTCTTCGGACATTGAAAATCTATGCCGTAGATAATGGATTACCAGTTCCATGCGAGGTATGATAAAGCAACACTGGAGTAGCTCGTCTGCGAAACCCAGACCAGAGGTTCTTCTCTTCTGGTAGCACGGGTGACCAGGAGCCCAAAGAACTTTGTTTTTGCCTAGTCGTGGCGTTGGACCCCTTGCGGGAGCATAGTGCTGGCTGTGGTTGCTAGAATATGAGTTTTCAGTGCTTTTGCGCTGCTTCAGGTTGCGTTGCTGAAAGAAGGCAGAAGCTTGGAAAACAATGTTCATTGTCTATCTGAGGTGTTCCTACATAACCTCACTCCTAACCGGGATGAAGCTCACTTCATACCAAGTAACTTCAAAGGTACTTTGGCTGAGGGAGAAAGCGGTCCCTGAGGAAGTTTTCCAAAGGGACCTACTTCTTATCTCAAAGGTAGTTCGACTAATCCTTTCGGATGCCGCAATAAGAAAAGAATTATAAAAAAGAAAAGAAATATAGAAAACAGTCCCATGTGTGATGGCACACCATGAGTAAGGCCTGACGGCAAGACTCATGTAAATAAACACAGTTGATAGATTGGCCCAAATCAGTGAAGCATAGTTCTCAATTAACAGACAAATTCTCTGAAGTAGGCATTGCATTAGCAGGGACATACTTAAAGTACGAGGGCGGTCACAAAACTGGGAACAATTTTCTTTATTTTATTATATTTTCAGTCTCCTTTTAGCTCGATATACTTTTTCCAGCGATATTTAATAGCTTCTATACCCTGTGTATAGTAAGAACTGTCAAACTGTTTAAGGTAACCATCAAGCTCAGACACCACCTCTTCATTGTTGGCAAATCTTTTACCACCGAGCCATCTTTTCAAGTTTGGAAATAGAAAATAGTCTAAGGGAACTAAATCTGGCGAATAAGACGCACGATGGAGCAATTCGAACTTTAATTCATTAATTTTGGCTATCGCAATGGTGAATATGCGAACTGGAGCATTATCTTGATGAAACGACATTTTCTCTTTTGCCAAATGCGGACTTTCTTTTACAATTTAATCGCCTAAATGTTGCA
The DNA here is from genome assembly GCA_019455685.1 of Philornis downsi. NCBI lineage: Eukaryota > Metazoa > Arthropoda > Insecta > Diptera > Muscidae > Philornis > Philornis downsi. The sequence continues at coordinate 485,818 of JAHXMU010000721.1, read as the reverse complement.
CTAAATTAGTATAGTATTCGCTGTTGATGGATTTTACTTTCCGAATCCCATGTGAACCATGAAAAACAGATGCAATGACCTTGCTTGCAGATGGAACCATCTTCGTTGCCCTTGGACACGATTCTCCCATTCCAGTTCACTGCTTTGACCATTCCTTTACCTTAGGTGTGAAGTGGTGAACCAATGTCTCATCCACAGATAAACATCGGTAAAACATCGCCAAACACTCTACTGAAACGTCTTCACGACGCGGTTTTTGCTCTATTGCAAGCAAGCGCGGCACCCATCTGTCGCACAGCTTTCTCATCTTCAAGTCTTTGGTCAATATATGAGGTATAGCACTTTTTGAAATGCCTATTATTTCAGCTAGCTTGTGAATTTTTAGCCGACGATCATCCAATACCATTTTGTGGATTTTCTCAACCATGGACCTAAGACGTACATCCATTTTGCGCACAGCTTTCTCATCTTCAAATCTTCGGCCTACGGTGCATCTACGATTCATAGCATTTCAGCAGCAAGTTGACTAAAACTCTGTTGGAAGGACCAGGCAATTGAAATACTGTCGAAGCTTGGTGTGACGAATTGAAGGAGAATCGTAGAAAATCGCAGCGCTTGGAATTATTTTCTACGGGCGGCGTATAATATATAAGGATGTATTTTCCAATCGCCACCTAAGAGGAAGAAGAAGCATTTCAGCTAGCTCATGTACCTTCAGCCGTCGATCATCCATTACCATTTTGTGGATTTTCTTAACCTTATCTGGTGTGGACACCATAATTGGTTGACCACTACGGTGTTCATCTTGGCGGCACGTCCGGCCTCGTTTAAACTCTGATATTTAATATTTTGTTTTACAGTCGTAAATGAAGGAGTAGACTCTGCCACAGTAGAATCTGGCTCGGCGTTAAAATGGGGTTGGACTGAGACCTTTTAAATGAAAATATTTAATCACATGGCGATAGCTAATTTTTTTCCATGTTTGCAAACTCACTGAGTTGGTTTGTTTCTGATGGCTCCAATAAAAGTAATAAATAAAGTGGTAACTTTAAACTCAAAACATGTGTTGTTTAGTGTTGCCACTTTTTACCAAAATAATTTTTTTTCAAACTACTGGCACTATCTACACGTCATATAGAAACCGTCCATCTGGAGGCAAAGTCATGGTGCCTGTTATGACGCGTGAGATTATTTTTATTGTTTATGTTCTGAAAGAAAAAAACCATCTGTAGCGAATATTATGCTAATTTACGGCAGAGTTTAGGTGATTAAATTATGGAAAAAGGCCGCATTTGGCGAAAAAGAAATTGTTGTTTCATCAAGACAATGCTTCAGATCACACATCCGCTGTTGCCATGGAGTGAATTGAAGTTCGAACTGCTTCATCACGCATTGCTTATTTGCCAGCTTTAGCTCCCCCAAACGGATTATTTTTTATTTCCAAACTTGAAAATATGACTTGGTTATAAAAGATTTGCCAACAATAAAGAGGTGGAGTTTGCGGTTGTTGGCTATTTTAAGGAGTTTGAAATTTCGTGCTAAAAACAAGGTATAGAAGCTATTGAATATCTGTGGAAAAAGTGTATCAAGCTAAAAGAAGATTGTGTTGAAAAACAAAGAACATTTTCCCCAACCTTTTTGTGTTTTCTTTGTTAGGTCGGCTGGTTTTCGTTATGTTGGCACAACTTTTGTTAACTTTAATCAATCAATTATTTGAAAAATATTACCATTTGTGTTGTCAAGTTGCGTTTAAATCCAAATAGTTTTGAATAGTAATTTAACTATATATACACACACTGTTCTAATATAAATTATTTTTATAGCCTCGACAATTTTTATCGCTTCCATTTAACTACAACTGCCAGCAATTGCCAAAAAAGCGAAATTACAAGAAGGATACAAAATTGTTCCTCTTGTGCGCGTATGTGTTTATGTGCTTCGCTTTATTCCTAAATATAACTCTTAACAATTTATTACTTTTGCGTTGTGTGTGTCAAGTGACTGGTTTTTCCGGGATACCATTCCAGAGTGCCAGCATCTCGGCGAGTGAAAAACCAACCCGAAAAAATGGGAGCAGCAAGAAGAAAAGAAAAAACAAACTGCAATCGTAATGCCATGTGATAGACAAAGCGCCGGAAGGACGGACGGCGGTCTTGCCAATAGACATTACGACTCGATGGCAATTGTGATGACGCCACTCTGGTTGCACTAAATTTTATGCTCGGTTTTTTTTTTTTTATTTCATCATCCCGATCTATGTTGTGCTCGGTGTGTCCATATGTATGTGTGTGTGTGAGCATATTTTTTGTGCGATACTAAATCGAGGTTATTGATATGCGTTTTTTTTCTACCATTGGAAAAACTATCTCTTTATAGTGATTGCCAGCATTTTCCCTCCTTGTCCTCCTCCTTCTCCTTCTAGTGTTCAATGTAAAGAAATATCATTTATTTATGCGTTAGTTTAGTGTTATTTTTATGTGACAATTTATGGACACATGTAGCACTTAAATGGCTATCACGGGGCACATCTACTCTACTGTTCGTGGTTGTATGATTTTCAATATTTAAACGGTGTTCCATATATTGTACGAGTATATTTTGCAATTTCGCTTTCCTTTAATGTTATTTATCATTAAATTGCAGTTTTGAAATGCCATTACTGATAATTATTATTATTACGGCATTCGAATATGTGCATCTGTATGTGTCAATTATTGTTGAAAATGTTCAATTAAAATTAAATTGTGCAATTGTGTTAAAGAGATACTTCACATAATTGTTGGACATGACTCATTGAATAATAATTATGATAATAATTGTAGCAAACGAGCGCATACTTTATTTTATAATCATTGAAATTATAATTGTGTGAGCGTAACCTTGTTGAATGATGATTTGTTCGTACAGTTAAAAGTGAAAACAACCTAGCGGAATGTTGGTAAAATACATTCATGCTTGAAGTGACAAGTGAGTGATTGGGTATGGAGTGTATTTTCCAATTTGCCGTGTGTGGGCAATTCAGTTTCCACATCAGCTGAAAGAGAATATGATGAAAACATATAGGGCACTGTTGCACGTTCAATATATATTGAACGCGATCCAATATCGCGATATTTATTGAACGTGTAGCATACGCTCGCGATCCATCAATCCATTAAAATGAATCGCGATTCAAATATCACAATATATATTGAACGTGTAGCAGTGCCCATGTGGTGTGAAATGATATCGAATAATTTTTCTAGCACAATTATAATGATCCAATTTAATTGGTATTAGATGAAGGTGCGTGAGCAAGCCGACATGATAGGCATTTCAAAAAGTGCTATACATCGTATATTGACCCAAGTTTTGAAAATGAAAAAGCTGTGTGCAAGGTGGGTGCCGCGATTGCTTTTTATAGAACAAAAACTACGTCGTGAATATGTATCAGAAGAGTGTTTGGTGATGACGTTGTCTGACCACAATAAAGCTGAATTTTGCATATATTTATAACCATAGATGAGACGCGGGTTCACCGCTTTACACATGAGACAAAGGAAGGGTCAAAGCAGTGGACTTGAATGGGAGAATCGTGCCCAAAGGAGACGAAGACCGTTTCATCTGCAGGCTAGGTCAGAGCGTCTGTTTTTTTTTTGGGATAAGTATGGGAATATTTTTATGAATTATTTTCAAAACGGCGAATATTATGCTAAGTTATTGCAGCGTGATGAAATTGGTGATGAAATTGACCGCATTTGCCGAAAAAGAAAGTGTTATTTCAATTTCAAGACTATGCTACAGTTTATATATACACTATTCCGATGACTAAAATTAATGAATTAATGTTCGAATTACTTCAACATGCACCCTATTCACAAGATTTAGCTCCCTCGAACAGTTTTCTGTTTTTAAACTTGAAAAAATGTGGCGGTGGTAAAAGATTTGCCAACAATGAAGTGATGGAGTCTGCGGTTGATACCTATTTTAAGGAGTTCTTACTATAAACAGGGTATAGAAGCTGGAAAAGAAGATTATGTTGTAAGCTAAAAGAAGATTATGTTGCAAATATAAGGAATATATTTATCAACTCTTTTATACCTTCTTTGTTAGGTCCGGCCAGTTTTGGGGCCGCCCTCTTAGCATCAATTATATCTTACAGCAAGTCTTTTTTTTGCGATATTATAAAGAGTGGCGCATAAGTAACGTTAACGGCGACTATGTTCAATGCGTTCTTGTGCATCATTTGGTTTTAACTCGTGAACCAATTGCATCTTGTATGAGAAATAATGTATAAGAGAAATAATGTCGCTAAATGCAATAACGATATCAGGAATAATTGGAAAAAGTTTGGAATATCATCCAATCAGAACAATTGTTGCTTTCCGCTTTCTGAAAGCGTAAAATACCTAGGTATCTACCTCGACAGATTTCTTTATTTTAATTCCCATGTTAATTACCAGTTAATCAAAGCAAATAAAGCATTTCATATTTATAAAAAAATTTTTAGCTCTAAATTGTTAGACAGTAAGATAAAAGTTATTATGTACCAATCATTAATAAGACCAGTTCTTACATATGGGTGTCCAATCTGGTATAACATCTCACCATCGTATATGGAAAAATTAAAGAAAATTGAAAGAAAAATTTTAAGAGCTTGTATGTCCATGTATAGATCGCCTGTAAATAATTTCTGAAAATAAATTTCTAATGTGAAAATCTATAATGCTGCACAAGTTGTTAGAATAAATAACAACATTATAAATGTTATTAGAAATCATATTAGACGTTGCTTGGATAATACGGGCAATATTTTACTTAAAGCATATTATTATGAAAGTGACGATTACTTTAAATCATGTATTTCAAATGGTTATCCACCTGCTGAAGCTTTTCTTTATTTAGACAAAAATGGTTATATTCAAAACGAAGATATCTCTTTTATACCACATTTGTAGAAGAGCTAACATTAAAACTGTAGAAACAAACAGTCTGAACGAAATCAATAAAAGATTTGATACGTCCATTTCGAACAAAGACAAGATTGAGTCCAATTCCACCGGAAGAAAATGCTGGTGACTCCAACCGGTTGTCGATGACTGATATTTACCCTTTCCCCTTTCCTCACTTCTTTTACCTTTATTTCTATCTATTCTTACATATTATTAATGCAATGTTTTTATTATTTATTTTCATTGCGAACACAACTGTAAACTAGCCTAAACGCAGTATTTACATTTAATTATTATATTCTGAAAAGGAAGTGGTCACAAAAATGTACATCGATTTAATAGAGAGCTCGACCAGAGACTAAGTTAAAGTTAGAAATAAGCTTATTACTTCTTATTTTATTTTTAGTATTTATGATACTCTTAATTTAAATAAAAATACAAAAAAATAATGTAACATATGTAAAATTCTTTGGAAAGACCGCCTAGACATCTCTAACTGCTGAGAACGTCGCCTGGTAGAAGTTTCGGGGTTTTCCTTAATACTGGCTTGCACTCGAGCAATCGTCACTTCATTTCGAACTGCACGAGGTATTCCAGCACGCAGAAGATCACAGACAGTCGCTTGTTGCCCTAAATGCTGAACCAATCGGTAAATTGTTGCAGCGCTAGGAGCATTTTGAACATGAAAGAAATTTCGGTATGATTTGAATAATGGAATGCTGATTTTCAAAGTAAAATTGAACAACTTTGGTGCTTTGTTCTGTGCTGAGCCTTTCCATCATAAATTTCCCAAGTATTATTTAGTTAATTCTATAAAGAGACGAAGAAAAAAAAAATACTTGAACAAAAAATGTATTCACTGATCAAATCCTAATGTTATTTATAAGCCACCCTATATTTATAACCATGGATGAGACATGGATTCACCACTTTGCACCTGAGATAAAGGAAGGTTCAAAGCAGTGGTGTGGAATGGGAGAATCGTGTCCAAAGAGGGCGAAGATGGTTGCATCTGCAGGCTATGTCATTGCCGTTTTAACCGGTAACTTGTTACGAATTCCTTTTTTATTTGCTCTCATAGAAATCGTCTTCTCTATTGGCAAAAAACTGTGACAGTTGATTTTCACAAGCTTCTCTTGAGAAGAATTTTTCACCAGCAAAATAATTTGCCATTTGACAAGAACAAATGATAATTACTTAGTACTAGGCGCTATGTGCTACGAGCTATAAGGCAAATGCATAAGAATTTTCCAACCAAGCTTCCTGAGCCTCTGGCTGGCCTTTATCGATGTGCGTTGTGGTCAGGCGTTGACATACATGGAACACATTTCTTATCTAAATGACCTACTTCTGGGCGATTATTTCCTTCAGTTGGTAACAATTTTTGACAGTAAATGTCCGAATCATAAGTCTGGCAGAGTTCGCAAGGGTTTAACGTGAGTCTCGCCGTAAAGACTTTATCCATGCTGTGTTATCACACAGGGTATATTACAATACGATTGCTGCTACTCTCTGGGATAGCCAAGTCAACTGGAGCTATCTAGGAATAGAGACTGACAATTTTGGAAGCATGCTAACACAATTCTCAGCTCTTTCTTCCAGCCAGAAGATATCAAATTGATTGTGCTAGTATGTTACATAATCCCTATTGGCAAAGGTGGGGCCTATCTCATCATCACTGCTATTCTATGGGTCTGGAGCACACGGTTGCAATGTAACTCCCCATTCGAGCACAAATCCTCTAATGAGTTTGGCAGTAGGAGAACAAATTAGATGATTTCCTGCTACTCTCGCTAAGCACTCAGCAAAATGTTCTTTACTGTCAAACTTAGCTTGGCCAACGTTTGCGACGACTCACTATAATTTTTACTTGACGTTGTTGAGGACGTGACTCACCTTTCATCACCAGTCATTATCCATTTCAGAAATCGATCGATTTTTTTGCGGTTCAACAACGCAAATGAAATGAGCAAATGAAAATTCGTTCCATTAGGTTTTTTTGCGTTAACTCGTGTAACACCGATGCATCGAGTTTTTTTTTTCTAGCCTTGTTCATGGGTTTCAAACTATTTTTTTGCGGAATATTTAGCTTTCGCACAATCGAAACAGTGCTTACATGATGGTAGGACTTAACGATTTTCATTAGTCTATCGACATTTTCGACAATTGACCTTCATCAAAATTACCGGAACAGAAGCGGCGAAACAAAATCTGCGCACAATAGGCTGTTACAATGTCAGGATCATAAAAATCATACTAATTTCCGAAATATTTAAGTCACTCACTTGCAACAAAGTCCATTCGAATTTATTACATTTCCCCCTAAACGGATTACATAAATTGATTTAGTTAATAATTTATGGGTTCAATTGTACAAATTACATTTATTATCGAACACAGATTTTCTTCATGAGTTATAAAAATATCCTTTGGCTGTAAAATTAGTCAATTAATAATTTATTAAATTGTTGACTTTGCGCAAAATTCCATGTGTAAACAAGACTAACAATACAGGCGGTTGTGGTGTACTTTTGTTCCGCAAATTCTATGCCCTTTGTTATTCTTAGAGTCTATTGTTTATTTTAATTTCCGGATTTCCACAAACAATGACTTGAGCATTTTTATTCTTTGTCCTTTCGGCTTTTTGTTTAAAGTGAAGTCAAATTGGTCAATGACTGGAAAGGCATTGTCGGTAAAGAAAATGAAATAGTTTGTTGTTAAAAATGAACAAATAGAAAAACAAAAAATTAATGGACAGAATAAAGAGAATTATTGTGAAGGTTGGACAGAGTTCTATTAGTAAACGGGAATTAAGAATTATCAAATTGAAACTAAAATTAAATCAGCGTTAAATTATGTTATAGTTAAAATTGAGTGTTAACCAGTTTCTTGATTAGTTAACTAAGTAGGAATATTTTGTTATTACGTAGAAAACAGCAGAAGTATTTTCTGTTATTAAATTTTTACATTTGTAAGCCGCGGGATGACTGAAATATGAAGTTTAGATAGAATTGGACAATATCTATAGATACTGGGGCGTGATATGGGAATCTGCTTCGTAATAATATCTAGTTTATTAAACAAAAATGTTAAATTTTTTATTAAGAAAGCTCGTATATGAAGATTTTTTTCACCTACTTCCATTGTTAGATGCTACGTTTGTTACGGGTAGAAGTGGCCATGATAGATTAGAATCGATCCCAATATAGACCATCCAGAAATATGTATTTAATATCTACGATTTTTATATCTGTCCTCATAGAATGGGGGTAAATTAAGATTGTCTTTTCGTCTGTAAAAATTACAAATACTCACTTGAAACCCCCTGCCAATCTAAGAATAGCCATCCGCCTATTCTATAGAAAGCATAATAGACACTATAGCATTCTGAGGTAAGAAACTGAAATTGTATATTATACGAGGTGTGTTCAAAAAAAGGCGAATTTACAAATTTCGGGGGCCACGTATATCCGACTTTCAATTATTATTTGCGTGTTCGTCGATTTTCTGCTATCGAAAAAAATGCATCAAAGAAGTTGCATCAAATTTTGTGTAAAAAATGGAATTAAGTACTCAAAAACACTTGAAATGTTTACAGTGCCACACGTTGAAAGTACTCTGGGTTAAAATAATGTTTTCAAGTGGTACAAGCTTTGCACAGAAGGTCGAGAAGATGTGAATGGACGCCCCAGCACACCAACAACCGATGAAATGGATGGAATTGTTGAATGACGTCAACGATGATCCAGATTTGCTTGAAAGGGTCGTAACTGTAGACGAATCATAGGTATATGAGTATAGTTATGACATCGAAACCAAAACCCAATTGTCCCAATAGAAGAGCCCAGGGGCCAAGTCCAAAAAAAGCACGCCAAGTTCGATCAAATGTCAAGGTTTTGCTCACTGTTTTCTTCGATTACCATGGCGTAGTGCATCAGTAGTTTTTACCACAAGGTCTTACGGTAAATAAAGAGTATTAGCTTGCAATTATACGTCGTTTGCGTGAAGGAATACGAAAAAAACGCCCGGAATTGTGAGAACATATTCATTACTTTTGCATCATGATAATGCACCTGCTTACTCTTCTTTGCTTCTGAGAGATTATTAGGCCAAAACAACACCGTTGTCATGCTTTAGCCACCGTATTCACCAGATTTGGCTTCCTGTGACTTTTTCCTGTTCCCCAAATTGAAGATACCCATGAAGGGATGGCTTTTTAGGACGATTAAGAAGATAAAAACCGAATCACCGGAAAACACTTGCCTTATTTATGCATGAACAAACTAAACATGCTGTTTGGATTAAACCGACATTCTCTCGTGAATTCCACTGAAATGTCATATTTTTAGTATGTTTTAAAGGGTATCCATTTAGTGGTTTCAAAACTGTCGGTCTGGCACGACTGTCAGCTGTAACTTTTTGTAGATGCCTCATGTGGGTTCGCAAGATGTTGCTAAACATGATTGTTCATCCTAGATTGGGGTCCCCTTCTAAACACTCCGAAGAAGTGAAACAGTTGCATTGTCTGTTGTGTGTTAAATGTGGGCTGCTGTATCACTTGGATCTTGTCCGGGCGTATGTAAGTTTTTGTGCTGGGCAAGTTATCGATTGCCTCGGGTTCTCCTACACACTTTCACATGCATGAGTAGGTTGATGATTTAGTGGCCGACCAAGCAAAGGGGCCAACTCTGGGGGACCTAACCAACTTCAATTTGAAATTTTTATAATTTGCACGTGTTGCTCAATCGTGTAATTTGTAATGATGATAATAGATAAAAGATTTGATAGATGCCACTAAAACATGTATCCTTCATAGGAAATCGATGCGCCCTATATTGGATACCCGTTATTATGGATGAGAGTAGGACATTTTTGAAGTAGCTGGAAATGAGTTGGTATACCTTCTGCGATGCTATGTAGTAGCTGAAATTGACCTAGTATCTCTCAAAAAATACACACGTTAAGTATTCTTTTAACAATGCCAGATTTGGCCATAAAGCGAGAGAGGACTGTACCCAAATAGATTTCTAAGTTCTCCTTGTGGGTTAGGTTATCGAAAAATACGTATGTTTACTGAAAAAATGGGCTAAATGATGCACTATGTATTTAAAGAACGCTTCACTTATATGGCGACATATGCGGGACATCCTCCACGACGCTGTTGATGTCATAAAGAAGAAGAATACAATTTCTCTTACAAGAGCTAAAGTCTACCATTTAAAAATCGAGGCTTGTTCAATATTCAATATATAGCAATATGTAATATAGGGTGGCACATAAGCAACGTTAAAATTTGATCAGTGAATACATTTTTTGTTTAAGTCTTATTTTTTCGTCTCTTTACGGAATTAACTAAATAATACTTGAGAAAAGGCTCAGCACAGAACAACGAACCAAAGTTGTTCAATTTTACTTTGAAAGTCAGCATTCGATTATTCAGATATCAAAATTTCATTCATGTCCGAAGTGCTTTTAGCGCTCCAACATTTTACCAATTGGCTCACTGTTTTGGTCAACAAGAGGCTGTCTGTGATCTTCTGCGTGCTGGAAGACCTCGTGCAGTTCGAAATGAAGTGACCATCGCTCGAGTGCCAGCAAGTATTGAGGAAAACCCCGAAGCTTCCACCAGGCGACGTTCTCAGCAGTTAGAGAAGTCTGGGCGATCTTTGCAAAGAATTTTACTTATGTTACATCTTTTCCCATATAAGATGTAATTGGTTCACGAGTTAAAACCAAATGATGCACAAGAACGCACTCAATATAGTCGCCGTTAACGTTACTTATGCGACACCTTTTGTAATAACAGATATGGGTTGAAATCATCCTCAGTTTACGTAACGTAACGTTACGCCCTGATTGAGAAGTATTGAATGAAATAATAATATTTTTAAGTGGAAAAACAAGGTAATGTTCTAAATATGAGAGCAATAAAGTCGAATTTTTGCATTGATTTATAACCATGGATGAGACCCGGGTCCACAACCTCACACCTGAGACAAAAGAGAAGTCAAAGCAGTAGTAGTAGTGGACTGGAATGGGAGAATCATGTCCAAATCGTGTCCGAAGGCGATACCATCTGCAAGCAAAGTCATGATGTCTGTTTTTTAGAATGCGCATGAGATTATTTTTATTGACTATTTTCGGAAAGAAAAAAAACATCAATGGCGAATATTATAATAATATAATAATAATTATAAAGGCTGCATTTTGCGAAAAAGAAAGTATGGTTTCATCAAGACAATGTTCCAATTCACACATTAACTACTGAGATGGCAAAAATAAATGAATTTAAGTTTGAATTTCTTCATCACGCATTGCCTATGTGGCGGATTTAGCTCCTCCGGACTATTTTCTATTTTAAAAATTGAAGAATTTGTCGGTGGTAAAAGATTTACTGGCAATGAAGAGGTGGAGCCGGCGGTTGATGGCTATTTTAAGGAGTTTGACAGTTCTTACTATAAACAGGGTATAGAAGCTATTGAATATCTCTGGAAAAACTGTATCGAGCTAAAAGTAAACTATGTTGAGAATAAACACAATTTTTTCCCAACTTTTTTATATCTTCATTTTTAAGTCGGCTAGTTTTGGAATCGATTTCGTAAGAAATAAAGTGTTCACCTTCTTCTACATACTACTGCAGGATAATAACATTAGATTCTAAATGTTAGATTTTTTCTCAGCTTAACTCAATTATGCTGTTGACACTTTTAGACTATGCGTTTCACAATTACACAATACAAACTTGTTTCACTAACGTTTTAAATGAATCTAGTCTTTATTACTTCTTTATTGTACATAACAAATAATTTAATAAGAATGTTTGTTAATAAAATTTGACCTCCATTTAGATGTCATTTAACTTTTGCCACACAAAGGAAATGTGAAATACCTTTTTATGGCTCTTTTTGTTTCTATCAAACAAAAATCCATTGTGACAATCGTTACTTAAAAGCCACTTTTCTTATATTAACCACTTAAATTATTGTTTTATAAAAACTCCTTAATAAATGTTCTCTTGCTTTTTTGTTGTTGTACAAAAGCACAAAAAAAGTCATGTCAAAACAAATGGTAACACAAGGAGCACTTTAGCACTTCATAAAAACAATTCCTGACTCACTTCTATTGTTCCATTTGTAACGGCTGTAAGGAAAAGAAGGCCAAAACATGATGAAGGAAGGAAAAACATCAACAACGGCAACGGGCAGGAATCTTGAAAAGTAACTTAAGCCATTTTTAATATACTCCTTGAAACAACAACAGAACAATATAAACATAACCTACACACATTCACACATGAGTCTAAGAACAGCTTTACATACACACATACACACACATATACATACGTACACAAACTCACATATACCTAAGTACGAAGTAGGAAAAAGCCATTCATAAATCTTACAAAACACTATTCAACGTCATTTGCAGGTGCTGAAATTGTCACAAATGTTTAGCAAGAACGACTGTCTTCTCTGTGCCTGCCCAACCGCCTGACTGTTGATGGCTGGTTGGCTGCTCCACCGGTGACATTCTTGAGTGGCTGCCTGCCGGTCTGCCCCTGTGACATTTTCTTAGACATTGTATTTTGCCAGTTTAACGTTAGTGTTTTCTCCACCGCCTGCCTGCCCGTCTTAATATCTTTCATTTTCCTTAGCGTTGTGTCTTGACTACGTATGGATTGTCGTCCCTCGTACATGTCTCTGTACTTGGTTTCCTTCAGTCATCCAAGTCAGTCTCTTGACAAAGATTATGTTTCGCATATAAACGTTAAAAGCTGTCACCAGTGAATGTTTGACGACTTTCATGTCACAGCGGATGGAAAATGTCTGTGCCTTTTAGAAGGACCCACCGGAGCAAATGGAGTGAACAAGTCAATGGGGTGAGTGAACGTGAGACTGAGTTAATGTCACAGCTGGTTTGATATTTACAGTTGTTTTAACGTAAAGGACGCCTCATCAACTTAATGAAGGGCGGATAAAGAATAAAATTTGTAAGACTATATTTTCATATAGTGTTTGTTATAATTGTTTTACTTCGCCACTACTCAAAGAACTACATCATGGTCTCAGATTCAAAACTCTCTACAGTCCGATGTTAAAAAGAAATCTGTCAACAGATCCAAAGTACAACAATGATTTAATCGCTACATGGATTCTTCGTTTTTCAATATAGTTTACTAAAGACTTTTAAATTCAACATGGGTTTCAACATAGTTTAACACAGTCCAAAAATTTTAAGGTCCACCAAAATCCAGAGTGTTTTGTCACGTCGGCTCAATGTAATGTAAATGTGTGGTCTTGCATTTAAGTATCTTCAAAATCTACAGTTCTAGTAAGAAATTTATGAGAAATTAAAAGTTTATGTTTTTAAATATAAGGTGTAATAAAAATAAATATATTATTTAAGCAGGCAGTGAACACTTTATTTAGTACAGATATTGTTGAATGGTCTAATTTAGGTCAAGTCAAAAAAAAAAAAAAAAAAAAAAAAAATTATAAATAAATAAACTTCTTTAGTCTCATGAATGAGACACTGGAGATCTTCTCACATTCAGTGAGCTTACACGCATTCTATTTTTAGACTCACTCAACGGGATCTACAATTTAACGACGATTTCGTACCTAACAGTTTGGGAAGCATTCACAAACTTGTCGATTACTCGCCCACTCGAAGTGTTCTTCAGACACATCGAGGGTAGCGCCACCGAAATAATGAATAATGATAAATTGCCGTATGCGGAGTTGAACCCGGAATCATGCGAACGATAGTCGCGTGTACTGACCATCACACCACGATCTGTCAGGTATGCACCGTTTTATGCTGTAACTTCTTGCCGTTTTGCATCACTTGTTAAAACCCTCGTCCATATTGGTATACGATTCCGTACCTTACAGTTTGAGAAGAATTCACAAGACTTGTCGATTACTCGACCACTCGAAGTGTTCGTCAGACACATCGAGTCCTATCATTAATGATATTATGAATAATGATAGCTTGCCATATGCGGAGTTGAAGCCGGAATTATGCGAAAGATAATCGCGTGTACTAACCATCGCATCATGGTCTGCCACTGCACTGTTTTGTCTTATAATTTCTTGTCATTTTGCATCAATTTTTGAAATCCTCGTCCATATTGGCATAAAGTTGGGATAGTCGATTTCCACAAGCTCCTCTCGGACCGAATTTTTTATCAGCAAAATCATTCGTCATGGACAGTGTCAGATAGTAAACACTTTATGCCAGGTCTAGGCCATAAGATGCATGCATAAGGGTGTATTAATCAAATTCTTGCAGATTCTGGCAGGTCACCATCGATATGCGTGGTCAGGCGTTGTCTTGATGCAGTACAATTCCTCTTCAATTCACCTAAGGTGGCCACTTTTGGGCGATTGCTTCCTTCATAGGAACCAAACAGTTGACACTACAGTTCCGAGGCAGCTCATAATAGATGATATCCTGCCAATCATTCGTCATAGACAGTGTCTGGTAGTAAACACTTTAGGCCAGGTCCGGGTCATAAGATGCATGCATAAGGGTGTACTAATCAAATTCTTGTAGCTTCTGGCGGGTCGCTATCGATATGCAAGGTCTGGCGTTATACTGATGCAGCACAATTCTTTTTCAGTTCACTTAAGGTGGTCACATTTGGGCAATTGTTTCCTTCATAGGACCTAACAGTTGACACTACGGGTCCGAGGTAGCTCATAATAGATGATATCTTGCCAATACTACTAACTACACATAGGGCAAACGCTTCTTGAATACGTCAATCCTGCTTTGACCGTTTGCGGCAGCTCATCGAGATTCAACTGCAACCGTTTTTGCTTGACGTCATCGTGAGTGAAACATCCTTCATCACTAGCCACATCCGCTTCAGAAATGGGTCCCCTTTGTTGTGGTTGCGAATGGAAATTCGGTTCATGAGTATTTTCCCATGTTCATTTTTTTGCCACCCATACATCAAGCGTTTTTTTTTTTTTTTTTTTGTATCCAGACTTATTTAAGTAAGTCTCAATGGTTTTTGAACAATATTTAGCTCTAGAATAATCAAAATGTTGCTTATATGACGATTGGACTTGACGATTTCCATTATTTTATCGACATTTTAGATAAGTGGCCTCTAGAGCGTAGTGAATTTTTGACGTAAAAATGACCAGGTTTGAGTGAACGAAACCAAATTTGCTTTTGCCGGCTATTATTGTTTTATAATCATAAATATTATTTAAATTTTCGACTGCCTACCTGGTGTTTCGCTTTTAAGGAAGAATAATGTGAAAATATGAAGTATTTTCTTTTCGTTTGCAACAATTTCTGACAAGCCGTCAAACAATACTGAATCAAGCAATCTCGAACAAGTTGTGGTATTTTTTAACTATGAAATCTTATCTTTCTAACGCCATTTAGCGAAACTCGATCACATTTATACAATGGGAGATACAGATTGCTAAAGCCACCTATTGGGAAAATAATGGATTTCTTTTTACTATAGACGCCAACCTCAGCAACGGCATTGAATATCCGATGTTGGGTTGTGGAATATTTTGGGAGTATCATGACCATAAACGTTATTTAAATTTTCACCTGCATATTTGGTGTTTCGCCTTTAAAGAAGAAAAGTTTGAAAATATGACGTGTTTTCTTTTTGTTTGCAATAATTTCTGACAAGCAGTCAAACTTGTCGGGGAATTTTTTTGACTATGAACTCGTATCTTTCTAATGCCATCTAGTGTAACCCGATCACATTTATACAATGGGAGATACAGATTGCTAAATCCACCAATTGGGAAAATAATGGATTTCTTTTTACTATAGACGTTAACCTCATTAACAGCATTGAATATCCGATGTTGGGCTGTGGAATATTTTGGAAGTATCTTGACCATAAACATTATTTAAATTTTCACCTGCCTACTTGATGTTTTGCCTTTAAAGAAGAAAAGTTTGAAAATATGACGTATTTGTTTTTTGTTTGCAATAATTTCTGACAAGCGGTCAAACTTGTCGGGGAATTTTTTTGACTATGAACTCGTATCTTTCTAATGCCATCTAGTGTAACCCGATCACATTTATACAATGGGAGCTACAGATTGCTAAAGCCACCTATCGGGAAAATAATGGATTTATTTTTCACTATAGACATCAACCTAAGTAACGGCATTGAATATCCGATGTTAGGCTGTGGAATATTTTGGGAGAACAACCGTCTCAGTGTTTGCTTTTTTCATATAATGTGAAACATTGTTCAGACCGCTCATGTAACGGGTTATTCAATTAGTGGTTTCATAATCGTTGTCAGCTGTCAAATACCTGTCATCTGAGGCGTTATTTATTTAGCGTAAGATTTGCCATTTACAGATATGAATCGTTTAACAATGACAAAAATCAAAATTCAAATAGATTCAACATGACCGATTTTGGCGTTATTGCATGAGAAGTTTCCAGAAAGCGTAATTTGGGCGAAGTCAATTTGCCACCAAGACCATGCGAGTTGACATCATTAGACTTTTTCGTAAAGCTACGTCTAAGGTTGTGTTTACGCGGATAATCCCCAAACATACTGCCTGAATTGTGGGAAAAGTTGAGCAAAAATTACCTCAAAAGGATCCACCGCTGCAACCAATCTAGAGGTGGATGTCATTTAAATGACATTGTACTCCATAATGGCAAGATTCAAGCATTATAATGAAATAAAAGTTTCATCGAAATCATAGCTTTTGTGTGTTTTATTTAACTTTACTTTTGAAACCGAAAAATGGATAACTCAATATTTCACAGCAATTGATAATGGGCAAAGTCTGATGGTGGGTGGGATTGAGCTTCCCAATAGAAGTTGTTTAAATACGTTCTTATAGGCGCCACATGATAGGGACGATCATTGTTATTGACTAGAATATTTTTGTCATGGCTTGACTATCAAGGACACGTTTTTCCTTGAGAGGTCGACTAAACCTCGTTAAGTTTATAGCACAATACCGCTCAAGAGTTCGCACATACTTATTGGAAATTAACTCTGCTTTGGTTATAAATTTCGACCGAACCGCATGCTAACCTTGTTAGTTAATACCTAACAAGGTCCATTTCTTCTATACATATTAACCTTTCTTTGTTTAGTTTTCTCGTTTCCATAAGTTATCAAATGATGTCTATTTTTTCCTGTATATGTTAAGGGTTATAAGCGATCAATATTTAAACATTATATGGCCTCATTTGGGTGTCCCCTTCTACTATTCCGTTGTAAATTCAATATTTGGGGCTCTCAAAGCTTTAACACTTAATAGAGTTATACGTTTCCAATCAATATTGATTGAAATAATGTTTGGTTTCCAAAATTTTTTAGAATAGCAATTTTTTAATACAATTTTAAAGTCATTTGCAGTAACATCATCATTATATCGTAAATATTCTAGCAATGGCAAAGTAATAGAAATGATAATTCCATGCATTTTGTCCAAAAAATTCCAAGGTTATAACTGCAGTTAGTCAATAATTTCATTTATTTCAACTTAATTTTCAAAATTTACCATCAGTTATTAAAAGTTCTCATTAAATTAGATTTACCTTCTATGCCATAGTTCGCTGCAGAAACTCCAACTCTGATGCAGTTTTTGTTCAGTTTTCACAATAAAGTATAGAAAATTGCATAAATTTCCATGGAAACTCATGGTGAAAATTGCATTATAGTTTTTATGTGTGGTCTCAGTAAATGGTGGCTGTGGCCAACAACAGGACTAAGTAGTAGCAGTCGATGGCACTGCTAATGCGGGCGGAAATGACATAAATTGAAAACAAAGCAATTTTTGTGGCTGCGAAGGTCGTCTAACAAACAAATTAATTTTGCGGCACAAAAAAGCAAGCAAATTTTGCCAAAAGGTCGAAAAGTTATAGTCATTAAAGTAGTTTTGTCGGGAGAGAAAATGCATTAGATATTTTACAACAACGAAATTTTGTAACTGCTTTCCGATGTGAGTTTTAAAAAAAGGCATAAAGTAATTTTGGTATAAAGCAAAAGCTAATTTAATTGTAAAACTTTGTCTTAAAGTCAAACAAATTTGCACTTGCCTGGAAAATGTGAAATGATTCACAGTTGCTAAACCAAATGATTTTGTATTACATAGCATAAAATCGTATTAGGTTTGTTCAACACAATATGGGAAAAATGTGTAAAAATGTGTTTTGTGGGATTGTTTTAAATGTTCCACATCACAAATATTTACTTCCTTTGGTGCTTTGCTTAAGTATTTCCGTTTGTGTTTTTGTTCTGCTCCCGATCAAGGAGTACTTCTGGTGTTTGCTGATTTGTTTTTGTGTTAGCATTTTGGTACTTCTTGTTATGGCCATTGTGTTATGATGATACCTTCTCGATGGCTAAAGAAGAAATCTGAAACATAGGGGACACGCCAAATGAAGAGACAGATGTTGTGAATTGATATGGCTGTACTTACAAGGAAAAACGGCTCAACTCGGAGTTTGCTATTTTGCGATATTAAGCATTTTTGAAAAATCGATATAATGAGAATTTATTACGACTTTCGAAATATCCAGAATTTGTTTTATTTGTATAAAATGACAACAAAAAAGAGTTTCTTGTCTATCTCAAGATTTAGAGATATTAGGTTATTTAAAAAAAACCGCTGTTTCAAGAAATTACTATAACTTGTGAACTATATCGAATTTTGGATTGGGAATTAATTGTAAATATGCTTTAAGATAAGTCCAAATAATAGCAATAAACAAATGACCACAAATCTATAGGGTTGTAAATTCTTCGTTTTCAAGTATAGTCAAATAAAATACACATAAAGCAATGATTTTGATGGAACTTTTATTAAATTATATAGCTTACACCTTGTCATTATGTACGAAATACAATAACTTTTAAATGACTGACTCTGGATTAGTGGCAGCAGTGGATTCTGTTAAGGTAATTTTCGACAAAATGTGGCTCAATAATTCCTCCAGACCATAATGCGCACCAAACAGCCACATTTTCCCGAATGCTTTTTCATGGATTTTCCACAATCACTTCTGGGTTCTCCGAGCTCCATATATGACAATTTAGCTTGTTGACAGTAAAAATCAGCTTCATTGTTTGATTAAAAGTCCACGTTTGAATCACCTCTTTTGTAGCAAATTTTCACTATTTCAGCGTATTCTTCGGTTGTTGAACGATCCATATTCGTAAATGGCAAACCTTTCACTAAATAAATAATACTACGGGTGATAGGTATTTAACAGCTGAGAGCCTTGCCAGATCGGCCGTTTATGAAACCACTAATTTTTTATTCATTGATAGCGTCCGTCCCTGGCGGAATGCAGGTTACGGGAAAATGTGAGTCGAATGTGCACAAAAAATACTACACTTACAATTTTTTCTGAAATAAAATTATAAACTTAAAGCAGTTTGTATTGACCAAAAATACATTTATATACAAGGTGCCCGTCGGGAAGGAAAACTACTTTGTTTGCTTATAATTTTTTATAAAATGAAAGAGAATGGATGTTATATTGATAAATGTTTTATTCAATGTCGGCATTATGTATGGAATACAATATCAGATAAATGTCCGCCTCTGTTAGCCTCACGAATGCGAGCCCTTTTGAGCACATTGTTCACTACATTCTTACACATTTCACGCGTTATTTCATTAATTTCGCTATGAATATTTTGTTTGAGTTGCTCAAGCGTTTCTGGTTTGTTTGCATAAACCTCGCTTTTCAGATACCCCCACAAAAAGAAGTCCGGAGCAGTCAAATCAGGCGTGGAGGCCAATCAACATCACCATTTCTTGAAATAACTTGTAGTGGAAAAAGGTCTCGCAGTGATTCCATTATAATGCTGGCTGTATGCAATGTGGTACCGTCTTGTTGATACCAAGCCCAAAGCATGCAGTTGTGGCGTTAAAAAGTTTTCAATCATATCACGATATCGCTCTCCATTGACAGTTACCGTCATGAAATTCGCGGTTCTCATGGGCGAGCTGTAACGTCCGACGGCATAAGTGGTCTTGTGGAAGGAGCTCTTGGGTCAACTGAATCTTAAATGGAAACAAATGCAAATCCTTTTGCAAAATTTTGGCTAAAGTTGTTCTTTGAAGACCAAGCTCTTGAGCACGGTGTCGAATTGAGGTTGATGAATTGTTTTGAACACTTTCTTAAGCAGCAGTAATGTTTTCAGCCGATCTTGCTGTACCTTGTGGTCCATGCTTGGCCCTATCAGCTATAGACCCTCTTTCTTCGAAATCATTCACTACACGAGAAATAGTGCATCTTGTTGGCATGTTGTTTCTCCTTAAAATTTCACGTAACTTTCTCATCGTCACAGTAATCGATGATTGATTTTGATAAAATGTTTCAACGATTAAAACCCGTTGGTTTATCGAATATTTTTCCATAAAAAATTTGGCACGTCTCTACTTCACGACTGCCAAATATGAACTGTCAAGACTAATGTTTACCAATATGGCGGCAAAACAAAGTAGAATATCTTCCCGACGGACATCCTGTGTTTTGTGTTATAGGTCATAGGTACACTCAGCTACCGTTCGCATGATCACGTATTCAACCCATCGTTACATCCTCCAATTTTTTTGTGCAGCTGTTCTTGTGGACTTGTGGATTATTGATAGATGGTTGTTTCAGGGTTCGGACCCATAGTTATATTCGTGACAGTAGCGTGTTGTAACGTAAATGCCACAGTCAGCCGCCAATTAAGATTCGTATGGACAAGAACAAAATCAAGCCTTGGTCTAATGAAAGCACAATTAATTAAAAAACAACTTTTGAAAGATATAGGAAACTATGTGATGGATCATATTTAAGACATTTTTAGCAAAATCATAGTAAATATTATTCTTTCCACCACATAAATTATCTTTTTAAAGTTGAAAACAAAATAGCTACAGATTTCGCCAATTTCGAAATGTTGAAACCAAATGCAAAAATGTTTCCAACAGCATAAAGAAATGACAGAATTTTAAGTGCTCAGGAATGGCGTAAGTCGGATACGATGATTCAAAAAAATAAAGCAGCTATTTTGAGTCTGCAAGATATGATGTTTTGAAAACTTAACGAGTAGACAAATTTGTCAGGTATATCGAAGCTTAAATGCCCACTACCTTGGACTGCTGTTCGCAATGTCATAGATGATGTACTGATTCGTTGCAAGATAAGAGGGGATGATGAAAACATTTTCTTCTCATGCATAATACATCGACGTAGCTTGTTTTAACAATGAAATATTCAATGAGATGTATTTTTATTACTTTTTAATTACGATTGGCCATGACGTGATGGTGAGTACATTCGACTATCATGCATATGATCTTATATAAAATGCAACCATTAAATCTTTCTTTGATCGGCTGTCACTACGATGTGTTCGATGAATACTTTGTATAGTAAAGTTATCGACAAGTGTAATAGAAGCTTCTCAAAATTGACGTTTAGAATCCTTGTTAATCTCATTCAATGAGCTAAAAAATGGAATGACTGCATGCTTACTGTGTATGAGAAGTAATCTTATATCCCTATCAACAGATAAAAGAAGTAACAAGCTGCGTGTACTGGGCTGGAATTTGTAGGAGTATAATTACGGTAGAATATAAAAATTCTAAGAGGGTATTTGCTGTTTTCTATGAACGTATTTCGGCCAGATTATCAGTTATGTGAGCGAATCGGAAATGTCCTGATCTTATAAATAATTTATCAGATTTTGTTTTCAAGCAAACATTTATGTGTTTAGTATTTTTCTTTTACCAAGCTAACTAAAAACCCCTAAAAAGAATGTGTAGTTATGGTGCATCTATCCCATATTTATCAATTGTCACCGTATTTCAGTTAATGAATAATTCATATTATTGATTTTCAAGTTACTTTCAGCAATTGTATGTGCCAGCCTTTTGCGAAGCTGCTCGCGGAGCTCACATTCTTTGCTTACAGAATCATTTACAGCCGATCTAGCAAGGCTGCCCGCTGTCAAATATCTGTCATCTGAAGTGTTATTTAGTTAGTAAAAGATTTGCCATTTACGAACATTGGTCGTTTAGCAGTCGAAGAAGGCGTAAAAATAGTTGAAACTTACTACAAATGTGCTGATTCAAACGTGGACTTTCAATCGAACTAAACGTTCTTCAGTCATGAAGCTCATTTCTCACTTGGTGGTTACGCCGACAAGCAAAATTGTCGCATATGGTGCTCGGAGAATTGTAAAAAAGCCATTGCATCTAGAAAAATTGACTGTTTGAAGCGTCAAAGGTGTGAATGTGGGTCTTAATACGTGTGCTATAGGTGCAAAACTACCACGATAGTTTTTACAAACACTAGGATCTCCTTTTTTAAACACAGGACACAGTACAGTCAAATTCCAATCATCGGGCATGTTTTCCTCGAGCCAAATCGTGTTTAGAAGCTGATGCAGGCGGTTTATCACCTCATCGCCACCAGTTTTAAACAGCTATGCTGGCAGGCCATCAGCGCCCGCAGTTTTGTTGTTCTTAAGCCGCAATGCAGCTGCTTTGAACTCTGTTTGGCTCGGAGCTGGGCAACGCATGCCATCGTCGATAATTGAGGTGATTTCCTCACTTGCGCTGCTATTCGGAACTAAAAGCTTATGAAAATACTCTCTCCATAGTTGCAGCTCATTCTGCGTATTTGCGACCCGATTTCCCTCGTTGTCCTTACAAGAGGGGGGTCTGTTTCATAGGCAGTACTTGTTATCTTTTGGTAGAATTTTCCTGTACCTGTACCTTTCTGTTTGCTCACTTTCACACTCTTTCCACAACCGCTTCTTCTGTCTCAAAAAGTTGGTGTGCCTCTCTTCTATTCTCCTTGTAGCGTTCCTCAACTGCACGCTTTGCAATTGGCTGCAACGTTACCATGTATGCAGCATCCTTTTCCTCAGACACTATGCGGGATTCTTCATTGATTTTATGTACGTTTTTATATGTGTATCCTCATCATTAAGTATGGGATCACGTTGACAACGAAATACATTGAAAAAACTTTTTGGAATTATATATTTTGCGAAATGTATTATTCTCTTATCTGGTTCATAATTTCTATATGCCAATTTGAAAATTTTACTAATTTCCGAATTGGAGTTTCCTTAAGTATTCTATATTTTATTACAAAAATCACATGATCTAAGGAAGGAACTTCTTGAATTTTACTTGGTCTTGTCATAGGAGGCAGATGTATTTTTGCAATGCCTCTTCAGAAGTTCGTTAATATACATATTCAGTCAATAATATTTTCGAAGATATAGTAGTCATAGAAGGTCGTAAAACAATTTTTGGTGAAGCTTCTTCTGTATGTTTTAATTGATGCAAATGTTTTCCCGGAATGTGTTTATTTGGGAGTACAGTCCCACTAGTGAAAGTAAATTGATTACTTAATATAATTTTTAAAGTCGAAATATTATAAATGATAATATATGGACTATATTTAATAGTATTGCACCTGATATATAAAATACAGGGTATTTAATTGAGAAATTGAGCTTAAGAGACGTAAGAGATTTTATTTAATAATTTCACTTTAAGTAATTGAAAAACATGTAGTGCATTCATTGTGGCTGTAAAATGAGAAAAAATGAGAAAGGGTCTATTACTCTCATGCTATTTTACGTATAGGATGATTTATTTGATTTATTCGTTAAATTTTTAAGTTGTGATTTTGTGAGATCCCACTTTAATTTACATTTTTGTTCAGTATTGTTCGACGTTGGTTTTAATAAAACGGTTGTATTTGTTTTACGTCCCGCGAATTCAAAGCGAGTGGACACGCTATATCAGAGTTCTAGAATTTTCTTTCGCGACTACTTGCGTAAGGCCAAAACCTACACATAGGCGGCGGCTTGAATTGAGCGGTTGAAAGCTAATATTACTCACATCACTTCAATCATCATTGAATCATCACCATCATGAAATCATCATTTCAATGCGTTATGAAAAATTGGAACCTCGGAATACATTATGTGTTCGATGGCGCAAGTTAGCGACGCTCAGTTAGCGATGCTCATGCATAAATATATTCTTCTTATCTCTATTTGTAATACAAATAAACATAAAACACTAACGA
The DNA here is from genome assembly GCA_019455685.1 of Philornis downsi. Taxonomy (NCBI): domain Eukaryota; kingdom Metazoa; phylum Arthropoda; class Insecta; order Diptera; family Muscidae; genus Philornis; species Philornis downsi. The sequence goes on along the minus strand of JAHXMU010000721.1, from coordinate 461,810 downwards.
ACTCATTTTATAAGTAATTCTTCATACAGTAATTTCCAATAGATGATAAGAAAGTATCTAGACCCATGTTAAGTAATTTACGAATCAGAATAAGAAATTGTATTTCCAAAATAAATGCTTAGAGCATAAGAAATGTATTTTCTCTGTAGATCAAGAACTTATTTAAACAACAAACAAAAAAATGTTGTAACTACATTACTATTAAGACAAACAGCTAGTCTGAGATAAGAATTCATAAACATCCGGATCAGGGATGAATTCGTAAATGTGTTTTTTTGAAAATATGTGTGTATCATTATCATGTTTACTTTAAATATGTTTGTCTAGGAAAATAGCTTAAGATGAAAATTTTGTATTTAAGGACAGCAAAATAAAATTGTAAAGCAGTCAAGAATAATCAGTGTAACAACACATAGTGTTGAAATTATTCTTTAAACTCAATTTAAGAAAATATTATCAATAAAGAAAGACGTATCGCGTCGAATAAAATATTTTTTTATATTCAAGAAAAGACTATTTTTTAATTCGCACGAATCGTGCTACAAACACAATGCCTATATCAACGGAGTCCGTGATTTAATGATATTGAAGGATTTTTTTTCCATCCAAAACTGCGCCGAAGATATATCCGTTTCAGCTGCATTTGGTTCCAGCAATGTAGAGCATCCGTACGCATAGCCAAGCCGGTTATGGCTGAACACCCACAAAAATTCCCAAGCAACTTAATATCCAAAAATTCTACTTTCCGCTGGTGCTTAAGGTCACCTGACCTGAAGGCAGCAGACTTTTTTTATGGGGTTATGTCAAGCAAGAAGTGTACAAAACGAACCCAAGGAATTTGACTGAATTGAAGCAGTCCATTAAAATAATAATTAAAGCGATCCCGACTTCAACCCTTCAGGCAGCAGTGAAAATTCTCTGATCAGGCGTCGTGAATGATCATGGAGTTCATTTACGGTCTATTATCTTCAACACCAATTAGTTACATAAAATAGAATTAAATTTTTATACAATAAAAAAAAAATAAATAAATGAATAAATGAAATACTTTGATTAGAAAAAAGTTATGTGAATTTCTTATTGTAGAACAATTGACGCGCCACCCAGTATTTGATAATTGAAAGAATTTAAGTTTATACAAATTAACGTAAAGAAAGATATGGTTCAAACGATAATAATAAAAACTGACCTTTTTTCGTCCCGTAGAGGTCTGTGAGTCCGTTAGAGATTCAAGTTCCAGGTAATTGTGAATAATCAAGTAAGTTTATCTTTCATCATACCAATCTGCCCCTTTTTCAACTGAAATTATACAAATAAACCCTATTTTGTTCTTTCTTTAGCCACGATAGTTGCTAGAGTTTTTGTTCTCATCCTGTTGACCGTAGCAAGTCAAGAAGTTATGTCCTTGTTTGCACTTTCCAAAAATAAGTTCAGTCCTTTCAGCTTTTTGTGTGCACATATATATGTATATTCTGGTATTTCCATTTGAGTAAATCTCTTTTTAAAGTCATATTTTGTTGGTCGTATATCCTGTTGGAAATGTGTCCAAGCATTTTACTTCGTTTTTCACCAAGAAAGACAGAAAAACCTTTGGGAAACCTTTACTAAAAACCTCTGGCACATGAAAAGTTCAAAACACTTTCATGCTGATTGTGGCTTCTTCTATTTAAAAATCTCATAATCTTTTTCACTTCACCGCAACCATCGCCGCATTTAACACAAAGAGATAGAAGACAGTTTAAGGAGAACATGACCGGATGGACATGGCCGCCACACAAAAGCAAATATTGTTTTTGGGGTGTGCATTTCAAGGTGTTTGACCAGGATATTCTAAGCACGAGTATTTTATTATATTTATGGATTATACATAAATATTTTTGTAAAAGGAATAAGTTTGAAAAAGTTTTACCTTTGTGTGGTTTTCTTGGTTCTTAGTTAAAACTCCGACCGATGACAAAAGAAGATAGAAGCTTAGCTTGGGGGAGGAGATGGGTGTGATTTCATATAAGTGTTTAGCACTTTGTGAAAAGTTTAGCATTAAGTAGATTGTGGGTTTGCTATGATGTGGTATTTATTATAGTACTTCCATTTGATAGAAGAAATTTGAATAGAGTTGTAATGCGTAGTACGTAAATAATAATCATTGGACGCTTATTTAGATATTTTATCCAGATCAAAGCAAATATCATATATCAATGTGTTTATGCCGGTAAAGCTCAAATGTGAAAGCATTTATATGCCAACATTCATCAAATAGTACTTCATATAATACGTGAAATATTATTTGTCTCAAAATAAGGCTAGTTTTCCGTTTAAATTACTTATGATAAAATGCGTGTAGCCGTGATTAACAAAAGCCATTAGTGTTTGATTTAGTTAAGCAAACAAGTTGAATTAAATTTTGATTACGAAATGGAATTTCTGCGGGCAAAATGTTTACATAGTTGCAGAAAGCTATCAGTAAACAGATTCTCTTAGAAAGAAATTACCAATGTCATGAATAGTTTAGAGAAGGCTGAAAACGAGTTAAAGGTGCAAAGCGTCCCGGAGACCATCAATCGCTAACGATGAAAGTCGTGTCTAAGAAATCCTAAATTTTGTGCTCATAAACTGTAAACTAATAACAGTTGATAATGCTTTTTGATATTGGCATTTTTAATGGATCAATCAAATTCAGTTTAAAACAGAATTTTTGCTTCAGACCTGCCATATACCGATTGCTTTCAACACCACTCAATTTTTTTGAAAAAAAAACCGTCGCATTTTATAATTGGAAGATGGTGACTCGACAATCTCGATAATAATCTATGAATCTATGTTGTACTGTAAGAGGAATGTGGACGACAATTCCAGTGGACAATCTTGCCTCATAATATGCTATTTTTGTAGAACATTCTAATGGATAATTTTAAATATAAAACGATCTATCTTAAGCCTTCTTAAAGGAATTATGAAAGAAAAGTAGTATGAAATGAGTAGCCGGTGATTTGAAATATTCCGAAAATATGCATTTCAATAGGGGTTGTTGAAGACAATAATCCAGCATCTTCAATATTGTGTATCCTCTTGATACTTTTTCCAAATGCCTTAATTCTGTGTTTTTGATATTGTTTATCCTCTTGGTCCTTTTTCCATATTAAAAACTTTATACAAAATTGCTTCAAAATTGCCAAATTTTTATATAAGATGTTTTACAGATGTTCATGTCGGATATACTTGGACATCATTACTTGGTGTCAGAAAAGTATGCTCAAACATATTGCTTAAAGGGATTGTCAAGTTAAATAAAACACGCATAAAACTATGATTTTGATGAAACTTTCATTTTATTATAATGCTTGGACAGTGCCATATAATGTCAATTTAATGTCATTTATAATACAGGGTGGCGCAATAGAACGTGCATATTTAAAAAATAGATTAAAAAATAAATACAAACGGTATGGTTAAAATAAATCTAAGGCATTGTAGAGTAATAAATGGAGTTTATTTTTTAAAAATAACATCATCTAAATGGTGACCCTCTCTACGACGGCACTCCTCTAACCGCAAACAAAAATTATTGAAAACTTTCTTCAGTAATACTGGTGTAATGGCTGCCATTTCACCACGGATATTCTCCTTGAGCTGAACGATGTTTCTTGGATTATTACTGTAGACTTTGTGTTTGAGGTATCCCCACAAAAAAAAGTCAAGAGGCGTCAAGTCTGGACTACGTGGGGGCCATGGGATATCACATCTTTTCGAAATCAGTCTGCCAGGGAACATCTGCTTCGCCACCGCCATGGAGTCATTTGATGTGTGACAGGTAGCTCCATCTTGTTGGAACCAAGTTCTGGAATTCACTATTCTTGAACTTTCAATTTTTTCACTGTTCCAGTAACGACAATTTTGACGGTTTACGAACCCATTCATAAGGAAATGAGCCTCGTCAGAGAAAAGGATATTGCCAAAATTGGAAAATCGATTAAGCATTTCATTAGCAAATGCGAGCCTTGCTATGAAGTCAGACTCTTTCAATTCTTGTGTTAATTGCAGCTTATATGGATGCAGTTTAAGATCCAATGTTAAAATTCGTTGCAAACTTCGTCGCGATAATTGTAAGACAGACGATCTCTTGCGAGTCGACATTTGTGGATTTCCTCGTACTGACTCCATAACTCTCTCAACATTGTCTTCGATCCTAGATGTTCTTGGGCGACAATTTGCTTGTGGTTTAAATGTTGAACCGGTTTCTTCAAAACGCTTTACCCATATTTTAATTAAATTAGCACTCGGAGCTTCACTAATTCGCCGTAGTCCATATTCAGCACAATATAGTCGCCTAGTAGCAATATATGAACGAGAGTTCTCGTAAAATGCGCGTACGCAAAACGCGCCACGCTTCCCGTCGAAGTGATTCATAGCGACTAAAACTCCATGAGCCCGCCAACCCAACGATGTAGGAGCGCCACCCTGTATATAGAATGTCCTTTTGAGGTAATTTTCGAAAAAATACGGTACAGTGACACCTCCAGACCATAATGCGCACCAAACAGTAGTTACTTTTTCCCAATGAAATTACTTTTCGACAATCTCTTCTGGGTTCTTCGAGCCCCATATGCAACAATTTGGCTTGTTGACGTAACCACCTGGTGAGAAATGAACTTTATCGCTGAAGAAAATTTTCTTTGATTGAAAGCCCACATTTGAATCATATATAGCAAGGTTTAATTATTTTTGCGCATTCTTCGGTTGTTAAACAACATATATTTGTAAATGGCAAACCTTTCACTAAATGAATAACATTTCAGATGCCAGGTATCAAACAGTTGACAGTCTTGCCAAATTGGCGATTTTGAAACCACTAAATGGATAATTCTGTATTGGTAGAGTATTTTATATAAAAAATCAACTATTTTGATGCACCTTTTGGAGTCCAGGAATAGAGAATTATTGCTTTCGTTGTAAAATTCGTTGCATTCTACCACATTTTTCTTCCTTAACTGACTGCTTTTCGGTAATCCTTAATGTAAGGAGTGAATGTTACCCTTTAAATTGACTAATTGAATGTTTGAATCTGAAAAAAATCCTTTCTAAACTTTACAAATGACAGGTGATTGCAAGAACTAGCTCATTACAATGTTATGATTAGAGCTTTTAATTTATTTTGAACGAGATCGGCAGGATTCCTAAAACTCCCCAAGTTCGCAGAAAAATTGCACAGCTAGAAAGTAGTTTGTACAATAGTCATGTAATGTATTTATCTGGCAAGGGATTCATCCATTCCCAAAAATCGAAAAAACGAAATTCGTCTTATTGCGTGATGATTGAATTTAAACAGAGAAACGTGTTACGGTAGCGTAAGCATTGTAATTTGCTGTTTAAGCATATAGTTTGATTTTTTAGTTGTACTTTTTTTTTTAAATCGAAAAAAACACATACAAATTTGCATTATATATTAAAATTTTTTATCGGAATCGATAAATTAGTCTTTGCCATTTCATTTTTAAAGATAATTTCATGTAAATGTTGTCCGCCGCTACGTCTCAAAATGTTCATTCGTAAGGTCCAATTTTCGTTACTTTTTCGAGCATTTCGGCCTGTATTCCACGAATAACGCGTGTTATGTTATACTGTAAGGCTTTAATGGCGTTCGGCTTGTCCACATAGACTAACGACTTGCCATAACCCCACAAGAAATATTCAAGAGGCGTTAAATCGCAAGATCTTGGTGGCCAACTCACAGGGTCAAATCGAGAGATAAACTGCTCACCAAATTCATCTCTCAACACATCCATTGTTTCGCGAGCAGTGTAGCATGTTGCACCTGATCAAACCACAAGTCAACCAAGTTCAACTCAGCCAATTGGAGCAAAAATATCGAGTATCATGGCTCGATATCGTTCGCCGTTGACGGTAACGTTTCTTCCTCGGTCGTCTTTGAAGAAAAATGGACCGATGATGCCACCAGCCCATAAACCACACCAAACTGTCGTTTTTTTAGGGTACGTGGCTGCTTATCACTCCAGATGCGACAGGTTTGCTTGTTTACGTATCCGAATTGTTAATTTAGCAGGTCGATTAGGACAACCATAAAATGGTCGTATCAAACGATGCACACTTGTCACAGAGAACGAATTTTGATAATAAATTTCAATTTTCGTTGCTCGTTTGTTAGTCTTTCCATGATGAAATGGCAGAGTATACTGTACACTTTTCACTTTGACGGATGACGTTTGGACGCCATTACCAACCAGTGCTGCCAACCTGAAAAACTTAAATTTAATAAATCACCCTGTATGAGTTAAGTATTTGCACTAGTTACGCTCTTTCATTTCAGTATTTTAATTGATACTTTAAGTTTGAACTCTTTTTATTCTATATCATCAGAAATTCTTTTCAACATCATAAACAGAAGTCCATCGCAATCATCTCGTATCATAAGAAAAAAAAAAAAAAAAATGCTAAGAAAAAATAATTTCCTATATTGGTCGATTTAGTTTTCCCTATATTCATGATTCATCAGTTTTCGCTTAATAAGCACTTTTCAATCCCTATCGTATCCTTTGTCAAATAATCATTAACATCATGTCGTCTCTTGGTTATTCAATTTCATTTCTTTAGCTCTACTTATTCGATTCATTGCAATATCTTTGCGCCAAAAGCTCTGCTTTCTTTCATTGTAATTTGTTATCATAATATTATATCTTATCATCATCGTAACTTTATTTTATTGGCCTTAATTTAAGAACACATAAACCCATTTCACCACAAATAAATACCACTGATGATCCACCACTAAGCGTTTCAGACTCTATGTCTGAGTATGTTGTGAGTGCGAGTGAGTGAGTGAGTGAGTGAGTGAGTGAGTGGTGCTATGGAGGATTTATGCCAAACAGATACAAATGAATACCATATAAACCGCATGAGCGCAAGCACACAAGGAAGGCAGCACAACACACAGACAGATAGACAGACAGCGGTAGTGTTGCAGGGTAACTGAGTGTATCACCCTTGTGGCAATCACTTTGTCATCTTAAGCTGTTAATTCAATTCCACAATAACAGCAGAAACAGCTAAAGCTACAACAACAACAACAGCACCAACATTGAGTGTAAGCGTCACCCTTAAGCAGTGGATTGTTTGGTTACAAAGCAGAGAAGATTTTCATTTTGATTTGATGAAATGTTTACTAATGGTATTAATTTTTCCTTTTCTTCTTGTGGTTCATGGTTTATTCTAAATCTGCGGAAAATGTGATGAGACGGAGGCGATTTGCTGCGGTTGTATAAATGGTAATTTAGAAATGCTGTTAAGTAATAACAAATGCATATAATTTGGTCAAAATGGGATATATGGTATTACCTCTTGCAAAAATAATCTATCCATTTAAGTATTAAAAAGGAAATTGTTAGCATATGCATTAACTACAGAGCATGATGTAAATTTTGATGTTACATAATTCCTCCTTCATCGGGTCACAAATTTTTGACAATCCTGTTCTCGATAATGCGCGAAATAAAGCAATAAATCGAATAAAACAGTCACATTGAATCAATGCCAGTAATTGTTATATTCCGTAAAGGAAAGACGTTGAACAATCAAGTGATCTGTTTTAAATTTATTGCATTTAAATACACAGGTTTCCCTATGGATTGCCAAGAACAATAACGTTCTGTCTTAAATTGTGATTAATCATTTTTGACCCTTCTCAATATGCACCGAAATTATTAATTTTTTACATGAAAACATTCCACATATGCGGGTTATCCATTGTAATGTTTTATACACAAAAAATGGAAATGATTCAAAATTCGCAAATTATTTGAATTTAATTTTAGCACTGCAATTTGTCGTTTTACTCAGTTTCCTCTGAAGCATTTAAGCACGATTGCACATCTGCATTTTTAATGATCGAGTTGAAATGTTCGTGTAAACAGCTGATTAGCTATTGATCGTAAATGCACAGCTTCATAGAAAAAAAGTAAACGTGATCGATCTTTTCTGCTTTAACCCTTGAGAGCATCATAACAAGTATATAAGCTAAATATAGAAAAAAATTGACAATCAGGACAAGCGGAATCAAAAAGTTCTAAAAAAAACAATTTATTTCAATCTTTGTGATCCGGATGTATTTAATTTGGTAGAAAAAAATTTACAATCTGGACAAGGGGAATCAAAAAGTGCTAAAAAAAAACAATTTGTTTCCATCTTTGTGATCCGGATGTATTTAATTTGTGTTGATTGCCAAAGTTAAGATAACTAAAACAGCAATGACTGATACGATTTAAATTTTTGAGATGAATTTTGTTTATTTAATCCGAATATAATCAAGGAAAAACTTCTGAAAGTAAGTAGTATGAAAGGTCTGTTGTTGTTCCCTTTTTCGAAATTCGAATTTTTATTATACCCGGTTTATACAGCTTAAAAGGTGGCTCTTAAATGGTTGAAATACACAAATTGGGCCAGGAATTTAAACTATCCAAGATCCAGAGAATTTTTAGATATTTCTTACTCCCCAATTTCACCAGAGAAGGCTAATACATTTCCAGCTCGTTAGCTCTTGGTAAGCCTCATTGTCTTCCATCATATCAATCAACAATCACCAATCTCCCAAAGCTAAGAAAACCTCATCAATCAAAGCATGCGATATAGAAGACATAAATGTTTTGTTTACTTCCACTTTTCCTAGTCTTTAATCATCTTTAAAAGTATTCACGTGTTCTGTATTTTCCACCCTAAATTAGCATATAAATATTCCAGAATATTTTTGCCTTGTTTTCATCATAAGGAACACAAATAATTTACTAAAAAAAAAATGAAAATGAAATGAAAACCACTTCTTGGGATTTTCAAGTTTACTAACTAAAAGCGTTTCAACAATTTTGATTGAGAAACCGGAAGATTCTCATAAAAAAATAAAGGGTGTCCCAACAAGAACGTAAGGTTTAAATGACTGATGCAGCAATTGAATTGTTTCTCTGGCTGTATGACATGTGGCGCCGTCTTGTTGAATCCACATGCCCTTCACATTCATTGATTCCTCCAGCCCAAAATTCACACCAAGCAGTGACACGTTGTGAATGCATTTGCTTCTCGTGAATCACTCGAGGATTTTCTTCACCCCAAATGCGACAATTCTGCCTATTGACGAAGCAATCAAGATGGAAATTGGCCTCGTCACTAAAGATGATTTTATCGGTAAAATCAACATTTTCATGTTGTTTCTCCAATACCCAATTAACGAACTCCCTTCGCTGTCCATGGTCAGCTGGCTTCAGTTCCTGAATCAATTGAACTATTTCGTCAAAATTCGCTACATAGTGGATTTGGAGGCACCAATTTGCTGAGCTCGGTGTCGACTTGATGGATGGAGTTTGAGCGACATCATCACTTACAGCTCCGACATTTTCGGTCGATCGACCTGGTCGAAGGCGCGTTGTTGTCTTTACATCACTAACAGACCCAGTTTTGGCAAATTTATCCATTAATCTCTTTACAGTTGGCTCTTTTGGTGCATTATTGTGACCCCAAATTGATCGCAATTTGCGAACTGTAGCCGCGAAACTTTCACCATTTTGGTAAAACAATTTCACAATGAGAATGCGTTGTTCATTCGTGTAGCGCTCCATTTTTACTAACCTCGCACCTTCTACTACCAAACAATAACAATTGTTCAAATTGTTATTGCTTAAATCTCCCGTTCTTAGTGGGGCAACCTTTATATTCGTAAATTACTTCGGTAGTTACGGGATCAAATTCCATTACTTACAATTTCAGCCGTACTTATGAAGTAGCTACATCTGTTCTAAAAGAGCCAAAAATATTTCTAGGAAGAGGCAAACACAAACAGTGTGAATCAGAATTCAATAGGATATATGGGAATAAATAATGCGAACACCATTATTGCAAATTTAACTTATGTATGGGATATAATTCAATGGCGCGTAACGTATATAAAATCACGTATTCACTAATACAGGTTAACAATGCGCTGTTTTCGATTTATTCAACAGCTCGCTACATAATGTTAGAAGTTCTTAGTAAGTTTAGATTCCGGACGTATTTTGTTACCAGAATCTATGCCCTCCAAACACCTTCTGTTCTCCATACAAGGTGTGTTAAAAAAATAAGGTGAATTTTAATTTTTCTCAAAAAATAGTTATTTATTCATCAATTTCTATTTTATCTCTTTCAAATTAGTCCCTCTCAGATATAATACATTTTTGCCAGCGTTTTTTTTTTCAATCCTCGAAACAGTTCTGATATACATTTTTGGTATGTCCTCTATCTCCTCAAACGGCGCAAAACGCCGTCCTTTCATGGATCTCTTCAATCTTGGGAACAGGAAAAAGTCACAGGGAGCCAAATCTGGTGATACGGTGGCTGAGGCATGATAACGGTGTTGTTTTTGGCCAAATAATCTTTCACAAGCAAAGATGAGTGACCAGGTGCATTATCATGATGCAAAAGCCATCAATTTTTTTCCCACATTCCCAGCGTTTTTTCGTATTGCTTCACGCAAACGGGGCATGACTTCAGGGTAACACTCCTTATTTACCGTACGACCTTGTGGTAAGAACTCCTGATGCACTACACCATGGCAATCGAAGAAAACAATGAGCAAAACCTCGACATTTGATCGAACTTGCCGTGCTTTTTTTGGTGTAGGCTCTCTTGGTCTCTTCCAATGCAATGATTGGGGTTTGGTTTCGATGCCATAATCAAACGAGTATACCTATGATTCGTCACCAGTCACTACCCTTTTAAGCATATCTAGATCATCGTTGACGTCATTCAACAATTCCTGAGCGATGCTCATGCGACGTTGTTTTTGATCAAAATTTAGCAATTTTGGAACGAGCTTCGCTGCCACACGCTTCTTGCCCAAAATTTCTGAAATGATTGCATGGCCTGAGCCAACCGATATGCCGACATCCTTAATAACTTCCATAACTGTGATGCGACGATTCTCCATAACAATTTTCTTCACTTTCTCAACATTTTCATCCGTTGTTGATATGCTGGGGTATCCAGAGTGAGCGTCATCGTTCTCATCTTCTCGACCTTGTATCACTTGTAAATATTTTGTTGACTCAGAGTACTTTCACCGTATGCCACTGTCAACATTTCAAGTGCTTTTGAGCACTTAATTCCATTTTTTTCACAAAATTTGATGCAAGTTCTTAGATCCATTTTTGAGATAGCAGAAAATCGGCGAACACGCAAAACACTTGTCTTACTTATGCCTCTCTCAAACAAACTAAACATGGTATATGGATAAAACCGTCAACATATCTTCCAGACGAGTGTACCAAGAAAAAAAAAAATATATTAATAATAATAATCGGAAGTCGAATGTCAATGAATTTGAAAATGCACCTTAATTTTTAAACTCACCGCGTTTGTCTAAATTTTTACACGCTCTATTTTTGGTGAAATGGAACTCCCCAATATATATTTTTTTATTTTGAATATGTTATAGAAACAGCAAGAATTTAGAATTGTTTTGTTAGTTTGTTTAGAATATCATATTGTGATATATATGCCCACCGACATAATTGGTGGTATCTCTAATATTTCCTTAAACAAATTCATTAAAAAATCAAATACTAATAACACGAAGTTTGATTGGTTTGATTTTTCCACTTTTATGAAATGCTGCATTTATAGTTTAAACTAAAATCTTTTGAAACTCTTTAGGCTCCTTTCGGTTGCTGCCATGGGCTAAATGGGTTAATGGTTAAGAATTACTGGTTTAGAGGATTAGTCCTTGTAGCCAAATTTACTAATTATTTACACATCGAGTACAGTTTACCATGTAGGCCCCCAATTCGTCATCGTTTTCAATCACCTTCAGATGCAAAAAACTCCCAATTGCCGAGAACAAGTAAACAAAATTAGCGTAATTGATTTAATTTTTTCTTGCTAAATTAAGTGCAACATGAAGAAACACTTGAATATGCAACATAACACCATTTAAAAAATGAAAAAAAAAAGCAAAAACAGAAACAGTTTTTCCCCTTGCAGCGAAATAAGTTTCAAGTCTTCTCTGCTCACTACTGCTCTGTGAATTGCAGAGGGTAGCTGAACACGGTTTAAGAAGTATAAAACTCATTCGAAACAAGTTGAAAGTACCATGAAAATAAAAACTCTGAAATCCATCCGCAGTATTACTTGCCCAACTGCTGCATGAGGTTCGCCGTTTTTATTCACGCACAACATTTTAATCAATAGTTCTGGACTTGAGACCCAACGCCAACACCAGTATTCGTTCAGCCTCTCTCTCACACACACACACACACACACACACAATAGATACTTCGAAAAAGGTTTACAGTTTTCATTAGAGTTTATGCCAGAGAATCGAGAGCGCAAAAAAAAAGGAGCAAACATACAAAATAAGAGGATGCTATTGATGCAGCAACGGCAACTTTAGCTGCAACTTTACAGCTTAGGGCAGCATAATTAAAAGTTGTGGTAGCATGACTCGAGCAAATGCTTGAGAGCGCCAAAAACACTTGTGGAGCGAATAATAATTAATTTCAATTGAATTACTTGGCAGCGATTACACTTTTTTTCTGTGAGTGCTTTTTTTGTTCTTTAGCAGTTCTTATTGTTGAACGTGTAACAAATTCCAAGTTCTGTCCGTGGGAAATTTGTTAAAGAGATTGTATGGTGAAACAATTACATTTCATTAAGATAATTGGTCTGTTATTTTGAATGGAGTTTTAAAAATGATTAATGGTCGTATCCAATATGAGATTTTCTGGATACACAGTCTCTTTGGAATAGTTGGTTTAAATATTGTCGAAAATTTAACTCTTGAACTGCACTTTGTGAATAAAGCGCATTTATCTGCATTGCTATGTCATAAGGAAACAGATATAATGTATGTGATTTGATTTCGCCTAATATAAAAATTATGGCACGTCCGAAAGAACTACGAGGCCGGTTCTAAAACTAAGCGACCTAACGAAGAAAATACAAAAAATTTGGGAAAAATTTTCTTTATATTTCAATATACTCTACTTTTAGCCCGATACGTTTTTTCCATCGATGTTCAATAGCTTCTTTAGCCTGTTTACAGTAAGAACTGTTAAGCTCCTTAAAACAACCATCAATCGCAGACTCAACCTTTACATTGTTGGCAATTATTTTACCACCGTGACCATTTTTTCAAGTTTGAAAGTAGCAAATAGTCCAAGTGAGCTAAGTCTGGCGAATAAGACGCGTGATGAAGCAATTTGAAGCTTAATTGATTAGTGTTGGCCGTCGCAATATCTTTTTTCCACCAGGAACAGGAACAGGAAAAACTCGCAGGGGGCTAAATCTGGTGAATGCGGTGCCTGAGGCATGATAACGTTATTGCTTTTGGCTGAATAATCTCTCACAAGCAAAGATGAGTGAGCAGGTGCATTATCATGCTGCAAAAGCCATGATTTTTTTTTCACAATTCCCGGCGATTTTTTCGTATTGCTTCATGCAAACGGGACATAACTTCAAGCTTATACTCCTTATTTATTGTACGATCTTGTGGTAAGAACTCCTGATGCACCACGCCATGGTAATCGAAGAAAACAGTGAACAAAAGCTTGATATTTGGTCGAACTTGGCGTGCTTTTTTTGGTCTTGGCTCTCCTAGATTCTTCTATGGGGACGATTGGGCTCTGGTTTCGATGTCATAACCACATACCCATGATTCGTCACCAGTTACGATCCTTTTAAGCATGTCTAGATAATTGTTGACGTCATTCAACGATTCTTGAGCGATGCTCATGCAACGTTGTTTATGTTCAAAATTCAGCAATTTTGGAACGAACTTCGCTGCAGCTCGCTTCATGCCCAAAAATTTCAAAAAGATTCAAAGATTGCAGGGCATGAGCCAACCGATAAGTCGACATCCTCACGACGATTCTCCACAACAATTTTCTTCCCTTTCTCGACATATACATCGGTTGAGGATGTGCTGGGGCGTTCAGAGCGGGCGTCGTCATTCACATCTTCTCGACCTTCTGCGAAAAGCTTGTACCACTTGTAAACACTTTTTTTTGACTCAGTGTACTCTCACCGAATGACACTGTCAACATTTCAAGCGTTTTTGAGCACTTAATTCCATTTTTTACTCAAAATTTAATGCAACTTCTTTGATTCATTTGTTTAGACAGCAGAAAATCGCCGAACACGCAAAACACTTGTCTTATTTATGCCTTTCACAAACATACTAAACATGCTATGTAGATAAAACCGCCAACATATCTTCGAGACGAGTGTATTAATAAATAATAATCGAAAGTCGAATGTACGTAGTTCGCGAAATTTGAAAATTTGTCTTATTTTTGTGAACACACCTCGTACATGTAAACCCACTCAAGAGAATTTTTTTACTTATACGGAAGAGCAAATTACAAAGAAAATTTCTGGCATTGGGCATTTAAGTAAAAATTTCTAATGTGACGTGCGATTTTTATATCGTAGATTTATTTAAGCTATATTAGAAATTTGTTTCTGATTCATTTTCGAAACTACAGCTAACTTCGTACATTGATTCGCTTCTTACTTGAAACGAAATTGAAAACCTACGTAGAATCCGCTTTCTCATCGAAACATAATGAAACAGAATATTTCGATTCGAGAACATTAAACGATACATAATCTTCTGCAATTTCATTTCTGAATCTTAATCCGTAAGTCTGCTCTGTAACTGACAATTGACAAATTCGAGTTTGCAGTTTGATAAAACCTCAACTTGTGTCATATCTAAATCAGCACTGAAAAGTTTTCCCAAATTTTGCAAAAATTCATTATTATGAAAGACCTTAAAATTTGCAAAAATAACACTTCTGCAAAGTCTTAGCTTCAAGTAGAAATGATGCAGGTGGTTCAGAAGCACTTTTGGAATCTACAAGTCGTATTTAGACTTTAAAATTATATTGCGAAATGACGGTGGCTGGCTAAGAGTTTTCTTTATCATTTTCACTATTTTCTTGCACAATTTGTCGATGACTATAGCTGATAAAAGTGAAGAAATACTTTTGTAAAAAAATTTCGCAACATCATCTTTTTGCCATGTTTTTTGACACTCTCGGCGTCAATATAAGTTTCGTAGCATAATTACTGATTTAAAATACAATAATATTTTAAACTTTTGGCTAATGTTATGGTAATATGGTGAACTTAAAACTTCTGAAAACATTGTCGAAATCTGCTTATTAAGATTTATTTATGTTTGTTTTTATTTATTTATGTTTATCATATTTTATACCTACTACGGGTAGCGCAATAGAACGTGCATATTTAAAAATAGATTAAAAAATAAATACAAAAGGTATGGTTAAAATAAATCTAAGGCATTGTAGAGTAATAAATGGAGTTTATTTTTTAAAAATAACATCATCTAAATGGTGACCCTCTCTAACCGCAAACGAAAATTATTGAAAACTTTCTTCAGTAATACTGGTAATACTGGTGTAATGGCTGCCATTTCACCACGGATATTCTCCTTGAGCTGAACGATGTTTCAAGGATTATCACTGTAGACTTTGTGTTTGAGGTATCCCCACAAAAAAAGTCAAGAGGCGTCAAGTCTGGACTACGTGGGGGCTATGGGATATCACCTATTTTAGAAATCAGCCTGCCAGGGAACATCTGCTTCACCACCGTCATGGAGTCATTTGATGTGTGACAGGTAGCTCCATCTTGTTGGAACCAAGTTCTGGAATTCACTATTCTTGAAGTTTCAATTTCTGGAGCCAAAAATCCGTCCAACATCTCAACATAGCGTTCCGTATTAACCGTGACGTTTTTGCCCCGCGCATTTTCGAAGAAAAAGGACCAATTATTACTCTGCCAGAGATTGCTGCCCATACTGTCACTTTAGGACTATGCAATGATTTCTGGTGTTTGATTTTGGGATTTTCACTGTTCCAGTAACGACAATTTTGACGGTTTACGAACCCATTCATAAGGAAATAAGCCTCGTCAGAGAAAAGGATATTGTGAAAATTGGAAAATCGATTAAGCATTTCATTAGCAAATGCGAGCCTTGCTATGAAGTCAGACACTTTCAATTCCTGTGTTAATTGCAGCTTATATGGATGCAGTTTAAGATGCAATGTTAAAATTCGTTGCAAACTTCGTCGCGATAATTGTAAGACAGACGATCTCTTGCGAGTCGACATTTGTGGATTTCCTCGCACTGACTCCATAACTCTCTCAACGTTGTCATTGGTCCTCGATGTTCTTGGGCGACCATTTGCTTGTGGTTTAAATGTTGAACCGGTCTCTTCAAAACGCTTTACCCATATTTTAATTAAATTAGCACTCTGAGCTTCACTAATTCGCCGTAGTCCATATTCAGCACAATATAGTCGCCTAGTAGCAATATATGAACGAGAGTTCTCGTAAAAAGCACGCACGCAAAATGCGCGACGCTTCTCGTCGAAGTGATTCATAGCGACTAAAACTCCATGAGCCTGCCAACCCAACGATGTAGTCACCCCCCCGCCCGCGCCTTTTCTACCCCGCAAAAAAAGATGATGCAATATGCACGTTCTATTGCGCCACCCTGTACTTAAGTATTATTATTTTTTATTATAAATAGTAGTCCATGCGAGGAATTATGATAACATTACATTTATCATGAAAATTAAAAAAAAAATGAAAAATTAAAGAGGAGAGAAAAAAAAAACATTACGTTTATGTCTGAGTGGGGGTAAAAGAGAGTCAAGTTGTAAAAGGGAAAATTCATGAAAAAATGCGTATTTATATTAAGTGATCCACCAGTATTTACTGGTGTCTAGTCTGGAGATAATGCCGATATCTTTTTCATTAACTGCGTTGATATGTATAGCCTTTGTTGTAGCCCTCCGATAATGGTTGTAGAAAATTGGAACACCATCATCGTTTTGTATAGCCTTTCGACAATCTAGATATGAGAAAGTTTCTGGTGGTACAAATCCTTTTTGAATTGTGTTCTCTATATAGGCCGTATTTGTATAATAGGGCGCACTAATTAGATTGCTTTCCTTATATTGAGTACATCGCACAATATGGTTTCGAACAAGTTTTATAACAAAATTATCTATTCTGCTTATATCGGCATTATTATACAATATTACATTTGATGTGTATTTTAAATAATCGCTTTGCGGAGATCTATGTTTTTTTTTTATTTTTATTATTTCTTCTATCATATTTATACTTAAAAAATATTTATTAAATTTTAATATTTACAAATTTTGAGATATAACTAGAAGTATTGCAGCAAGTATATAATTTTTTTATGTTCTTTTTTCAAGTAAGAATCGTTTTCCATGAAGGAGAAGACAGTTAAAGAAAAAAAAGAGGACAAAATCTTTTAAATAGCCAAACAAAAATTGAGTTTGATGCCTCCACAGTATTAGTTAACGGCATTAATTCATAAAAAATATCACAGCTGTTCCTCTAAAGTTGTTATCAGTCTATGGGTTGATAACTTGTTTTGGTTTTCAAATTTATCATTTATTCTGGCAATAAAGTTATGTAGCAGGTCTTCCTTAAAACGTTCATGTAACATCAGTGTTGGGAACCTCATGTTTAAGCCATATACTTGTTTTAGGTTTTTATTTTGGATAACTTGAAGTTTTTTGAAGTGAGTTTTGGCGCATCTTTTATACAAGACCTGACAGCCATATATCATTGTTGGTCGAATGCCCACCTTGTATAACAGCAGTTTATTTTTGGTATTTAATTGGGATCTATGATTGATCAGGGGGAAAAATGCTCGGCCACATTTTACAGCTTTGTCCGCAGCATGAAGCACGTGTTCTTTAAAGTTCAAATTTTTGTCCAATATTATGCCCAGGTATTTGATCGAATTCTGCAGAGGAATATCTGTGCCACCTATGTTCGTCTCGGCGATTTATTGAAGGGGAAAATTATAGGGAGATCTATGTGTCGATGTACACACTCTAAGAATTTTCCTTTCTATTTTACGTATTTTTTCCATGTATGCTGGGGAAACATTGAACCATACGGGGCACCCATAAGTTATTATGGGTCTATGGTTTTTCTAAAATACGATTAATGTGATCATTGAAATACAAAAATTTATCTAAATAAATTCCGAGATACTTTACTGTGTCTCTACTACCTTAATTAATTCATTCGTTGTCTTGGATTTTATTATAAAGGATTTCCATTGCTGTTGCATTTATTTACAGGTGGACGAAATAAAATGGACTCACTCTTCTCAGTGTTAATTTTCATGTGCCAGTCTTTGGCATACTTCTCCACGGTATCGAATGATAACTGTAGGGAATCAATGATTTTCGCAACCTTGTCCCTTGGGCTGTATAATATTATATCATTAGCAAAAGATATTATATTCTCCATCATAGGAGGAGGAGGTCTAATAAATATATGTTAAAAAGTGTTGGAGCCATCACTGTGCCCTGTTGGAGGCCGTTACACATTTTGTATTCTTATATTAAGATTTATTTTTAACTCTGTTTAAACTTCCAGTAAACACCAAAGCTTAGGCAGTGAAATTTGTGGGCGGCATGAAAATTTAATTCAAAATTGATTGAAAATTTAATTCATTCAAAATTATTTATATTTTTGCATTTTCACCATAAATTCATTAGCTCATGTCCAGAAGCATGCAGCTACTTAAGTTAATTGTTTAAACTATTTTTTTACATTCCTCTAAGGATACATTAATTTGCATGTTTTTAAGGCCCTTTGCTTTTGGTTGAAGGTCATGTTTAAATCATCGCACGACCATAACAGCACCACAACTGCAAAATGTTGCATGCCACCAACAAATTGCCACTTAACTAACCAATGCAAATACGAACTAACAAAAAGAAACCGTCTTCAAAAGTTACATTAACCCACTTTATGCTTTGTTTCTTGTTTCGGTAAAAAACAAACAAAATATTACAGTTGAGCGGAAGCGGATGTTGAATAATAAATACAAGAAAATGACTTGTACCATAGCATAAAAAGTGGAAGAAATAGCAAATAGCAAAATGCTTACAAACTATATGGATTATTTTGTCTACTTTACAAGTCATAAAAGTTTTTGTTTCTTTTTTTTTTAATTTTTTCCATCCATTTTTAACAAAATACTCGGTCTGTATGAAAATGTTATGCTCTGTTTAAACAAGTTGTAATGGTAATTACTGCTACTGTATTTTTATATTTTTATTATCATCGTCATTGATGGCTGAGTTTGGGAGACTACAGGAACATATTTCTAGGTAAAGACCAAAAGGTGTATATGAGGGCGGTTACTTTGTAGCCAAGTACAAGTAAACATGTAAAGTTATAACTTTGTGAAATTTACTTTTAATAATACTTATTTTTATTTATTTTTTTATTTTTTGGGTAAAAACTAGAGTGCTATATTTGAAGCAATATCGAAATGCAAATTTAGCATCAACCGAATAATACGGCAGCTCTTAAGGCACTTGCAAACATTTTATGTCCTAAATTGATTTTGCTTTTTAGAAATTTTCAGGCATAAAAGTGTTTAGATTAGAATGATGGTAACATTTTGCGAAAGCAGGCACTTTAGTCTCTTTTCGTTTTGCACTTTCTAATTTGCATGAAATTTTCACCACAGTGGTATTTGTTTCTGCAATGTTTTTTCTCCTGATTACAGCCTTAAATAGCTTAGTGGAAGAGATTAAATGTTTTTCCCCACTTTATGTACACATGCCCATAACGTTGATAGAGCAATACTCATTTCTTGACAAGGGTGACTATTTTCCTTCACATTTTCTATGCCCATAATGTTGATAGAACAATACTCATTATTTAACTAAGATGACCATTTTCCTTCAACTTTTCCATGCCCATAATGCTGAAAAAAAACAATACTCATTTTTAACTAAGGTGACCATTTTCCTACAAATTTCCCACGCCCATAATGTTGATACAACAACATTCATTCTTTAACTAAGGTGATCATTTTCCTTCAAATTTCCCACGCCCATATTGTTGATACAACAACACTCATTCTTTAACTATGGCGACCATTTTCCTTTAAATTTTCCATGCCCATAATGTTGATAGAACAA